>CM061133.1:110841474-111266477 GCA_030789695.1 Scilla litardierei | reverse complement strand
ATGAAAAATCCGTCGTTTTCAAGGCGACGATGAATCCACATGACGATCTTGCGAGATCTAGGGGAGGGGCAATCATACGTATGATTAAAAATATCGTTTTTAGTATTTTTACCTCTATATCCGTCCTCCGGATATAGCGACGGTTGCTCGAAGCCCTACGCGGATGACGACCCTTGATGGAGGAAGCCTTGCACCGCTCTCGTGGATCTCCCGTCTCGCCTTCGCCTTCGCCTTCGCAACGAACGGAAAGAAAATTTTGTGGAAAAAAAATTTTTAGATTCTCGTGCTGATAACGTGTTATGAATCAACTACTGAGGGGAGAGCCCTCAGGTTTATATTTATAGCCAAATGGGAGAATACAAGTGGGCTTATACAGATATGGGCCCAAACACTTGGGTTGGCCCAATAACTCATCCAACCCAGTAAATACTCATTCACAACATCAATTTAGTTTTCAAACTATTACTTGTTTCCAAAGGAGGCCTTAATTTTTAACCAAACTTGGGTTAGGTTTTTGGGCCGATTTGTAAGCAGGCTACGCTTACGATTAGTTACTTGATCTAATGGATCCAAAAATTAGTTATTTATTCATTTCGAATAATCGCTAAAGTTTTGAATAATTGTTTTACATGTTTATTCATTTTGTACTTCTTCTCATATTTATTTATGTGTTTTCTTATACAATGTACATGCTATATTGTGCGAACTTTATAAGTTCCACAATTTTGCTATCGCAATTGGCAAATTATTATCATCTCTCTTCCTATTCTAGCAAAAATAAAATAAACCATGCTTTTGATTAAATCGAAATCAATTTTACCTTTTTAGAACAATTTATAATCTATTATACAAAAGATTAGATAGGATTTGTCCCCGTCACAAGCTGACTGGGACAAATCCAGGCCAATCAGCAGCCCTCTTTTGGGGGTTTGGTCTTTATTTTAGGGTCCTTTTATCCCACGACACTACTGGTACATACAGCTACAATTCTCACTCCTTTTTGGTTGTGCGCGTGCACCGAATTTTTTTCGCGTCATGCAATGTGTGCAATAGTTATTTCCAGTTTATCTATAACACCCATGACTTTTTCACTTAATCCTTAATATCATTTAATTAAGTCAAATATTATGAATTATAATAACATTTATTTGCTTACAATTTAAGAATGCACGTCCAATTGTGACATAAGTCTAGTACTTTGGGAGGACAAGTTTGGGCTTAGAAAGTTTAATCCGGATGCATAAACGGGCATGACTACATTTTCTGACATAGGCTTATATATGCTAAGGCTATTTCCATACATGGCTTAATGCCTCCAATCATTGTGGGGGTCTCAAAATGATGTGATTTTTATCCCCATGTAATTATTAGACAGGTGCAAACTTAAATGTAGATTTTTTCCTAATGTTCAAGTGAACAGGCAGACCTTTTACGATTATTTATCAACATGTAGTTGGATATTGTCATGTCACGCTTTCCAATATACTTAGACAGCGAAATGAAAGGCTTGTGACGTGTTTATATATAGTGATACCCCTGCCCCGTGAGATTAAGGATGCCAAATGTCGCAATTGGCAAATTATTATAATCTCTATTCCTATTCTAACAAAAATAAAATAAACCATGCTTTTGATTAAATCGAAATCAATTTTGAGTTTTTAGAACAATTTATAAAGGGTTTTGTTCAAGTCACAAGTTGACTGGGACAAACCCAGCCAAGTCATCAGCCCTCTTTTGGGGGTTTGGGCTTTGTTTTGGGGTCCATTTACACTGCGATGCTACCGACACATACAGCCACAGTTCTCACTCTTTTTTAGTTGTTCGCGTGCACCGAATCCTGTTAGTGGGGGTTTTCGCATCGTACACTGTGTGCACAAGTTATTTCTAGTTTATCTATAACACACATGACCTTTTCAGTTGATCTTTAATCTCATTTAATTAAGTCAAATATTATGAATTATAATAAAATTTATTTGCTTACAATTTAAGAATGCATGTCCAATTGTGACCAAAGTCTAGTGAACGAATTTTTAGAAATTCATAAAAACATATGAAAAACTTGTCTAGAAATTGTTTAGAGAGAATGCAGAATAATACCACCAGAAGAATCCATAATAAGGAAGAAAGAAGAATTGGGTTTGAGTCTTCTTATTAATTGTACGAATTGAGAGAGGGAGATGAGATACCTTTCTACTCTATTTCTGGATTACGCTCTTTCTGAAATGAGAAAGTGTTTAAAAAAAATCACTGTACTTCAACAAGGGACCACACCCTTATTTATAGATTTTACATTTTACTAATCAGCCCATCATTAATTAGTAATTGCATACAGAATTCCACACATTTGCAAATAAGTCTCCCCACTTATTATAATTAAATAGGATCTTAAAACTTAATTTGATCATTACAATTGGGTCCTAAATTAATTCTTTAGTAATATATATGTGACAATTAATGCAACACGTGTGCATCCAGACGTCCAAATGCAAATACAGGTTATATATAATGATATGAAGTCCATAATTCCAACAATCTCCCACTTAGACTACATAGACATGTGTATAAATAACTCATCTTAACACATAAATTACTCTGTAAAATTGAATGTGTATGCACAACTAAATTTAAAACATCTCGTCCATTAGTCTCACCGATACATGAACCAAATGAGCAGTTGTTGACAAATTTCATGCAACTAAACTCGCATTGATTACAAGTATCAATTCAACTAAATGACATAGATAGTGTGGATGTGTGGCATAGAAATTACATGCTAAGTGATATATGCATACCTATTTCCAACTGGTCCAACTGAAAGTAAACTTATGACATCGGAGTTCAGATCATAATAATAACTGAATGAACTGAATACTATATAAATAGTCGAATAATGTCATGACATTACAATATGTATAAATCTGGACAAACATAATATACTCCTACTTTTCAAATGGCATCTAAATCTATAACACCTATATGAGTTACATGCTCATGAAAAGCTAAAGGCATTAATGCCTTAGTGAGCGGATTCGCAGCCATATAGTTTGTCCATATATGCTCAATACTTATTGAACCATTCTGAACTCTTTCTTTCACAACTAGGAATTTGATGTCTATATGCCTAGATTTAGACGAACTTCTGTTATCATTAGAATATATGACTGTTGCTCTATTGTCACAATATAATTTGAGTGGCCTTTCAATGCCGTTAACAATTTGTAGTCCTAAAATGAAGTTTCGTAGCCAGTTTGCATGATTTGATGCCCCATAGCACGCAACAAACTCTGCCTCCATAGTAGATGAAGCAATGAGAGTTTGCTTAGTGCTTCTCCATGAAATCGCACCTTCGGCTAGTAGAAAAAAGTAGCCAGATGTGGATTTTCTACTGTCTTGGCATCCATCAAGGTCGAAGTCAGAATACCTGATGATCTCAAGATTATTCGACCTCCTATATGTGAGCATATAATCTTTTGTCTTCTGTAAGTATCTAAAGACTCTTTTAGCTTCTACCCAATGTTCTCTTCCTGGATTGCTTTGGTATCTGCCTAGAATTCCCACTATAAATGCAAGATCCGGTCGAGTGCATACTTGTGCATACATAAGACTTCCCACTACAGATGCATATGTGATATTCTCCATATTCTTGTCTTCAATATTATTATTCGGACACTGCTTAAGTCTAAATTTGTCTCCTTTTGACACAATGTGTCATGTGGCTACAATTTTGCATGCCAAACCTTTGCAGTATCTTTTCGATGTAACCTTTTTGTAATAATCCAAGAATTCATCGTGAACGATCACGATGAATTTGGGGACCTAACACATATGATGCTTCTCCAAGATCTTTCATATCGAAATGTTTTGATAGAAATTTCTTGGTATCATGAAGAAGCTTTACATCATTGCAGGCAAGCAAAATATCATCGACATATAATACCAGAAATATAAACCTACTACCACTGAACTTATGGTACACACAATCTTCAACAATGTTGGTCTCAATACCAACTGAGAGAACTATTTGATGAAATTTAAAGTACAATTGACGAGATGCCTGCTTGAGCCCAAAGATAAACTTTTTTATTTTCCATACCAAACCATTATCTTCTTTTGGAGATAACCCTTCTGGTTGCACCATATAGATGGTTTCCTAAATGTCACCTCTGGGAACGCCGTCTTTACGTCTATCTGATGTAACTCCAAGTTAAAATGTGCCACAAGTGCCATTATGGTCCTAAAGGAGCATTTCGACGAAACAGTAGAGAAAGTATCTTTATAATCGATACCTTCTTTTTGAGTAAATCCTTTTGTGACAAGACATGCTTTATATCTTTCCTTGTGAATCTCTTTTGGTTTTGTGAACCCATTTACAACCAATTGATTTCATACCTTTAGGTAATGGGACAAGGTCGCAAACATCATTGTCTTTCATGGATTGAATTTCCACACACATTGTTGCGATCCATTTTCGAGAGTTTGAATATTCGATCGCTTTTTGAAAGGTAACATGGTCATCTCCCATTGGACCATCGTTTACTTCATGGTCATTAAGAAATACAATATAGTCACTTGATATTGCACTTCTCTTTTCTCTTGTGGATCTCCATAGAGGCATTGGTTCTTGAATTTGAGGGTGTTGAGTTTGATCTTGAGGGTGAGTTTGATTTTGAGGTTCCTTTTAAGTCACTATTTGAGGAACTTCATTTTGATGGGTGGAAGGTTCACCTACTTCACTTATTGGATATTGCGGAAAAATTACACCAGGAATGAAAAGTTGGCCATAATTTGCAACAACTAAAGGAGAATGTATTACTGAACCCTCCTCAAAAGTGAAGGCATTATCCTTATCCCCTCCCCCAAACTCAACATCCTCAAGGAACCGAGCATTTCTCGTCTCAAAGAATGTTCTTCACTTGGGATCGTCGAATTTAGTAAAGAGTTATGGATTTGCGGGAAGAATGAAGTAGTTTACCTACTTCACTTACTGGATATTGCGGAAAAATTACACCAGGAATGAAAACCTGGTCATAATTTGCAACAACTAAAGGAGAAGGAATTACTGAATCCTCCTCAAAAGTGAAATCATTATCCTTATCTCTCCCCCCAAATCAACATCCTAAAGGAACCGAGCATTTCTCGTCCCAAAGAATGTTCTTCTCTTGGGATCGTAGAACTCATTATCACAAGAAGTTGCAAGTGAGTGGGAGAAATGTTTGTAAAGAGTTATGAATATTTCAGTTAAATAGGAAAGGCAAAAACTCCTAACCAAAACTCTAACTATATATTAGACAACTCATTGGTCGACTAATGGCTTTTTGGTAGACATTAATCAACTAATGAATGACCATTAGTTTATTAACATAGTATTAGTCGACTAACTGTCTTGGGTTAGTTGATTATCCTGACTGCAGGAAATAGAACAGTTTATGTTTCATCCATTAATCGATTAACTAGGTTAGTTAGTCGATTAATGCTGACTTATATGGACTAAGCTAGGATTTACTATTTGGGTGTGGGTTTAATCCAAGAGTTGGATCTAAACCAATCCAAATTCAAAGAGTTTGACTCTAATAAGAAATACTAAGACTTGTACGATTTCAAAGGGGTTTTCCCACCTTAGTTTAGGATAAGTATTGGATTCAAAAAAGAATCCAATTGGGATTAGAAGAGCTCATGAACAAGCCTTCTTTTATATACGTGTTTAGGGATAGACTGGGTTTCAACCTGAATTCTAAATGCGACTTGGATGTAAATGATCCATAGCACTATATAAAGAGATCCTCTCCTTCCCTCTCAATGAGCA
This sequence comes from Scilla litardierei, assembly GCA_030789695.1. Taxonomy (NCBI): domain Eukaryota; kingdom Viridiplantae; phylum Streptophyta; class Magnoliopsida; order Asparagales; family Asparagaceae; genus Scilla; species Scilla litardierei. Next base: position 111,260,674 of record CM061133.1, on the reverse strand, counting down.
ATCAATTCCCATAAACAAGAGATCAAAGATTTGAGCATCCAAGATCTCTTGAGAGGAAATTTTCAGACTTTTTAGGGAGAATTTTTATTCTAAAATAAAAGTTTTTCCTTCTACCCCTCACTTACACTAGCAAAGCATATGCAGCCAGTTTTTGGTTCTAGAGGTCTCGATGTTCGTGATGGTTCTTTATCATCAAGAAAAAAAGATAAGGATCATGCTTGGTTAATGAAAGGGCTTGGTTTCTTCACTGAAAAAGACATAAAGGTATATCTTTTCATCTTTAGAATTAAATTAATGGTTTCTATAGCAAATCTTAGTTTTCCTTGTTAGGTTTAGCAATTTTTTGATTTTTCACTCTTCCGCTTGTTCCTATTTGATATAATGTAGGATCAACTTGTAGTACTAAGCAACACACTAGAGACGGTAAATAGTGTAATGGCAATTTAAAAGCTAATTAACAAATTCGTGCAATGCAGAATAATAAAGTGCAAGATAGTCAAATCCACAAAGAGACAATACAAACGCAAACAACACGATGTATCTTGGTTCAGCTACGCCTACTCCAGTTTCATACTCTTTCCAGAGTCTTATAGACTTTTCACTATTAAAGACCTATTCCGAGGCAAAGCAAACAATCTCTTTCGAGAAACAACACACACACTCTTTCCCAAGAGGCACACACTCTTTCCGGTGCTCAATATCTATTCCAAGATAGCTCACCCTATTCCAATGGCATCACCAACACTATCTATTCCAAGATAGCAAACCCTATTACAAGGATATCACCTCTCTTTTGAGAAAGACACTTTCACAACCAGAAAGCTAGGTTTCCTAATGAAACAAATAAGAAAGACACCCTTCCTATTTCCTTGATTAAATGAACATACTATCGTGAAGTCCAGAGGCAATGAAGAGTGGTGTCCAAGTGCTAGATTCAGCTTTGCTCAATTGCGGACTTCTCTTGAGATTTTAGATTCAACCACAAATAAAAATGTAGCTCAAAGATGGAATGTGAGAGAGAGAGAGAGTTGAAATATGAATTTTGCTCTTGAGATTGGCTAACAAAAATGATCACTATCAGTGTGTATGAGTGGCCAAAATCTCCCTTGTTAGATACAACGTATAGTTGGATACAACGATCGATGACTTTGTGTTTGATGATAACAAACATATGTGAACAATTTGATGTATGTGCTAAGTATTTTCAGGAGTGGCAAGCTCCCAATTACTCAAGACGTGGTCAAAGATGGAGAAAATTGCAATTTATTTTCAAAGAAGACTTGGTCAAATATGGAGAAAGGAGGGAATCTCATGGTGATCAATTCAAATCTATTTGAGATTGACTCAAATCAATTGATGATTAAATCAAATCCCATTGCCATTCAAATCCCATTATAAATCATATTCAAATTACATATCCAATTTGAATTTCAATTCAAACTTCCTATCCAGTAACGCACCGCTCCCCGGGATTCCCGATAAGTACGAATCCGTATCAGGTATTCTCGAAGAGGCGGGTGCTACGGAAGAGAAGTACAAAATTTCAAAACTCAAGCAGGCTCACTGCGCACTGTTGGGATAGTACTTGTAGCATTCCAACAAAACAGAAACACAAGAGGACCCAAAAAAATCAGATATAACAAACCACTGATACCTAGAAAGTGACAACTATCCAAGTACAACATCATTTATACAATCCGCATATACAACATAGAACATAGAAGTCAAATCTCATTCACAACATGAACCCATATCCCAACTTTGGTACAAGCACCCACACCCAAAAATCACTCACACACTCACACAAACCCGAAATGCCAACCAGCTGGGCTAATAAGCCTCCAACTCCAACTCCAACTCCAAGGTTCTCCAACTATCAACTACCTGAAAAATATCAACGGGGACACGTCACAGCGTGACCCAGTAGGAAAACCCAAACCCAACTCACATGGAGCAAAAGTATGCAAGGCACTACTGCTACAACTAGAAATAACTCATGGCACATTATGACACAATTCACTGGAAAAAAAGGTTAATGGTATCATTAACAGGACACGTACCTACGGCAAAGGATAACCTGTAAAACAAAGTGAATGCTACAAATAGAGAAGTGACAATAACTTATCAAGTACAAGAATGCAACAATACTCGATCCCCTTATATCTTGCTTACACCAAGAGTCCCTTCCACAAGAATGCAACAATACTCGATTCCCTTATATCTTGCTTACACCATGAGTCCCTTCCATAACCATTATTAACATGTAACCTTACATATGCAATAATACTTTACCAATTCTACCCAAACATTACATTTTTACACGGCTAGGGAAATTTGCATTAAGTTGATCGACATACATAATAATAATTTCCCCCACACATAGGTTCAATCATTTATGGCCTCTAACTAGAAGGTTGTCAAACCTTCTTTCTAATTTTCTTTTATCTATTTTTCAAATGGGTTTTCTTTTAAACATGGAATTATTTTCAAAAATTTCGGCAGAGTTTCTCTCGTATTTTCCAAACTTTTCCAAATACAACATAAATAATATTAAAACATAAACATGCCATATCCATAAAAACAAATATCCTGCTCAAGAAAACATAGGAGAAGCCTCATACAGAATAATAGGACTAGCATGCACCACAATTAGGTCTAGCATAACCGAAGAAGGATAACACATTAAAATCCCAAGATTAAAGAAAACATCATGCTTGCAAATTTTTAACGCAAAATGCAAACTCTGGGCCATTTAGTACCCTTTAAATCATCATCTAACAAATTTGGCCAAGCTTTAGTCAATTTACATATCACCCTAGTGAAATCAACAATAGCACCAACAATAACACACTAACAACACCCACGCCACCACACCAACAACACCACCCTAAACATTAACACAACATCATTATTAAGAGACATTAATAACCAACACCAATATCATTAATATCACTACCAACAATAACCACAAGCATATCAATTGCATATCAACAAGCATATCAACATGTTTTGCTACTCAACAACATGGTATAACAACAATCATATCAATATTTGCCAATAACTAACAAACCACACTTTCCAACATACCATCTTTCAAGCACCAAACACATCCATGGCAACATATATTCTTAATAGTTAACCATCGCCTACACACAACCACAAATCACCCAAAAATGCTAAATGATGCCATGATGCATGTGATGCTCAAGTAATGTGATGCAATGCAATGCAATGGGGATCCCATGAGTGAGCCAACGTGCTCGTGCAAAGAATTCTACTCCGTTATCAACGTGGAGCCACCTAATGGATCAAGAGGTGGCCAACGGCGTATTCACCCGCCTCCTACCATGGCACTTTGTCCATGCTCGTGCACTCCACCTCGTGTCCTAACGTGACCATGTCACACATAACATATTCCGCAAGTTTCCAACATCACCTTTGCAATTTTTCAATTCATTTCATTTTCTCATGTTTCTCATTTCATACACATTAAATTGAATAAATAGTTTCCAACACCCCAGAATGAAAGCAGTTTCATAAAAGTGGGCACAAATAGCTTCCAACAAAGTAAATGAAGGTAAAATGAGAGCAAATTCACCCGTCATTGAAACATGACATTATGGAACATCACGGTTCATATCATAGCCTCATATTGCACTACTCAGTTTAATATAACCTACTTCACATTTTTCTTACAAGGAATATGGAAGCAATCTTATTTAATTCATAAGACAAAATGAGAGCTGTTTCATGCAAGATGAATTGAATGTTAAACTTCCAACATATCATAATAACTACCATCATCCCAATATTTCATATAGCTTGCATATTACATAAAAATGAGAATATATGCATGAACTTGGGATAAACAGTATTCCTTGCATGAAAAAGAGAGCATCTTGCAAGAATGCAATAAAGATCACACCCTTGAGTCAATGATATCACCTTGATTTAAACACAAGCAATTTAGCAACTTTAAGCAAACTAACACATTCAAAGAAGGCAACATAAAACTCTTAGCAAGATAACAGCTTTTTAGTGGAAGGATTAATTTCATGGCATGAGGAGAATTGTTTGGTTATAATTCATTTGCATAACATGCTTATTCATAATTCAATTGGAATCAACATATAAAATCCAATTAGAAACAACATTTCCCCCTCTTCATAAATTCTCATTCCAACACATAACTTTCCAACCACAACACCCCAACATAGCCAAATTATGCAAAGCAACTCTCTTTTTCCCTTTCAACTTCATGTAAATATTTTCACAAGCACATGGTGGGCATAATAACAAGCCATTAATTCAAATGATCACAACATGAAACCAATAGCAAAATGACAACTTGACTCCATATAGACATTTTTCCAAACACATATTAGGCATATTAACAAGAATCAATAATTCCGTTGAAACCACATGAAACTAATGGCAAGATAATAACTTGGGAGCATGTTGATTAATTTCATTACAAGAAAAGAATTGCTTATTCAAAACTAAATTCATGCACACTCATAATTAGAGGTGGCCTCCTTCACATGCTTGGATAAAATTAAGGATAACAAACTATATGAAGGAGGGTTTCTTACAACAACACTAAAAATTTGCATTCCCTACTCATCAAAAATGAAGGAAATAAACATGAGAGTTGAGATAGGAGTCCTACCTCAACCAAGATGCCAATTCCTCTTCCAATTCGAAGCTCAAGCCCTACTTTCGAAATCCCCCCCCCCCATTCCTCCATGAATCACCATCTTCAAGCTCTAAACCCTAACTCCTCTTGATCCCAAGCTCCCACAACTACAAGCTAATCACTAGGGATTCTAAAGGAGGATGAGAGATGGGGTTTGAGATTAAAAAATCAAGAAATCAAGCCCAGAAATTTCGGCCAGCTTTGTGTTGGGTTTTTGGGGGAAGTTTTGGCCATGGGGTTGAAAAAAATTGAAGAAGATGAATGGCAGAAGAAGGGGTTGGGCTAGGGCTTTGATTTCTCTCTTCCTCCTCTTCTTTTCTTCTTCTTTTTCTCCTCCCTTTCCCCCTAAAATTCGGCAGCAAGAGGTCTGAAATTTCAGCCTGGGCAAAGGGGGTTTCAGCTAAAGCTTGGGGAAGAAGAAGTGGGGAAAGGAAAAGGAAATAAGGGTTCTAAGTATTTACAAGTTTGTCATTCCCAATCACATTCATTCCTGGAATTTGCAGGACAGTCCTAAACAGGGGTAGCTAACTCAATATTTTTGAACTATACTTAAGTTTTACTCCCTTATGAGTTGTAGATATAGCTGTTATGCATTCACAAATCAATTTTCATGATGTTTCACCAAGTATTCAATTTAATACAGAATTTACGGTGAAGTGTATATGTGCTGAAACTGTGCTGAAAATTAAAACAGAAACCGTCCTGTCTTGAGGACCGGATTGCTACTAAATGTGAACAGATTCATGCAAAATGGAAAGCGACAAAGTTGTAGTACTTGAAGTTAAATTTCCAACGAGACCAAGAACACACCATTTCGTTAAGAATTGAGGGACTGATCGCCGTTCCCGCAACATGTGTCAAAGCTGAGGAAAAACAGACATGCTGATTTCACGAAATTTCTTTCCCAATTTCTAATCCGAATTTGGAAAAGTGTTCAACATGAAAGTTGGAGATAATAGTCCCGAGTTTATGCCGTAAAATTTTCAGGACCTTCGTAATCCTAAATTAGGAGAAATCATCAACACTTTAAGCATGTACTTCTGCCCAAATTCACAGCAACTCCAAAGTAGCAAGCAAGCAACTTCTACTTAACAATTAATCAAGTCATCAAGTCAACATGTTGATATTTGAGGCAAAATAAATCTAAAACATAACATCAATTAAATTCAACACTTCCTATAAATTCATTCGCATAATTCCCATTTCCATATACAAGAAAGTTGAATGAATGATAGCTTCCAACATACGAAAAGAGAGCACTTTCACAAAATAGATGAAACCAACAATCAAGACAATGGGATGAAACCAACAATCAAACCCTCTTCTCTCATCTAATAGTCTAGCCCACCTATGGAAGCCCAATCAATAGTAACTAACAATAAGCCAAACCCAACTCTAGCTCAACATCATCAATAATAAAAAATACCAATACCCAAAAATAACAACAACTTCACCAAAAATAACAACCAAACACCAATAATACCAATTTCATTCATTACTAACTATGACAACTTCACCAATAATCATGAACATACCGCTTTACTATACATACTCACCAGCTAAAACCGCCAAGCACGCTAATGCACGCTAACAATAATATCAATTTACTATCCAACCACACACATTCCCTTACATATATCCGAAGCAGATCATAGTCACCGTATAGCCATACATGTAGGAAATTACTATACACACAACAAAATTACTATATACACACACGCCAATAGTATTTCACACATACGTGCATTACAATCTACCCACCTTAAAACTAAAGTTCGTCCTCGAACTTTCTAACCTAAGTCATAGCTGAGAGTGGATAGAGATATATGGGTCACTCTACCCCATCATATAGATAAAGCACTATCATATACCAACACGTTTATTAGTTCAAAGACACACAAGTATAACATTTCAAATATACCAACATGGACTGCTATCCTGAAACACACAACCACCCATGTCACCATATACACATTTAAACATACACACACATGACATACATAAATTACACATCAACATCAATACACCCAGATATCACTATATCTATCCTAACACCGGTGTAAGCGTGCCCGTTTACAACCAGACATGCAACCGTATACATCTTACATGTATACACATATCAAACACACAACTCTAATACACTCTGGGCATGCCCACTCATACCTGAGTGGAACACAAGGATCCATACAGGCAACACACCATATCTATATACATATTTACCACATTAGACATATACAACAGCACACCATATCTATAGACGGCCTAGGGATCAATCATTATATAATCCAATGATACACATTACTCATAGGCTATCATACATTAACACATAATCACACGCACCCCTATACTCAGACGTTCACTCACGTACGTCTCCTAACATTCATCCAACATGCATAGATGTATCAGCACACACGATTCACCATATCAATACCAATACACGTAGATACTCATATAAAACTAGATTCATCCATATTTATGTGTAAGCATACCAGCTTACAGTCATACAAGTATCATATACTCATCACATACACCCACTCATAACAATATTGCTATCAAGACATATCCACACATACGTGGGTGGAGCTCAGGGATCCACTCATGCAGCTGTACACTCTACATGTGCATATCACATACAGTATATAACTACAACACAGTACATACATACTCTACCTGCATCTTAGTTAAGTATTTAACTCACTTACACACTACTCATACGTCAACCACTTATTAACACATGCACTTTAAATACAATCACATGGCCATATAATCATCATCAATTCTTAAATATCAACCCTCAGGGTGCATGTCTCAAGTTTCTGCTATCCGGTCCCATCCTAAGGCTGGACTCTACCCACCTTAGGTCTAAGGTACTCGCAACAATGGGGTACTACACGTACTCATCCTACACAGCTGCAGTGTGATGACCTGCATAGGCCACCAAATGTAACGCCCCGCTCCCCGGGATTCCCGCTAAGTACGAATCCGTATCAGGTATTCTCGAAGAGGTGGGTGCTACGGAAGAGAAGTACAAAATTTCAAAACTCAAGCAGGCTCACTGCGCACTGTTGGGATAGTACTTGTAGCATTCCAACAATACAGAAACACAAGAGGACCCAAAAAATCAGATATAACAAACCACTGATACCTAGAAAGTGACAACTATCCAAGTACAACATCATTTATACAATCCGCATATACAACATAGAACATAGAAGTCAAATCTCATTCACAACATGAACCCATATCCCAACATTGGTACAAGCACCCACACCCAAAAATCACTCACACACTCACACAAACTCGAAATGCCAACCAGCTGGGCTAATAAGCCTCCAACTCCAACTCCAACTCCAAGGTTCTCCAACTATCAACTACCTGAAAAATATCAACGGGGACACGTCACATCGTGACACAGTAGGAAAACCCAAACCCAACTCACATGGAGCAAAAGTATGCAAGGCACTAATGCTACAACTAGAAAAAACTCATGGCACATTATGACACAATTCACTGGAAAAAAAGGTTAATGGTATCATTAACAGGACACGTACCTACGGCAAAGGATAACCTGCAAAACAAAGTGAATGCTACAAATAGAGAAGTGACAATAACTTATCAAGTACAAGAACGCAACAATACTCGATCCCCTTATATCTTGCTTACACCATGAGTCCCTTCCATAACCATTATTAACATGTAACCTTACATATGCAATAATACTTTACCAATTCTATCCAAACATTAGATTTTTACACGGCTAGGGAAATTTGCATTAAGTTAATCGACATACATAACAATAATTTCCCCCACACATAGGTTCAATCATTTAGGGCCTCTAACTAGAAGGTTGTCAAACCTTCTTTCTAATTTTCTTTTATCTATTTTTCAAATGGGTTTTCTTTTAAACTTGGAATTATTTTCAAAAATTTCGGTAGAGTTTCTCTCGTATTTTCCAAACTTTTCCAAGTACAACATAAATAATATTAAAAGATAAACCTGTCATATCCATAAAAACAAATATCCTGCTCAAGAAAACGTAGGAGAAGCCTCATACAGAATAATAGGATTAGCATGCACCACAATTAAGTACTAGCATAACCGAAGAAGGATAACACATTAAAATCCAAAGATTAAAGAAAACATCATGCTTGCAAATTTTTAACGCAAAATGCAAACTCTGGGCCATTTAGTACCCTTTAAATCATCATCTAACAAATTTGGCCAAGCTTTAGTCAATTTACATATCACCCTAGTGAAATCAACAATAGCACCAACAATAACACACTAACACCACCCACGCCACTACACCAACAACACCACCCTAAACATTAACACAACATCATTATTAAGAGACATTAATAACCAACACCAATATCATTAATATCACTACCAACAATAACAACAAGCATATCAATTGCATATCAACAAGCATATCAACATGGTTTGCTACTCAACAACATGGTATAACAACAAGCATATCAATATTTGCCAACACCTTACAAACCACACTTTCCAACATACCATCTTTCAAGCACCAAACACATCCACGTCAACATATATTCTTAAAAGTTAACCATCGCCTACACACAACCACAAATCACCCAAAAATGCTAAATGATGCCATGATGCATGTGATGCTCAAGTAATGTGATGCAATGCAATGCAATGGGGATCCCATGAGTGAGCCGGCGTGCACGTGCAAAGAATTCTACTCCATTATCAACGTGGAGCGACCTAATGGATAAAGAGGTGGCCAACGGCGTATTCACCCGCTTCCTACCGCGGCACTTTGTCCATGCCCGTGCACTCCACCTCGTGTCCTAACGTGACCATGTCACACATTCCATATTCTGCAAGTTTCCAACATCACCTTTCCAATTTTCCAATTCATTTCATTTTCTCATGTTTCTCATTTCATACACATTAAATTGAATAAATAGTTTCCAACACCCTATAATGAAAGCAGTTTCATAAAAGTGGGCACAAATAGCTTCCAACGAAGTAAATGAAGGCAAAATGAGAGCAAATTCACCCGTCATTGAAACATGACATTATGGAACATCACGGTTCATATCATAGCCTCATATTGCACTACTCAGTTTAATATAACCTAATTCACATTTTTCTTACAAGGAATATAGAAGCAATCTTATTTAATTCATAAGACAAAATGAGAGCTGTTTCATGCAAGATGAATTGAATGTTAAACTTCCAACATATCATAATAACTACCATCATCCCAATATTTCATATAGCTTGCATATTACCTAAAAATGAGAACATATGCATGAACTTGGGATAAACAGTATTCCTTGCATGAAAAAGAGAGCATCTTGCAAGAATGCAATAAAGATCACACCCTTGAGTCAATGATATCACCTTGATTTTAACACAAGCAATTTAGCAACTTTAAGCAAACTAACACATTCAAAGATGGCAACATAAAACTATTAGCAAGATAACAGCTTTTTAGTGGACGGATTAATTTCATGGCATGAGGAGAATGGTTTGTTCATAATTCATTTGCATAACATGCTTGTTCATAATTCAATTGGAATCAACATATAAAATCCAATTAGAAACAACATTTCCCCCTCTTCACAAATTCTCATTCCAACACATAACTTTCCAACCACAACACCCCAACATAGCCAAATTATGCAAAGCAACTCTCTTTTTCCCTTTCAACTTCATGTAAATATTTTCACAAGCACATGGTGGGCATAATAACAAGCCATTAATTCAAATGATCACAACATGAAACCAATAGTAAAATGACAACTTGACTCCATATAGACATTTTTCCAAACACATAGTAGGCATATTAACAAGAATCAATAATTCCGTTGAAACCACATGAAACTAATGGCAAGATAATAACTTGGGAGCATGTTGATTAATTTCATTACAAGAAAAGAATTGCTTATTCAAAATTAAATTCATGCACACTCATAATTAGAGGTGGCCTCCTTAACATGCTTGGATGAAATTAAGGATAACAAACTATATGAAGGAGGGTTTCCTACAACAACCCTAAAAATTTGCATTCCCTACTCATCAAAAATGAAGGAAATAAACATGAGAGTTGAGATAGGAGTCCTACCTCAACCAAGATGCCAATTCCTCTTCAAATTCCAAGCTCAATCCCTAATTTCGAAATCCCCCCCCCCCCCCCCCCCATTCCTCCATGAATCACCCTCTTCAAGCTCTAAACCCTAACTCCTCTTGATCCCAAGCTCCCACAACTACAAGCTAATCACTAGGGATTCTAAAGGAGAATGAGAGATGGGGTTTAAGATTAAAAAATCAATAAATCAAGCCCAGAAATTTCGGCCAGCTTTGTGTTGGGTTTTTGGGGGGAGTTTTGGCCATGGGGTTGAAAGGAATTGAAGAAGAGGAATGGTAGAAGAAGGGGTTGGGCTAGGGCTTTGATTCCTCTCTTCCTCCTCTTCTTTTCTTTTTCTTTTTCTCCTCCCTTTCCCCCTAAAATTCGGCAGCAAGAGGTCTGAAATTTTGCCTGGGCAAAGGTGGTTTCAGCTAAAGCTTGGGGAAGAAGAAGTGGGGAAAGGAAAAGGAAATAAGGGTTCTAAGTATTTACAAGTTTGCCTTTCCCAATCACATTCATTTCTGGAATTTGCAGGACAGTCCCAAACAGGGGTAGCTAACTCAATATTTTTGAACTATACTTAAGTTTTACTCCCTTATGAGTTGTAGATATAGGTGTTATGCATTCACATATCAATTTTCATGATGTTTCACCAAGTATTCAATTTAATACAGAATTTACGGCGAAGGGTATATGTGCTGAAACTGTGCTGGAAATTAAAACAGAAACCGTCCTATCTTGAGGACCAGATTGCTCCTAAATTCGGACAGATTCAGGAAAAATGAAAAGCTACAAAGTTGTAGGGCTTGAAGTTAACTTTCCAACGAGACCAAGAACACACCATTTCTTTAAGAATTGAGGGACTGATCGCCGTTCCCGCAACATGTGTCAAAGCTGAGGAAAAACAGACATGCTGATTTCACGAAATTCCTATCCCAATTTCTAATCCGAATTTGGAAAAGTGTTCAACATGAAAGTTGGAGATAATAGTCCCAAGTTTATGTCGTAAAATTTCCAGGACCTTCGTAATCCTAAATTAGGAGAAATTATCAACACTTTAAGCAAGTACTTCTGCCCAAATTCACAGCAACTCCAAAGTAGCAAGCAAGCAACTTCTACTTAACAATTAATCAAGTCATCAAGTCAACATGTTGATATTTGAGGCAAAATAAATCTAAAACATAGCATCAATTAAATTCAACACTTCCTATAAATTCATTCGCATAATTCCCATTTCCATATACAAGAAAGTTGAATGAATGATAGCTTCCAACATACGAAAAGAGAGCACTTTCACAAAATAGATGAAACCAACAATCAAGACAATGGGATGAACCCAACAATCAAACCCTCTTCTCTCATCTAATAGTCTAGCCCACATATGGTAGCCCAATCAACAGTAACTAACAATAAGCCAAACCCAACTCTAGCTCAACATCATCAATAATAAAAAATACAAATACCCAAAAATAATAACAACTTCACCAAAAATAACAACCAAATACCAATAATACCAATGTCATTCATTACTAACTATGACAACTTCACCAATAATCATGAACATACCAATGTCATACATACTCACCAGCTAAAACCGCCAAGCACGCTAATGCACGCTAACAATAGTATCAATTTACTATCCAACCATTCACATTCCCTTACATATATCCGAAGCAGATCATAGTCACCGTATAGCCATACATGTAGGAAATTACTATACACACAACAAAATCACTATACACACACACGCCAATAGTATTTCACACATACGTGCATTACATATCCCATTCAAATCCCTAGCATTGTAAGAATCAAATCCCTATTATTGTGGGATTCTACTTGAGCCATCTCCTCTCCACAATCCCTATAAAACCCCATTTTCAAGAGAGGGTTTCAGGGGGCCAAATACAAAGAAGAAGTCGGCCTAAAAAGATTCAAGACCCGAACCTATCATCATCAAGCCACAACCAATGCAAGAGCACAACATCTCATCACCTAGCAAATGCCGCACATCCTTTTATGCCGACCAAGCCCAAGCCACAGGTTGTTGCCACATCAAAGAGGGCCTCCGACCATTGCCTTAATCACACACAAGAAGAGGTGCCAACCATTGCCTTGCTCACGCATCAACCAAGCCCTCTACCGACTTCTTCTCTATTAGGTCGTAAGCACCAAGAACGCTAAAGGAGATCATCCAAGCTGCCATCGAGTTCTTTCGTGCTGCATTGTCTTACTACCAAGGGGACTTCTCGTCGTTGTAACTTGTTGCCGTAGACGTGCTGTTGCTGCCGAGTTTGTCAACCTTGCTGCCGTTGCATAGTTCTCCTCAACAAGGGTGGTAGCATCTTCAAGATACACCCTTCAGCCGTCGACGAAGTCCACTACTGTCAATGACAAGTCCTTTGCTGCCGTCTTCATCTTCTCGTTGTCGTAACTGCCTTACTTGCCGTGGAGATCGAACCTCAACCCTCATCGCTCCTTGTTGTGAAGATCTCCTTGTCGCCATCGAAGCCCATGCTGCTGTGAGTTCAAGCTTCATGTCGTCGTCATTCTCTTGCATGTCCTAGCGAGGCTTCTTGCTGTCATCGTTCATCATCTTCAAGCCTCAAGCTAGCTGCTGCCGATCTTTGTTGCTGACGTGAACCTTCTTGCCTTAGAGCTGCCGGCCGTGAACTTGTTGCTGCCGAGAGAAAAGCCAAGTTGCCGTGGGGTAAAGATTCTTCCGATCATCTGGCCGTTGTCCTTGCTTGCGTGATCAGCCGCATGAAGAAGCTGTCGTGAAAGGGATGCTCTTATATTGATGATGTGGACCTCCACATGGAAATATTTTAGGCTGCGTGAAAGTACAAAGTTTTAAATAGATTGATTTGCGCACACACCACTTTAGAACTGAGTTGTACTGGAATTACTATACGCACAGACCAGATTGCTACTCAACTTTGCAGAAGTACAAATCGAGATCCAGAACTTAGATCAAGATACCGTTTACGTCAGACTGAAGCTGACGACGTGCTGATTGACAAAGACGACAACACCGACACGAATTGAGATTTTCTAAACTCTTTATTATTTATATTCGTGTATTGGTGTGTTGATCTTTGTGGGTTACTAAAAAATTCTTTTTGGGGTTTTAGGGTCTTGACTAGTCGATGCTAGTCAGGAGAGAGCTTTTTCTAGAATAGTAAGTGTTTGGCACTTTGGTGAGTACGGTACGAACTTGGTGAGCATAGAATGAGCACTCGTAGCTATTTATAGTTGTACCCTTCACAATATTAATTCTAGTAATTCCTTTGGGGCTGGATTAGGCCGTTGGGGCAACCGAACCAGGGTAAATCTATCTGTGCACTCTGTGATTGTCTTTATTTTCTCTGCATCTGATTATTTGTGCTGATAACTGCCTATGTTTTCAAAGAATTTTTATTAGCTTATTCAACCCCCATCCTTGGCTTAGATCCAGATCCAACAAGTGGTATCAAAGTAGGTTAGAGGATCTAGGCTAGATGACGATGAATATATCTGATTCAGCTTTTGCTGAAGGCCAGTCTACAGTTAGACCCCCTAAATTTAATGGCGCTGATTTTTCTTACTGGAAAACTAGGATGAGAATTTATTTAGCGCCTGTTAATTATGATGTGTGGAACATTGTTGAAAAAAGATATCCCCCACCATTAAAATTGAAGACACTGAAATTCAAAAACCAGAAGATAAATGGGATGAAGCTGATAAAAATGTTTTTCACTGAATAATAGATCTATGAATGCACTTATTTGCTCTTTGGATAAAGCTTATTTTAAGCGTATCTCTCAATGTCAAACTGCACATGAAATTTGGCACATGCTTGAGGTGAGACATCAAGGAACATCGCATGTGAAGGAGTCCAGATTTTTTTTGCTCAGCACAGACTATGAAAGCTTCTACATGCTTCCATCAGAGTCCATCAAGGAGATGTTTGCGAGGTTCACAGACATCGTCTACAAATCCAGCTCTCTTGGAAAGCCATACTCAAGCCTGGAGCAAATAAGAAAGATCTTGATGGCATTGTCGAGCTCCTTCCGTCCCAAAGTCACACCTATCAGGAAGCCAAGGATCTATCAAAAATGAAGGTGAAAGATCTAATAGGAAACTTAATGTCACATGAACTTGAGTTGCAGAGCATTGAAACAAGAGAGAAAGCTGAAAACAAGACTTCAAAAGCACTAGCTCTGCAAGCTAAGGAAGATGACGATGACGATCTTGATGAGGATCGTGCAGTGGTGGTCAGAAGTTTCAGAATATACATCAAGACCAACCAAGGAAGAGATGAAATGGCACATTGGTTTTGATCGCCATAATAAATTTAATCCTGTTAGAAACACTTCTGAATAGAATACTACTAATGTATTTCAATGTTTTAAATGCAAAAAAGCAGGGACACTTTATGAAGAATTGCCCACAAGCAAAGAATAACACTGCAGAGAAGAAAGGAAAATCTTTAGCAGTAACGTTGGATGACGATAGCGAGGACGCGACTCAGGAGGAGACTGCCCACTCCTCTCTTTACTTGATGGAAGAGCTTGATGAGATAAAAGCTTGCACCAAAGTTCAACTTCTGAATTATGTTAAAGAAATGCAAGGTGAAATTGAAAGTCTAGAATCAACTGTAGAGAAACTTGAATCCACAGTAGAAAAGTATAGAAATGCTAATGATGAACTGCAACAAATCAATTACAACATGTCATCAGAAGTTGATAAAATAATGGAAACAATTGTTGCATATAATTCTACTATTAATGTATTGAAAAAAGAAAAATCTAGCTTGCATGATAAAGTTGATTGCCTTAATTGTTCTACTTTATTAAAAAAATAGCATGCTCAGAGAAAAATTTACTAAGCTAGAAACTGAAAAATAAAGAGCTTAATGAAAAGATGTGTATGCTAAAAAGGAGCCTAAAGGAAAAATGATTGATTCTGAAAAGAAAGCTGAAAACAAGAAAAAGAATGAAGAGGAAAACAAGAAAGCTTCCATTAGTAAATGCACTTTGCTTGTGAACGAAAATATTTATATGAAATCTAAAGTCACGAACCTAGAATTGACCATAAAGAAATTTGGTGTGGGAAAACAATCTTTGGATATAATTTTTGAAAACCAAATATATGGCAATAATAGGCGAGGACTTGGATATGATTTGAAACATGTTGAAAAATCAAAACATACGAAAGTTCACATTGAGACAACAAAAGCTAGAAATATTCAAGCAAACTGCTTTACATGTGGTTGTATTGGTCATACGTCTCATTATTGCAAATATAGGAACAAAAACATAAAGTATAAACAAATTTATATTCCTAGGAGTTGGATGACTAACATTAGTAGACCTTGTTGGATTCCAAGGTCGCACATAACATCTTCTGTGTAAGTAAGATGGAGTGACGAGGAACTATGGGTTGGACGTCATATTTCATTAAAAAGTTCCTTAGCCAAACAACAACGTGAAGGTATGGTTTCTTTCTTAAGCGTAATGAATACATTCATAGCTTTTTTATATGCTTGAGTTGTTTTTGTTTGTGTGCTAATTCCTTTGTTTGTGTGCTAGTTCATTTGTTAGGATGCTTTAGTTCTTGATAAACACAAAACAAAAAAAATACAAAAATAAAAAAATTGTTGCTTAATGTGTATCTTTCTTTTGAATCATTAAATTGGTATTAATGAATGAGATTCATATCCATGTGGAAATTGATGTATTATTGTTATAGCTACATGTGCATGTTTGATTTTCTAAATAATCATGACATGTTCAATGATTAGAATAATTCGATTTCTACACCTACACTTTCACTTCCACAAGTATTAAATGTTTGTTGTACATTTGGAGATATCTTTTAAGAAATATTGGAAAGTGAATGTAGGATGAAAAATAACTGAAAATCTAAGGGATATGATGTGTCTTGCCTTGGATAAAAATAGAGGTCAAAAGAATTGAATATATATATATATATATAATACATTTGACAGCGTTTTTTGAATTCTAGGGCTGACTAGGACAAGATAAAGAGTGGCTAAGATTTGATCTTGGTAAATCAATTGTTGAGATTGGTTTTGTGAAAAATTTTGGAGGAAAATGCCTTGGGAAGATAAACTTTGAAATTAGAAGTGCCTTGGAAAAGAGTGTGGAAATTAAATTTGGGGGGAAAAGTGCCTTGGAAACCTAAACTTTGAAATTAAATGTGTCTTGGGAAAGATTGTGGAGAATCACAATCCATTAAGTTAAACAAAATAAAAAATTTAGTGTAAAACAATTTAGCAGAACAACAAATTAGCGTAAAAATACCCTGATGTTTGTTTTCCGGTACCCACGCTAAAATTTTTACGCTAATTTGTTGTCCCGCGCCGAAGGCGCGGGCGCTAAATTTGTTGTTCGACGTCGAATTTGTTGTTTCCGCGCCGAAGACGCCTGCACCGAATTTGTTGTTCCGCACCAAAGGTGCCCGTGCCGCTAAATATTTTTACGCTAATTTATTGTTCTGTTAAATTTTGGTTGTGTAGATAAGTTTCGGGGAACTAAGATTTCACGGGGGAAATAACAGGCGCCCGCGTCATGCTAAATTTTTTTACAAAGATTTGTTGTTCTGCGCCAAAGGCGCGGGCGCCAAATTTGTTGTTCGATGCCGAATTTGTTGTTCCACGCCGAAGATGTCTGCGCCGAAGGTGCCCGTGCCGCTAAATATTTTTATGCTAATATATTGCTCTTTTAAATTTTGACTGTGTAAATAATTTTTCGGGAAACAAAGATTTCGCGGGGGAAATGTTAAATGAACAGTGCCCGCGGGCACAGGTTATGACTAGTGTGTGTGTGTGTGTGTATATATATATATAGGAAAATTTTCAAATGAGAACATTTCGCACCGTGCGAAAATGTTTTTATCTTTTTTTTGAAATTTTTTTTTCAAAAATTCTTTTTTCCACCCTCATTATATGTTGTTATACCCCCCTCAAAAAATAATGGTTGAGAAATAATGTCATTTGGCCTTCGATCAAGCCATTTCATCAAATTCGCACGTTTTGAGACCGTTAAATTTGTAACGGGTGGATGGGTGCTCTAATGCCCAACGGGTTCACCCATTATTTTCTCTGGGGTATATAATTGTATGGATTAAACATCAAAAAAAGAATTTTTGAAAAAAAAGTTTTCGCACGGGCTTTCGCACAGGATTTTTCGCAACCGAAGATCACTCTATATATATATATATATATATATATATATAAGGGATATGATGTGTCATGTGTCTTGCCTTGGATAAAAATAGAGCTCAAAAGAATTGAATCGATATATATATATATACTAGTCATAACCCGTGCCCGTGGGCACGGTTCATTTAAGATTTCCATCGCAAAATCTATTTCCCAAAAAATTATTTTCACAGGCAAAATTTAAAAGAACAACAAATTGCGTAACAATATTTATCGGCGCGGAACAACAAATTCAGCGCAGGTGCCTTCGACATAGAACAACAAATTCGGCGTGGGCGCCTTTGGAGCGGAACAACAAATTCGGCATAGAACAACAAATTCAGTGCGGAACAACAAATTTAGCATGAAAAAGTGTAGTGTGAAACAACAAATTAGTGTGAAAAAATTAGCGTGGAAAAATTTAGCGCCTTCGGCAGCACACTGTTTTTTCCTCACATTTTCACATAACCAGTTATTTGGGTATCACACTGGTTTTCGAGTATCTCATTTTGACATTATCTGCTTTATTGCTTTTTGTGTGTGGTTTTAATCTGATTCTTGTTTTTCCTGTGGCCTTGACTTGCTTTGTTGGTCTCTCATTGATCTCAGGCCACAAACTGTTTAGCATGTTTGAGCCGCCGACTCCCAGCAAGGAATTTGGATTGCAAGGAGAATAATATGCTTAGATTAAGATATAGCATTGTTGTAATTAAGATGGTTTTATTTTCTGGCTTTTGTGAGATTTTGTGAAGATACTATGAGAAATATAGAGGGCATGCCAAGTGAAAGTTTTTTGTGTATTTGAATTTTTGGTATCCAGAATTTTTTGTATCACATTTTTATGAGGATTTTTTTGTGTACCATACTTCATGTTTTTCAGAGTTAAGATTTTTTGTGTGTGAGGATTTCAAAAAAATAAATGCATTGATGCACAACCTAAGCATACTTCACAGCATGATGGTTTTGAAACAGATGTGAAAAATGATTAAGAACTCGAAGATGACATTGACAGTAGCATATAATCATGCAGCATATAAGAGCAAGCAGTGAGATAGAGTTCCATGCCTATAAGAACTATACAAAGTATTGAAGCATGTAGTGGTTGAGCTACCATGCCTATAAGTTTGCCAGGATTCCACACTCTAGTATATGATACTATGAATTATTTTTAAGGTGTGTTTGAGAAAGCAGTATGATCTGTTAATTTAGCCAATACCAAATAAACAATACAAAGAAAGAGGAAAGACACAAACACGAAAAAGTTGCAAAATTCTCTCATATAAGAGAAAGGATTCATTGATACTTTAATGTACACAAATATTTCTATAGAAGAAGCCACGACATTAGCAATACATCATTCTATACACTTAGTTTCTTATTACAAACTGGTTTCAAACATGAGGGATGCAAACATGATTCTGCACATCATTATGTACACTTAGCAAACATGAGGGATGCTCTATGAAGCTAGTTTCATCTGTAAACATGAGGGATGCTATATGAAGCCTTAACCTTCCCAACCCTGCCCTTGTTTCCATCCAACTAATTCCTTCCACCTGCAATCACATAGCGATCGACCTGGGTAACCAATGGCCAGAGTCTTCCCCCCCTCCCGTTGAATATATGTTCATGTTAATTAAACAAATATCAAATGAAGTAGTAAGTTTAGATGAACA
Source organism: Scilla litardierei (assembly GCA_030789695.1). Lineage (NCBI taxonomy): Eukaryota > Viridiplantae > Streptophyta > Magnoliopsida > Asparagales > Asparagaceae > Scilla > Scilla litardierei. Next base: position 111,240,989 of record CM061133.1, on the reverse strand, counting down.
AACAATATGCTTATATGATTACCTATTTATGATGCTGACCTGTTTCAAAGCAAAGAAGTTCTAGAGACTAATATATATTGAGCAAATGAAATGCACAATCTCATTTGGCAAAAACAGTGTAAAAAAATCAGGCATGGCCCATAAAAAGTCACCAGAATCTCCTTGCTGTTGAAGAGCTTCTTACGGAGCTCAGACCGGAATTTCTCAGTCAACTGCAAAATTGAAAGATTCAAAATAACAATCAAGGCAGAAAAACATAAACAATGTTTAAAAAATTTATTTCCTCTGCATTCCCACCTAGCAGAAATATTTCATGGCTGAAAAATTGTATATTCTCTCCTCCACGCAAACACAGAAAGAATATAGGTAACAGCCATGAGGATCACATAGTATTCAAAAATAATCAGTGAATCAGTGAATCCAATTCAAATTCTGGACTTAAAATAATGGACTGATTGATGATCAATAAATCCAATTCAAAAATCTATTCCTGTTATAGATTCCAAGTACTAATTTTGATCCAGAGTGAGGCAATTTGAAGGTGCTGGAAGATCTGAATTCAAATAACATCTAAGCATTTGCATTCCAAATACACAAATAATATTTTTCAGTACCGACAGCGTGCATTTAGACCTACTCAAAACACACTGATGCATTTTGTAGGATTTAGAAACCTGAATTCATGTGATATCTGCATTGGAGAGCATGTTCTAAATTCTGGTTCATACACAAAAGTGTCAAATTTATCTGCTAAATGAGGTAAAAAATACAATAGAATGCAGTGGCACAAAAACCAATTGCTTTAACTGTCAGTTTGATGATATTGAGATGCGCAATTCTACAATTACCATGAAACTTATGAACATTCCACCGAATACATGATGTTGAGAATGGTTGCAAAAAGAAAAATGCAAAATCAATCAGTCATATACACATCGCTCATCCTAGAAGTACTTTACTGTCTCCATCATTCAACAATCAAAACCCAATAAAGTGCATCAACAATTTGTCAATAATTTACCCATGTAAAGGTTCGTTATTTCTGCATGTATATAGAGCCATTTTAACTTTTGTCAATAATCTATCCACAATGCTAGATGTAAGTGAGATGTCAATTTTTTTTTGTTACACATCCTTATGAATTGTCAATGAACCAAATGTTACTATAGCTATTGAGAATGTGTAATACTGACACCCTGTTATCAAAAGTTACATTGAAATGTGATGCTTGGCTACAGATTAGCGCATTTGTTACTGAAAGTTTGTATGCTAATGTTCTAGAGATATTATAGATTAGGATGATTGAAGGGTCTCAAGTGTTATCATGTTGAACCTCAATGCCAATACTGTAATCAACTGACGTTCAAGTGCAAACTAAATTGGCAAGTCCAGGACAACTGGTTTTAGCCACTGAGCATATGTCAGATAAGATGTAGAGAGAAAACATATGCACTCTAGAAGCAACAGGTTTGATCAATAGAGTTGGATTTGTCCATGGACCCTATTTGCTTCATATTTGTAAAAATATTAAGTATGTGATTTAATTTTCTAGGAAAAATTGAAAATGGAGAAGATATAAGGGTTTTAATATGAATGAAATGATCATGAGAAGTAGCAGCAAGATCGACAATGATTAAAATCCTAGTAAATGCGAGTTCATCAGATAGCAATGCCAAAATTAGTATGATCCATAATCAAATTTCAGGCATTATGTTGAATGCAACTTCTTTGGAATTTAGTATAAATTTAAGCAAGCACCACTTCAAGTGATATCCCAATTTCTATGCATATTCACAGTATTTTAGATCTTGTTCGATTGGAACTCGTACAACACCATTGGCTCAAATATGCATGAACATCATCAGCCCCGGGACTTAGCTTAATATGAGATCTTTGCTAAATTGCTTAGTGACACCGTTATTATCTTCTAGTAGAATGCTTCAGGTAAACAGGTTACTAAATAGAACCACAAAAGGTCAGTTACTTCTGCAGGTGAATATAGACAATTTAACTTCTGTAAATAATTTACTCACACATAAGATCCAACTGAATTTTCGTCTGAATTCCCAACAACAGGAATTAAACCCAAATAAAATTATCAAATATAAAGAATCTCATTGAATCCTCACGATCCAAACCACAAATAACAATCCTCCACCAATTAGAAACATCAAAACATGTTCCACCTTCTAAAACCCAATGAACTCATACCAAAAACCTGAACTTTCACAGAACTCGACATCCCTAGACTCAAAATCCAAAAGATCCAATAAAAACAGCAACAAAAGGGGCAAAATTAATTAAAATTAATTCAAAAGTCACTCTCTATAGCGTATCGGTAGGTCCAATGAACGTAACGCTCGACTGGAAGATGTTGCTATCATCTCTTTTAACATTCATCCTAGTTCATAGAAAGATGCATCTGTTTATGGGCAATCAATCCATTGAAATGAATCAAATAGTTGCATTGCTGTTGTGATTATGCATTTAAACAGCTTGGCCACATCAAGATGCAGTAGGCCATATTTATATATTTTTTGTTGACCACTGTAACAATTAAACCCACCGACATGTATTAATAATCAAATAGCCAGCTTAAAAAGGAGGCCATGGCTAGAGATGGAATCAATTGAATACCAACATCTCCAAATCCGGTTCAATTTTCAGTATTCAAATTTTTATTTAAATCTGTCTTGGATACTCAATCATATACATGCTCGATTAATTGTATGATTACTATACTTAAATTTAATTTATACGTTACTAAAGAACTACCATGAAGACATCCCTGAGCTAGTATGCTGCTCTACATGGAGATGTGTGGCCTAATACTGCTATTATTACTTCTCCCACATTCCCCTCTCCCAATAAATATTTCACATCTCCTTTCCTAATAACCAAAAAGAAAAAAGAAAAAAAGAAATGATAGAGGAATCACATATAAAATGAAAATAACAATGAAAAATTTTAATGCAAAAAATTGAAAATGACACCTGGAAGTTGAGTATAGTGTCATGGCCCCATTACTTCAATGTTGATAAGTCATATGCATGAGCTGGTCGGTTTTAGGGAGAATAAAAATCGAGAAATGATGTTCGAGGGATGATGTTCAAGGCACACATACATAAAAGATGAGTTAATGTGCATGTTCCTTGTGTTCAAGGCACGCATACATTTAATCATGAATGCTAATGAAAAAGTAGTGCATATATTTTTTAAAAATATTATGTTCCTCTTTTATTTTTAGAAAAAGTAATTTGTTTATAAAAAAGATCATGGTCTACTTCACTATCGGCATCATTCAAACCCACTGATTCCACTTCACTACCGTAAAGACTCACAAAACAACCAAATATTCAAGAAACCAAACAAAAAATCAGAAATTTTGTAGATCCAAATACAAAAGGATCAAAAGCCGTAGGCATACCATCTAGTGACCTCAGCCCTCATCGGTGAGTCCTCCAACCCCATACTGATCTCCTCGGTCCCCAAAAAAACTGTAATTCTACAACGAAGCATGTTATAAACAAATAATAAAATGTTCAAATCCATCAAATCCAAATCCTCAACTGATGATCAACATTCAAATGTCACATATTATTCAAAGGCAACCAAACAAAAATTCCACAAATATAATGCTGAAAGCTACATCCAATCCAATGATCTGGGGGGAAACAAAGTCACATAACATTAGAAGATGTACTTTATGTGAAGCAAAAAGGGCTTAAAATGGGGAGAAAAGATCTGATGAAGAAGAACATGCTCCAAAAATTTCTCATAGTACATTGACTAATCTAGTTGCACTAATTGAACTCGTAAGCAATCATCTTTTCAAATTTACTTAAAACTTCAACCAAAATATAATAAAATAGAGAGGAAAAGGGGGGCTTTGCACATATTTCTAAAGATTGAACCAAATTTAAATTTCAACCATCACAAAACCTTTAGAAATCCCCAAATATAACACAATTTCTGAAGCACAATCAAGAAAACTAATAAAAATAATGCTGCAACCCAAATTTTTCTTGAAACAGACTCCGAAATTCTGTCTGTGATTGATCCAAATTCTAGAAAAATATTGCAATGGAGCTGAACACTTGATAAATTGGCCTTGTAAAAATATCGGAAGCAACTAACTTAATCAAGATATATGAGAAAGAGGCCACATGTCACACATGTCCCACCAGCTACATCAAGATGTTTCATTCCAGGAAAGGGATGCAACTTAGGGACCAATCTATAATCAAGCAAGAGTGGTATGTTGACAACATTGTTCTGATTCTTTTGAAATAATGACATAGAAATTGTATGAGATATAAATGTTAACTCCAAACAAAAAATAATTACACATCCCCAGAATCGTTGCTCAAATTTTCATATCATATCATCAAAGGAACAAAACTCATAGCAAAGATGCTTTCCAGGTGTCTTAAACAAAATTTTAATGAATGTGATGAGCAAGATCTGATCAAGGTAGTAGCCTTAAGTGGGTATGTGCTTTTTATGCTGCATTTTTATGGAATTTCAAATGAATTTTTCTTAAAATGTTATACTCATACTTGAAAGTTTTGGTGATTTGTATTTAGAATATCTTAAGAATGCACTAATTAGAAACAATGATATGCCAAAAGGCCTAGCTTGGCAAGAAAGTTTCTGTAACTCAGAAAGTTTATTTTTAGTTTTATAATGAAACCAAGTTGTGTATCCAAACAAATCTAAATATTTCATAGAGAAAATCTAAGGATTACAAATTTTCCTAAACTCTAGTTTCATGAGCTTTGTAATCTTTAAATCCTAGTTTCAAAACCCCTCTTTTCATTCCCAACCCATGCTCAGTTAAAACCTTGTTATAATTATTTTGAAATAATGACATAGAAATTGGATGAGATATGTTTACGGGTGTTTTCTCACCACGGTTCGTTGACCATCGGCTGTGTGGTCAACGTGGTTAAGGGACCGACTTGGGGGTCCCTTGGAATCGCCGAGCCCGCTTGTTCTCGGCGTGGGAGAGCTGAGGAGAAGCCTCGGCTCGGTGGGTCATACTCGGCCTCGGCTGGGTCGCGTTCGGCCTCGGTCGGATCCGCGTCGAGGGGTAGCCTCGGCGCCTTGTTGATGCCTGTGCAGCCGTCCACCTGACGACTGCAATGGGGATAGCCGACCGACGCTGAGGGGTAGCCTTGGCACCTCGGATATCTTCTTCCTGGACAGATGAGGAAACTCGTCAGGGAGGCCGGACCTAGGTTCCGGCCAAATCCCCTCCGATGCCTAAGTCAGATCAAGGTCTGAAAGGATACTCGGTGGGGGAGATCCGGCTTGTAAGGAAGCCGGAACGTCAACCCAGGCGGCACGAGTTTGGGGGGAGGGAGGAAATGGAGTGGCGAAAGCCTAGGTCGTTGATGGAGTACCTCTCTGTTGATTACCTGAGTCTCGATCTCCTTCTCCGTCGTCCTGGCCTTCCCCTTATAGGGTCCCTCATGATTCCCCCACGTCCTGCCTCCTCTCACGTCCCCACGATCCACCTCCGCTTCCTCCCACTCGTGCGTAGTGGAGGGGTGGCCCATTAACAGGTCCGTTAATGGTCATTATGGGATCGCGGATTCCGAGGGGCGGTTAATCTGGCTGAATGGGGGCTAGTCGGGTGCCCCCGAAGGCGAAGTTGCTGGGCCTTCAGCCCCGTCCGTGGGCCCTTTCGGGCGGGCCCGTCTTCTCTAGTGGTCTTCTCCTTTGAGGTTGGGCCGTGGGCCGTTGTAATTCGGGCTGGTCCATATTAGTCATAACAATTGCCCCATCGCCCGGGCTGTTCGACTTCCGTCGGTTCGGTTCGGGTGATGTGACTCTTTCATGATCCGATGGGTGCATGTCACGCCCCGCTTCCCTAAAATGTAGGCGAGACGTGAAAAGGTCCGCGAGAGAGTGGAGATGTGAAGCCCCAAACCCGATAAGCGTCAATAAAACATAAGCAGGTCCCTGTAACCACAAACGGAACAACAATAATAACACAAGGAGAGACAGAAATAAAATCTCAAATCTCAGAATTTGTCCAACATGAAAATTAAGTTCAACATCCAGAAAAGCCACCAGGCTAAAAGAAAGAGTCTAAAGGCCCAGAACAAGGCCAACAAGGACAACATAACAAAGTATAGGTGCCACGCACCGACAACTACAGCAGTCTAAAACAAAATAGGAAAGCTCAACGAAGACACTAGGACTGGTCCCCAGTGTCCACGTACTCCTCGCCAAACACAGGCTCGGGCTCGGCGTCAGCAAACACCCCGTCCTCAACAATGAACTCAGGCTCAGGATCTAACATGTGTCACCCAAAAGAGTAAAGGGGCACATGTCAGCAAGTCTAAAAAGACTTGGGCAAGGAAACTGAAAAGGAAGGCAACTAGCAACCTAGCAGATATAGTGTGCATGACATGGCAGTTATGGTATGAGTGTACAAGTAAGACATGGTGAAACAATAAGTACAAGAGAACAATTTATCAGGGCATGACAGGAGTAGCCAAGCTACTAACAATCTCAATCTTTTAACTAGTCACGTTTCAAGTTGTTTGTAGATGTTTACGCCTTACAGCTGAAATGTTGGACATTCACACCGATTGGCCGCTTAACACTACCCCAGAACCCAGAGTTTACACCTTACAACTGCAGTTGCTGATCAGGCAGACTCCCAGTTGAATGGCCGCTTAACTCTTACCCCAAAACCCACATGTAAATGAGCCAAGGTCCCTGTACACGAGCTCAGTAAATGAGCCAGGGTTGCCCCGCACAAGAGCTCGTTTCCTGGATCACAAACCAGGAGCGTATTTCATTTGGCATAGGGGTGCACCTAGCCTCAATCATTTCACAAGGTGTAGGGGAGCTACGCAATCACGGGAACACTTAAAGAATGCAATGACATGACAATAAATTTGCGTACCGTTAATGGAAATTAAACATGACATGGTAGTTGTACAACATGATAAATGTCGGTTCTAGCTTCGTTGTCAAGCTAGTTCCTAAAATTGCGCCTAGGCGAGTATCATTTCGTCGCCTAGTCTCTTTTACGCCTACAACAAGCAAATGGCCTAAGACATGGCCCAAAACCCTAAGTGACAAGTTTCACTTGCCTAGCACCGAGGATGACGATCACGAAGGTTCGTCTCACGGATGCTAATCTACGGGAAAGAGATCGCTGCCATGGTAAACCAATATTAGAACAACATCCAACCTAGTTTTATTAGGGTTTCACAAAAACACAAATGGGTTAAGAGAACATTAAGAGGTCGATTTATTACCGTATCGGAAGCGGAAGAACGATGCCGAGCAAGCATGGCAACGGAAGAAATGATCCGGGGAACCTAGGGTTCAGATCTGGAATGGATGGGGAAAATCTGGAGAAATGGGGTTTTGGGGATTTTTGGGGGTTTTCCGGCGATCTAGAGGTGGTGGCCGGCCAAAATGGAGAGGGAAGCTCCAAGGGGAAAGGAATAGGTTGGAGAAATGTTGGAGAGTGATTTGGGGAAGAAGGAGGCTCAAGAGAATGAAAGAGGGATGAAAGAAATCGTGGGTGGGGTTTAAATAGGGAGTGATGTCGGCTGCCCAGAAATTAGGGTTTCGACACTGATTAGTCGGTCAAAAAGCAACCACTGACCGACTAGTTTGGGAACTAGTCGGTCGGTTGACCAACGCAGACCGACTAAGTCCAAACAGTAACTCCTGTACAAAAATAGGATTTAGATTTAGTCGGTCAAAGAACAACTACTGACCGACTAGTTTCTCATCTAGTCAGTCGATGAACGCTCTTAGACCGACTAAGAATAAATAGTACTTGGTATCAAAAATGATCATAGAGCTAGTCGGTTAAAGAACAATTGCTGACCGACTAGTTTGCAACCTAGTCGGTCGACCAATGTTCTTAGACCGACTAACGATAAACAGTAACTCTTGAGTAATTTACAAAGCCCACTAGTCGGTCCATGAAGGTTTGCCGACCGACTAAATCGTCATCTAGTCGGTCGGTTCCCATTCTTAAACCGGCTAACGTGCACAGAAAGTTCTGAAATGGAGCGCGAAGCTCCGAGATCGATTCCTAAGACTCCTAGGCTTGATCTAACAATAAGATATGACTGATATGAAGCCCGTCACGAATGACTTACTCCGAAATCGACGATTCTAAGGAAGAAGCTAGAAAATCACGATGAAACGATGGAAAGTGAAAGCAACGGAGACGAAAACCACACATGAGGAGAAAATCCACCAAAACATATATATAATATAAATAATCCAGATACATGAAAACCAGTCGTTACATCCTCCCCAACTTAAGAAAAATTCCGTCCTCGGAATTTCCCAACACTCACGTGTCCGGGAACAAAAGTGGGAAATGCTCTCGCTTCTCATCCTCGTTCTCCCAAGTAGACTCTCCAGGCGAGCCGTGTCGCCACATCACCCTCACAAGATTGACAACCTTGTTCCGAAGTGACTTCTGACGCCTGTCCAGAATCTGCACTGGCTGCTGGTCATACGTCATATCGGGGCAAACGGTAATCTCCGAGAAATCAAAAGCATGAGATGGATCGCTAATGTATCGACGAAGCTGCGACACATGGAAAACATTGTGAACTCCTTCCAAAGATGGCGGCAAGGCTAAGCGGTAGGCTACCTCGCCAACCCTCTCCAAAATGTCAAACGATTCAAAGTATCGCGGGCTCAACTTCCCTCGCTTCCCAAAGCGAATCACACCACGATTCAGGGAAATCTTCAAGAACACATGGTCGCCCGGCTAAAACTCCAAAGGACGGCGTTTAGCATCCGCCCAATGCTTAAAACGGTCCTGAGCAATCCTCAACCTCTCCCGAATGTTCCTGACAATATCCACATCATCCACAATCATCTCAGGTCCCAACAGCTCACGATCACCAACGTCATCCCAACTCAATGGCAATCGACATTTCCTCCCATAAAGAGCGGCGAAAGGCGCCATGCCAATAGTCACCTGGAAGCTGTTGTTGTAAGAGAACTCTACCGGATGTAGATGGTCCTCCCACGAACCTTTGAAATCCAACATGCATGCCCTCAGCATGTCCTCCAAGATCTGAATCGTCCTCTCGGACTAGCCATCCGTCTGCGGATGGTACGCCGTGCTGAAACTCAGACGCGTACCCAAACTCTTCTACAAACTCTGCCAGAACTGAGATGTGAACCTCGTGTCTCTGTCCGACACGATACTCATGGGGACTCCGTGAAGTCGTACGACCACCTGCACAATTCACGTTACATCACTGTCTAAACTAGGAAAAGGAAATAAAAACGGAGAGTAAAAGAATTTACCTCCATATATCTCCTCGCTAGCGCCTCAGTGGACTGTCCCACTCGCAATGGAATAAAGTGCGCGGATTTGGTCAATCGATCTACGATCACCCAAATCGTGTCATTCTGCTTCGGACTCCGAGGTAGTCCAGTCACGAAATCCATAGTGATGTGTTGCCACTTCCACTCCGGAATCGAAAGCGGTTGTAGCAACCCTGCCGTACGCTGATGCTCCGCCTTCACTTGCTGGCAAACCAAGCACTTGGTCACACTTCGAGCCACGCTCCTCTTCATGCCATGCCACCAATAGTTCAGACGAAGATCCTGGTACATCTTGGTCCCACCAGGATACACAGAGAAAGAAGTCATCGACAGATAATTCGATTGATTGGACTTGCCTGCAGATCATTCATTCAGTTTCCTTAATTCAATTGATAATGGATCATGAATCATATGCTATCATTTTTATTATATAAAGGGCCTGCATTTTTTTTGTTTGGGCCACGTTTTTTCTTTTTGTTATTTCTGTTGTTATGGCATGATAATTTTTGATCATGCTGATTATTAATTTTTGTGCATGTTAATTCCTAGTTGATTACAAAAACAATCCAATTATGATTTCATTAATCCAACTTTGATGTTAGCAATGCATTTCATCCCGTGATTGTGTTATAGAGGTTGATAACCATTTCACAAGTCATGTGCATTATTCTCCTTTGGGGTCTGCATATAAATTGTTGCATGTGTATTACTCATAATGGTTGTTATTATTTTTTATCATAATTAGTTGATTAATATCGTCATTAGTTGATGGATGTTTACTAATCAGGAATTGTTTGTTCTAACTTTAAAGTTAGCAAGTTATTTTATAAGTGAATTAATTATTGAGTATTGATTTCCCGTATTTGGTTTTGGATGATGAGCAAACATAAATATCGTGTACTAACTGTTTGTGAGCACAGTTATGGAGATCGTCGCCAAAAGAATACGTACATCAAAAGCGACGTCTCAAGACTTCTCAATACGCGTGATCGTGTGCCTGAAGCTTCGTTGAAGCTCAAGGAGCAATATTGAAGTCAAGAAGAATGAACATTGAAGCTTTGAAGACGGTTCGTCATGTATTATTTATTGTCTTCTAGCTTCATAGATTAGAATGTTAAGCCTTGAGTAGGACTTACTTTATTATCTTCATTTCGCTCATATCTTAGAGCTAGGATTATCATAGAAGCCATTAGAATCTTTCCCGAAGCTTATCGCTTCTTCCCTCGGCTTCCAGTGCATCTTAGTTGGTTCAAGTATAGGTACCAACCGACTAGATGACGATCTAGTCAGTCGGCAACTCTTCATGAACCGACTAGATGTCCTTGCTCATTTCAGCTCTTTCCCTGATGATCAATTAGTCGGTCAAAGAAGAGTCACCGACCGACTAGATGACGATCTAGTCGGTTAGGAATCCTTCTTAGACCGACTAGTTGAGCTTTCCCTATACAGCCTTAGTTACTATTTATCGTTAGTCGGTCAAAGAACGTTTGTCGACAGACTAGTTGATAAACTAGTCGGTCAGCATTTGTTCTTAGACCGACTAGTCCAACTTGAATCTAGCCTTTCCTATTTCAACTGTTAGTTGGTCAAAGAACACTCATCGATCAACTAGTTGTGAAACTAGTCGGTTGGCAAGTCATCTTAGACTGACTAGTTCATATTGCCTGGACTTCTCATATTGGATGTTCAACCGTTAGTCGGTCCACGTTGAATCACCGACCGACTAGTTGATGAACTAGTCGGTCAGTGATCCTTCTTAGACCGACTAGTCTGCTTCAGAATAGAGCCGTTGGAGCCTTTAATGACTCGATTTCTTCTCTCTCTCTCTCTCTCCTCTATCCTATATATACTTGGAGGGGTTCTTCAAGGATATTCAAGCTGATTATTAGAGATATTTGAGAATCAAAGAGAAGCAAATAAACTCCATTCTAAAGCTTTCTCTCCTCACTTGAATCTCTCTCACACTCTTATTTCCAAAGAGAGATTCATTGATTGTGAGCCTTTCAAGCCAAGGAGCTTGAATCAAGGTCACCAACTCCACCCTAGGCTTCCATTGCTGGTCAACTTCTTGGAGCTAGGGTTTGGTGACATCTTCTTCCTCAAAATCCCTCTTTGCCCTAATTTGGTAAGATTTACTCAAGGCATAGGATTTTGTGGTAAGTGTTTCTTTATTTCATTTCAATTGTTCTTGCAATTGTGTCTCTCAGTTATGAGAGAGGTTGTGATCTCGGGTTGTGGGAGTCACATTTATATTGTGTATGATTTGGTCTTCTGAAGGGTTTTCACAAGAATTTCATAGTGCAAAATCTTGGGTTAGATGTTTCTAACTCAAGTATCCGGAGGGGATCCGGGTGTTTGGGACGTAGGATCACCGGGAACAAGTCGGGGAGACTTGGGTGGATCCGAACCCGTTACATGCTTTGTTTACGTTTGATAATTCTTGTTGATTGTTGTTTATTCCGCATTGTCGTTTGTTTCTTGCACAATAATTAGGAATAACTATCTTGATTATTTTAAATTACTATTCACACCCCCTCTAGTACATGTGCAGTAGCTTCACAGGGCATTACAATTAGTATCAGAGCCAAGGTTAAAGATACACAAAGCCAGAGTTCAAAGCTATGACAAACAACGACTACAACGTCTTCAAAGATTGCCAAGGATCTTCTTCAGTTATGGAAGGACAATCCTCAGTCAGGCCTCCTCACTTCAATGGTACCAACTATGGGTACTGGAAATGTCGGATGGAAACTTTCCTCCGGAGGGCGTCACTTTGGAGAGCCACGATGAAGGAGTATGTCGAGCCCGAAGAAGAAGATTTCACGAAGTGGAATCCCGCGGAGGTCGCCGCGGAGGTAAGCAATGCCAAGGCAATGAATTCCTTGCAATGCGCATTGGAACCCGAAGACTTTAATAAGATATGCACATGTAAGGGTGCATATCAAATATGGAACTCCCTCCTCATCTTGCATGAAGGAACAAGTAGGGTAAGAGACTCCAAACTTGTTGTTGTTAATAAAGATTTCGAATTATTTCACATGCAACAGGGTGAGAAGATGAAAGAGTATTATGCTCGATTCGTTGACATTACCAACGAATTAGAGGCTCTTGGGAAAACCTACACCCAAAAGGAGAAAGTCTCAAAGATCATCGATGGACTTCCTTCTTGTTGGGAAAAGCGTACCTTCTCCATAGAGGAAGGTAATGATATGAGTAAGTACACTGTCATACAACTAATGGGTACCTTGATGTCTTATGAGGTACACAAGGACAGTAAGCTCATGATGAAAGAAAAGATGAAGTCGTACTTGAAGCAAGACGAGCCAAAGAAAAAGGCGATTGCGTACAAGGCCGCTCCATCTACCAATGATGAAGAATCTGAAGAGGAATCAGAAGAAGAGTTGGACATGGAAGCTTTGGCCGATTTGGCAAAGAAGTTCGACCGATTCTTCCGACAAGGTAAGTTGAAGAGTAAATCAAAATTTATTTCGACTAATGTTTCTACTCCCGTGTGTTATAAATGCAACAAGCCAGGACATATCAAGCCGGATTGTCCTCTAAACAAACACAAGGAGAAGTGGAAGGCATCCAAGCACGACAAGTCGAGAAGGCACAAGAAAGGACTTGTAGGCACTTTCATCGACTCCGACGAGGACTCCTCAAGTGGAGAGTCAGACGATGAAAGAGTGGAGAAAGCACACATGTGCTTCATCGGAAAAGAGGAACGTGATCAAGAGACCTCCTCCGATGAAAGCGGGGATGAAAGCGAGGATGAAGGCGGTGAGGTAACAATGGACGAACTTAGAATAACTAATGAACAACTTTGGAGTAAGTTTTCTAATTTGGCTACTAGATTTATTAAGACTAAAAATGAGTTAGATAGTCTTAAAACCTCGCCTAAACCTATCATCGTCAACAACGACACCGTTGTTGAAGATTTGAGAAATGAGATTGTAAATCTCAAATCTCAACTTGAGCATGTTCATATCGAGGATTCGGATGAACATGTGATAGTGGATTTGACGTCTCAAAACTCAACTTTGAGTATTGAGAATAAAAAACTCAAATCACGTGTTTGCGCACTCACATCGCAAGTATCCACCTTGGAAGCTTCGATGCATTCTCTCACCGAGAAGTATGAGTGCACATTAGGCCGAATTCATGAATTCAATAAAGGTAAGGGCCATTTGGATAATATCCTAAATGACTTACTTCCGGCCAATCATCACATTGGCTTGGGGTATAAGATGGGAGATTCATCCAAATAGTCCGCGACCTTTATTAGGCCAACGTCTGATGCTTCTACTAGTGGGAGTAAACACTTCATGGGTAGTTCTTCTACCAATGGTGCTTCCACTAGGTACACACCCCCATTTGGAAAGAAACCCACTTTGGGTGGACCTCCAAAGAAGGGTCATGCTTTCATGTATGCCATGCCACGTAGGAACACACATCCTACTCCACATGTTAACACATTGCTGATTTTTATGCTCCGCATCCACGAGCACGTGCACACCATGTGAGACACACTCATGCACGTGTTCCACCACATGCATATGTTCATTCATATTCTCATATGAATAAGTATCATCATGCACCATTGCATCATATGCCATATGCTTACCCACGACATGCATCACATAGAAATCAACAACGTATGCATGTTCCCAATAGGATTAGGACTCCCAAGACATACACTATTTTGGGTCCGAAGAACACAAGCATGCATGCTAAGGATTTGTATGTGCAATCATATATTAATGATATTATTTTGAATGATGACTATGTTGGAAAATCAAGGTCCTCTTGGACTTGGTTTCCGAAGGGTTAGTCTTCATTGACCCTTCATTGCTTGGTACCATAAGCTTAATTTCATTTTATGGGTACCAAAGCAATTATGGTAAGAATTGGTTTATTTTTTTTGTGCATATTGGTTTTTGATGTGCATATTTAATTTGAAACTTAAATTCATATAGAATTTGAATTTAGTTAGGATGTGGGTTACACTTAATTTGAATTTAGTTCGCTAAATTTATTGCCTAACCCATAGGATCCAAAAAGATTTTTGGATACCAAAATGATACTTTCTAGGTTCAATCCATCATGGGATACCAACCCTACCAACTCATTGATTTGCAAAGAAATCTCATTCAAATGGAGTTGATGGTGCTTAAGAGATGCACCAAAGTAGGGGGAGCTTAATGTTGTAAGTATATTCTTACATTTGATATACATTTGGTAGCCATGTGTGTTGATTGCATGCATTATTAGAATATCTACATTGGTATCATTTTGTCTCAATTAGTATGCTAGAAGTGCGTATGCCATAAGTTCTATGATGTTTTATCTATTTTTGGCATAACCTTTTTGCATATCACTTTTGGTATCAATGCTACATTTGGTTTTCACATTGGATTTTTGTCTCTGATGTTGATTTTGTCGCTCGACGATTAACTTGGTTAAATAGAATTGGTTCTATGAAAACATAGAATTGTTTTCCATGCACTATTTAACTAAGAATGTTGATATTGGAGAGTATGTTCCATAACTCAATAAGTGAAATTAATTTGAGTTTTGGATATTTCGATTTTCGATTTTCGCCTATGGTTTGGTAATTTCGATTTTCGATTTTCGTCTATGGTTTGATGATTTCGTATTTCGATTTTCGACTATGGCTTGATGATTTTGTATTTCGATTTTCGCCTATGGCTTGATGGTTTCATTTTTCGATTTTCGACTATGGTCAAGTTGGCACGCTTTGATTTTCTTCGGTATTTGACATTTGGTATTTTTTACTTTGGTGTCATTTGGACTGTGGTCGTATTCTTAGACTCTCATGCTTTAATTTCTTAGCCATTGAAATCTTGTCATTGATCTCCTCCCGCTCTTTTTGCTAATGCCAAAGGGGGAGAGAATTAATAATAATGACAATGTGCTAATTGATAATTCAAAATAATTTACCATGAATCTAATTTGATATGTTAGATTCAGGGGGAGTTAAGATATAAAATGGATTTAGATCCTATATGTCAATAATTGGTTCATATTTCATATCTTTCTCATCTGCTTGATGCGTATGATTAATATTTAATACGAGACTAACGTGTCATCAATGCAGGGGGAGTAAGTAAATTTCATTTGAATCATTATTATTGATTATTATTTATGTTGGTTTGTCATCACCAAAAAGGGGGAGAATGTTGAGTATTGATTCCCCGGATTTGGTTTTGGATGATGAGCAAACATAAATATCATGCACTAACTGTTTGTGAGCGCAGTTATGGAGATCATCGCCAAAACAATACGTACATCAAAAGCGACGTCTGAAGACTTCTCCATACGCGTGATCATGTGCCTGAAGCTTCGTTGAAGCTCAATGAGCAATATTGAAGTCAAGAAGAATGAAGATTGAAGCTTTGAAGACGGTTCGTCATATATTATTTATTGTCTTCTAGCTTCATAGATTAGAATGTTAAGCCTTGAGTAGGACTTACTTTATTATATTCATTTCGCTCATATCTTAGAGCTAGGATTATCATAGAAGCCATTAGAATCTTTCCCGAAGCTTATCGCTTCTTCCCTCGGCTTCTAGTGCATCTTAATTGGTTCAAGTAGAAGTACCAACCGACTAGATGACGATCTAGTCGGTCGGCAACTCTTCATGAACCGATTAGATGTCCTTGCTCATTTCAGCTCTTTCCCTGATGATCAATTAGCGGTCAAAGAAGAGTCACCGACCGACTAGATGACGACCGACTAGTTGAGCTTTCCCTGTACAGCCTTAGTTACTGTTTATCGTTAGTCGGTCAAAGAACGTTTGTCGACCGACTAGTTGATAAACTAGTCGGTCAGCATTTGCTCTTAGACCGACTAGTCCAACTTTAATCCAGCCTTTCCTATTTCAACTGTTAGTCAGTCAAAGAACACTCATCGACCGACTAGTTATGAAACTAGTCGGTTGGCAAGTCATCTTAGACCGACTAGTTCATATTGCCTGGACTTCTCATATTGGCTGTTCAGCCGTTAGTCGGTCCACGTTGAATCACCGACCGACTAGTTGATGAACTAGTCGGTCAGTGATCCTTCTTAGACCGACTAGTCTGCTTCAGAATAGAGCCGTTGGAGCCTTTAATGACTCGATTTCTTCTCTCTCTCTCCTCTATCCTATATATACTTGGAGGGGTTCTTCAAGGATATTCAAGGCTGATTATTAGAGATATTTGAGAATCAAAGAGAAGCAAATAAACTCCATTCTAAAGCTTTCTATCCTCACTTGAATCTCTCTCTCACTCTTATTTCCAAAGAGAGATTCATTGATTGTGAGCCTTCCAAGCCAAGGAGCTTGAATCTAGGTCACCAACTCCACCCTAGGCTTCCATTGCTGGTCAACTTCTTGGAGCTAGGGTTTGGTGACATCTTCTTCCTCAAAATCCCTCTTTGCCCTAATTTGGTAAGATTTACTCAAGGCATAGGATTTGTGGTAAGTGTTTCTTTATTTCATTTCACTTGTTATTGCAATTGTGTCTCTCGGTTGTGAGAGAGGTTGTGATCCCGGGTTGTGGGAGTCACATTTATATTGTTTATGATTTGGTCTTGTAAAGGTTTTTCACAAGAATTTCATAGTGCAAAATCTTGGGTTAGAGGTTTCTAACTCAAGTATCCGGAGGGGATCCGGGTGGTTGGGACGTAGGATCACCGGAAACAAGTCCGGGAGACTTGGGTGGATCCGAACCCGTTACATGCTTTGTTTGCGTTTGATAATTCTTGTTGATTGTTGTTTATTCCGCATTGTCGTTTGTTTCTTGCACAATAATTAGGAATAACTATCTTGATTATTTTAAAGTAATATTCACCCCCCTCTAGTACATGTGCAGTATCTTCACAGAGCATTACATTAATTCCTTAAGCTTTATATGCATGAATTTGTTTATGCATAAGAAGAGCATGGAATGTTTATTTGCTCAAAATTATATTCTTAATGGAATTTATGACTTATATGCATATATTGCTCACTTGTATGCATATAACAGACTATTAATGTTATATGTTAACATTAATCAACAATTTTTTTTCCAATTATCAGAATCAACCGATTTGCATGTTTTGTTTAAATAGAGCAGTTATAATATTTTTAGTAAATATTAATGTGGTTATTAACTTTGTATTTTACATGAATACATAAGTTTAGTGGGAGCGATACATTTTTCAGCTAAAAAGTGGGGATATTTGTTCAAAGTGAACAAGATATAAGTATAGATATATTTTTGAAAGAATCTTTAAATTAATGATAACGTTTTCAGTCATGGACGATGATTGGGAATTTAATGAACTTTCATCTCTATGCTATTAACTAAATCATTATATTTAAAGTTTGGCAAAAGTATATGTATTTGGGCAATATCTAATCTTTAAATGTATCTCTATATTTCAGTTATTACTAAACCGACCTACATAATGGCTGCTACCAAAAACATAATTGCTGATCTTAACAAAGGTGACCATCTTAATGGAGACAACTTCAATGTCTGGAGTTTCTATATCAAGTATGTCTTGGAGGAATAGGAAGTCATTGAAGCCATTAATCATAAGTTGGAAGATCCTGGTTAGGGTAACACTGCCCAGCACAGACGTGCGGTTGAGACTTACAATGAATGGAAGAAAAAGGATGCCACTGCGCTTGGTATACTTGTAAGCTCTATGAAGGATGACTTGACTTGTGAGTACAAGGCCTATCTTACAGCCAGTGACCTATGGAAGGTCTTAAATGATAAGCTGGGAGGAACTTCTGTGTCGAAGTTGAGACAGCATACCATTAAGTTTGATACTTATAAAATGAGCTCTAATCAGACTATCAAGCAAAATCTCCGGGAGATGTCAAGAAAGATTAAGGAGCGGGCTGCTGCTGGATGCAACCTCACTGACGAACAACAAGTACATGCTGTAATTCGCTCCTTGCCTGGTTCCTAGGAACACATGAAAGTTAACTTGGCACATAATGAACGTGTCAAAACTTTTGATGATGTGGCTCGTCACGTGGAATTGGAAGATGAAAGACTATCTTCCCTAAAACCACAATCTCATTCCTATATGATTGAGTCAAGTTCCAGGAAAGGAAACTTCAAGAGGAAGAGGTTCTGGAAGAAGAACCATGGCAAAAATGCAGTTTTAAAAATCAAAGATAATGGGCTGAGGAAATTTGATAAGAATAATAAGAAAAAGATAAATGTTGATAAGCTAATGTTCTTCAACTTTCGTCAAAAGGGACACATCGCTCAGGATTGTCTTGAGCTAAAGAAGGTTACTTTTGATTTTTCTTTTTCTTATCATAGTGCATCTGTGTCTAGTTCTACTATGCTCATTGAACCTAATCCTTGGTGGGTTGTTGATTCAGGAGCGACAGACCACACAGCCAGAGACAAAGACTACTATGTGGAGTACCGCCGCGTTCCTGGTGGAACAAAATGGGTATATGTAGGCAACAAAAACAAATTAGAAGTAAAGGGAGTCGATACGTGCAAAGTGGAATTGTACGGAGGACAAACTTTATTATTATATGATGTGTTGCACACTCCTGATATTAGGCGGAACTTGGTTTCTGTAATTTCCTTAGCTAAGTTTGGATTTAATTTGTTGTTTGATGAAAATGATTTGCAAATAAATTTGTACAATAAATATTATTGATCTGGTCCTTATGTTAATGGTTTGGCAATTCTTAATACAAATAATTGTTCTTCTGGTTATATGTTAACCTCATCTTCATCTGCTACATCTAATAATGCAACATTATTATGGCATGCTAGACTAGGTCACATAGGAAAAGTCAGGATAGAACGCTTGGCTAAAAGAGGGTCTTTTGGGATCTCTCACCAAAATAGAAATTCCTACTTGTGAACAATGTTTAGCAAGCAAATCAACTAGGAAACCATTTGGAACGGTAATACGAGCTGAAAATCCATTACAACTAATACACTCTGACATTTGTGGACCCATGAGTGTGAGGGCTAGGCATGGTGTCTCATAGTTCATTACATTTATAGATGACTATTCTCGGTTTGGAAAGGTATACCTCATATCCCATAAATCCGAAGCATTATGGTGCTTTAGATTGTTTCTCAACAAAGTTGAGAGTCAATTGGATAAAAAGGTTAAAACCTTGAGGATAGACCGAGAGAAAGAATATATGTCAGATCAATTTAAAGATCTACATAATGAAAAAGGAATTCTAAGACATCTTACTACTCCTTATACACCTCAGCAAAATGGTATTACTGAGAGAAGGAATCGAACTCTCTTAGAAATGGTTCAATGCATGATGTTGCAAGCAAAATTTACCAATTAAGTATTGGGGAGATGCATTGTCAGCACAAGTTATGACAACCCGTATCCATCGATACACGTATATTCGCATTCTATGTATTTTCATAAATTAAAAGTATTTTATAATGGTTGGTAAGGAGTTTAATATCAAAATGGTTTCTAAATCATTTATAAAAATATTTGTAGTATCAATATAGTTATAGCCTATTTTAGTGAGTACGAGTACCGTCCTAACCCTCTAAATAATTTATATAATAATTTAAACTCAATTATTAACAGTACATCCCTAACAATTATTTTTCTATATAACTGTTATCAAAATGATTTCAAACTTCTACCATGTTATTCTAGGATCATTTAGTGCTCCCCATATTAAATTCATAATTTTCTAAAGTCAAATCAATAGAGAACCCGTAAACCCGCATCCTAAACGTTTTGGCCCAAAACTCATATCTCTGTGGCTCAGACTTCGAAATGGACCTCGTATTCACGATCCTCGCGACAATACGAACCCGTGGCGATGTTTTAGTAATTTCCAGGAGTCGTTTAACGTTAGGGGCAAAATCGTAATTTCACTAATTACTTTCACTAATTACCATTTTACGTTACCCTAATTACTATTCTAATTACCCACTTTTGTCGGCAACTACCCCCTAACATGTAGCAATTTATTAAACGTAGAAACCCACGTTTTTCCCTCATAAGACACATTCACCCCCATAACCCCAAGTTCCACACTTAGTCAAAAACAAAAAGCAAAACCTAACCTATTTAATAGTTTGACTAAGTATTAAAGAGGTTAAACCATTTAATTGATTTAATTAACTTATATAAACCCTCCCATTCTCCTCTTCCTCACAAATCCCCAGCCTGGACCAAGTTTACCACTGCCCTCTTGTCGCCCGTTCTCCACGCCCTCATACGTGCCGCCGCCCCGTCACCGTCTCCCCTGCTTCGAGCGCCGCCTCCCCACTCCGAGCAGCACCGCCAGCCCGCTCCTCCATGAAACAACCCATCGACCCGAGCTCTCCTCCAGCCTTCCACGGCAAGCACCCATGCCTCGATCCATCGTCGGAGCTCGAGCTCCCCTCTCCGACGCCGTCTTCACCTCGACCGTCGTCCCCCATCCCTTAGCAGCCCCTCCGACATGCGCCTCGCCGCTCAAAGAACCCTGATAATCTGCCATGCCTCCTCGCTGCTCCGACTACCTGTCATCGGAGCTCCTCTCCGGTATCCCCCGAACCCCGACACCACGCACGCAAAGCAGCAGCAGCAGCGACAGCGCCCACCGCCGCTCCTGCCGTCGTGTCAACGCCCCCCTCTCCGACGTGAGCCTCGGCCTGCTATCGAATCAAAACGAAGAGAAGGAGATACGGTATAAACGTATTTAATACGTATATGAATAAGTATTCATGTATTTAAGTATATTTATAAAATGATATTATTGGATTTAATTCATAGTAAATCGTACAAGTCTCAGAAAATTACAAGACCAGTCCCAGAAAATCAGAAACGACGAAAAAACTCATTGGTGCTGGTTTCATCGCCAAAAGGCAAGTATAACTCTCACAGTAAATTTTCAATGGAAGAACTTAAATAAGCTAAAATCCTTTTAAAATTCGTATCTTGAGATTTTCACGTACACTGACGTACAAGAAAAATATATGTTGTAGTACTAGTAAATACGATCATTTTTACCCCTTGTTGGAACAATTCTGACGTACGGTTTGCTCTAAACAACTCTTCAAACATATGTTTTAAAAATGATTTCTTGATTTAAAAATTGTTTTTGGCACTTTTAAATTGTTTAAAATTGCTTAAAAATTATTTAACAATCTTGAAAAATAGTTACTAGCCTTAGAAAAATATTTTAAGCTAATTAAAACTCATTTGCTTAGTTAAAATCACTTCTTGTTCATTCGCTTATTCTATTAAGTATTTTTACGTTTCGTTTAATTGCTAAATTGAGTCGTGAAGTCGTGAACTTTTGTGAGACTATTATACGAACTATTGAAACACCAGATCTGAATTGACTGAATGGAAGATGAAACTTCAACAATAATGAATGGAAGATGGAACTTTAATATAAATGGAAGATGGAACTTCAATAATAAAGAGATAGTACACGTCCTTTTGACCCACACTTGACTTGACCATGTGATTGGGGGTAGTCTATGATCACAAGTGTTACAGAATGGCTGGATGCACCCATAATAAATTACCTCCAACACATTACGTGGGTTAGATCATTGACCATCGCCATATCGGGATGGTGGGTACCGCCTCGAAGTTGCTCCCATCGCAAGGCGTATGTTGGCTATCTCTCGTACGCTTGGAAATGGACTTATCACTAGATAGACTAGCTATTGAACATTGTTCTAACCTCTTTTTCTACATGTTGCTGACAACGTTACAGTTTCGTTATAAATGTTTAATTGTTGCAGGTAGATAATAGTATTGCCAATTGCTATCAAATGATTAAATTGCAGCAGGTTGCAAATTGCTATTAAATGCTTAACTGATACAGGTTGCAGAAATTGCTATCAATTGTTTAACTGCTGTAACTATTCATATTAAATTGGTTAATTGTTCCTATGTACTCACACCAAACTTGATTGTAAAGTTATGGCTAAATTGATGGAACATAGATTTTAATTGGCATTTTTAACATTGGTTTCGCCCGGTGTCTAGGATCGTTTGTGTCCAAGTTTTGGGCCACCCTGCTTGCGGGGATAATGAACCTGCTTGGCCAAACCTGACTGGCTGTGAATGCATGTGCCAATGTTAGAATCTCAATTATCATCAACGTAAACATTGATTTTGGTTATATCTTGGTTTCAGCTTGGATTAATTAAAATACTTAACGTTTTGTTTTTGAGATTATCTTGCCGAGTAAACCTCGCTGACGAACATTTCTCTTTGTTGTTTTACAAAATGTCTGTCAGGTATCGATAGTGAGTTCACTGAAGACATTACAACAAAAGTCGAGCCAGTGCTCGAAGAGCACGTGGAGTACCTACCCGCTAAAGATTAGACGGTTGCCTTCGCGACTACTCTTTTAAATATGTGAAATAATGTAATTTGTGTACTTTGTTTATATTGGCCATGCTAGGCCCAAAATGTTTTTTAATTATTATACGATGGGTATGTAATAATGTTGTTTGAGCTTCTTCTTAAATTTGCATGCAAGGATATGCAATTTCTACACAGACGCTTAGTGTGTTTAAACCAAGGAGGAAGAAAAGAAAAAGAAAAGATTTCAAAAAGAAAAGAAAAAAGCACTCCTCCTTGTTTTAAGCACACCGCAAACTCGCTCGCGTCCTCGCTCCCGATAAAATGGGAAGGGGCGTGACAGGTTTTAGTGGTGGCCCATGCAGGTCATGCTTTTGCTAATATTTTAAGATCGGTTTAAACGTTATTAATATCTAAGTGTACAACTAGATTAGACTTTTTTTCCTAACTTACATTGCGGTTTGTTTTGAAGTATGGCAGGTCGACAAGATACTCACGGCGTCACCAATAACGACATCTTGGGTATCGTAATGGAAATACTGGAAATTCAACGCCAAGTTTTCCATGAGGCTGTTAACAAACTCTTTAAAGCATCCCAAGGGAAGCATCTATGGAACCACCGAGAGACGCCCTTCGACCGTTGAAGACTACATTCAAGAGGCCTGCATTTTAAGTCTACAACCGATCCCCGATGGTGTGCTTACATTGCAATCGAAAGGGACATATCAAGAAGAACTGTCGCATACTGCTGAATCAATGTTTAGCATGTGGAGCATATGGGCACTCTCTCAGGAACTGCCCATGCCACATTAATAAGAAAGCGACTACGACAGCAGGAGTTTCTAGATTAGCACAGCATAAACCACCCCTAGCTCCACAACATCGAGTCGTTCATCAGGTCAAGCTGAACCAACTCAGGTGTCAAGCATCCATCACGACAACCAGAGAAACTGAGGCTGCAGAACCAGTAATCACTGGTATATCTGAACCTTTTCTCTTTACGTCAATTTGACACCCAACACCTTTATTACCATTGCTATCATACATTATCATACTATAAGTCTTGTCTTCATAGCATACCTCTTCTCGATTTGGAAGTTTCACATTTCTTCTTATCATAAAATTCTCAACGATCCATCTCCATTGATCCTCATTATTGTCTTTGAACTATTTGGAACCCGTGTTCCATTTTGAAGAATCTTATTCTAGAACCTTTCTTTGATAACAAATAGAGTGACCTTCCATAAGATCGAACCATCCATTCATTGCATCACCATCATCATTCTCGTGATGACCTTCCCATCTTCCTACTTATTCTGAGATACTTCCTAGTCGTGTTTAGTTTGTCTAAATCACGGCTATACTCTTTTATAAGGAGGGTAGCATTTGAATGTATCGATCATCTGAAATTCGATTTCGACAATGGAAGCAGATCGAACGACGCTCAAAAGTATTTGAGGATGGTGCTAGAGCATTTGAGACGAGCCAAACCATGACGTGCAAGTTTAGGCTATTACGTCTTCTTCTTCTTTCTTGAGCTCGTATTTCTCTTCTACCCTATACTTTCATCTTATGCCCAAATTTTCCATGGTTTTTAAATCCTTTTCCTGCCTACCATCTCTCCCCCTCTTTATTGCCTTTTTTCCGCATCCTCTCCTCGAGCCCCGGTCCCGCCTAACCTAGCCTAGCCTAGCCTACCCTATCGAAGAATTTGGTGCCCCCTTTTTAAACCCTTCCTCCCTTCCATCACCAACCCATCCCGTGGCTTCCTCTTCGCCGCAACGACGCCACCCCTTCACCGTGCATCTTCCTTTGTGAGCTCAACCCCTCTCACCTCATGCTCCCTCGGCCTCACTCGAAGGTCTGCCATGCCACCTGACGTTGCTGAGCAGTCGCAGTCGCCACACGACGAGGATCGACAACCACAGATGGCCCTCTGACGTTCTGTTTTAGGATTTTTGGGTTTAGCGACTACCCTCACCGTCACCCTCGATATGCAGTGTGGTTGAGATCTTGGGAAGTTGCAATTCTTGGGTTTCTTTCAAGCTCCTTGTTCTGGGTCTTGCCCCTAAAGGTGCCCTGCTTCGATTCCTTCTTGGCCCACTCATTCGTGTTTGTTGGACTGTATTTTATTGGTCGTTGACTTGCTTAGGGTTGATGGTAATAACCGTGGATGTCAACCAATGGTGTTGGAAAGGAGTATCATTGGGAATGAGTATTGGCATGCTGTTGGCCTTAGGTGTTGAAGTTGGATATTGATCTTGTGTTTGGATTTGGATAATGGTTTCGGTGTTAGGTTGTTATTGGGCGTTATGGAAGTTGATACAAGGAGTGGCAGTAATGAGTATAGTGATAAGTATGATCTTTAGTAGTTGGCCTTGTACTTGTTTATTTGTTTTGTTTTGGATGACGACTTTTGTTTGGTACTTATGGGAGTTGATGTCATTTGTGCACGGCTGGTTAAGGTATAACATCAAGAATGCATATGGATTAGTCATTACGTCTTTGTATGTTATATTGATGACTTTCTTGGCTAGGCCTCGTTAGTCATCATTAGCCTAAGTTGAATTTTTAAACTTTATGATCTTCTTTTTGATGTGATTGATAACTTGCTACTAGCTTATCACCTCAGGTTCCAAGTTCGAACAGATGTTGTCATCATAATAGCCCTCATTTTAATGTAATGCCATTATCTCATATTTTGGCTACTCGAGAAGTCGGAGAAACTATTGCGAGGACACTAGGTTTTGAGACTTATTACGGAAGCTATGGTGATGTTAATAGTATATATTTATTAGTAATATCTCTTGTTTTCTTGATGCTATGATATCACATTATATTTCATGCTATTAACAACTTCTTTTCTAAATTGTAATCGTGCATCGAGCATTATATTTTATCATTTATTTGCTTGAGCTTCTTAATAACAGTAATTATCTGCTCTTAGAGTTTCGAGAAATTTCAAGGACGGAATTTTTATAAGGTGTGTAGGATGTGACGACCCATATCCATCGGTACACGTATATTTGCATTCTCCGTATTTTAATAAATTAAAAGTATTTTATAATGGTAGGTCAGGAGTTTAATTTCAAAATGGTTTCTAAATCATTTATAAAAATATTTTGTAGTATCAATATAGTTATAGCATATTTTAGTGAGTACGAGACCGTCCTAACCCTTTAAATAATTTATATAATTATTTAAACTCAATTATTAACAATACAGTTGTAACAATTATTTTTCTATATAACTGTTATCAAAATGATTTTAAACTTCTACCATGTTATTCTAGGACCATTTAGTGCTCCCCATATTGATTTCATAATTTTCTGAAGTCAAATCAATAGAGAACCCGCAAACCCGCATCCTAAACGTTTTGGCCCAAAACTCAGAACTCTGTGGCTCAGACTTCGAAATGGAACTTGTATTCACGATCCTCGCGATAATATGAACCCGTGGCTATGTTTTCGTAATTTTTCGGAGTCGTTTAACGTCAGGGGCAAAATCGTAATTTCACTAATTACTTTAACTAATTACCATTTTACGTTCCCCTAATTACTATTCTAATTACCCACTTTTGTCGGCAACTACCCTGTAACACATAGCAATTCCTTAAATGTAGAAACCCACGTTTTCCCTCATAAGACACATTCACCCCTAACCCCAAGGTCCACACTTAGTCAAAAAGCAAAACCTAACCTATTTAATAGTTTGACTAAGTATTAATGAGGTTAAACTATTTAATTGATTTAATTAACTTATATAAACCCCTACTATTCTCCTCTTCCTTACAAAGCCCCAGCCCAGACCCAGTTTACCACTGCCCTCTCGTCGCCCGTTCTCCCCGCCCTCCGACGTGTCGCCGCCCCGTTGCTGTCTCCCCCGCTCTGAGCGCCTCCTTCCCACTCCGAGCAGCACCGCCAACCTGCTCCTCCACGACAACAACCCATCGACCCCGAGCTCTACTCCAGCCTTCCACGGCGAGCACCCACGCCTCGACCCATCGACGGAGCTCGAGCTCCCCTCTCCGACGCCGTCTTCACCTCGACCACCGTCCCCCATCCCTCAGCAGCCCCTCCGACGTGTGCCTTGCCTAGGAGTGGAAAACGGTTCGGGTGGGTTCGGGTCGGGTCAGATTTGACCCGACCAGGATAGGGCTAAACCCTAACCTAACTCGGATTGAATCCGGGTCGGATTCAGGTGACCTGAAAAATTTTCAAGTTGGGTTCGGGTTAACCCGTTGGGTTAAGATTTGACTTATACACAACTGATCCTTTTCGATATCTAGCTATTTGTTAAGAGACACCGACAATTTATTAAGTGTTGCATAATTTCCAACCGCTCGACACTTAAACCACACTGATGACATCAAGGAAGTATAATTAACGTTACCATTTTATTAATGAAAGTAATAAAATTAACTAAAAAGTTGTATGTAATTGGAATTGAATCCAAGACCTCTCAAAGAAGAGGACAACATTCAAATTATATAAGCACAACCCCCCTTGCAACTGTGTATTGAAGTTATTATATAAATTTTTTTATTTATAAAGAAAGTAAATCGGGTCGAATTTGGGTCATCCGGGTTGACATGCCAAACCCATACCCGACCGGATTTTATCCGTGTCGGGTCGGGTCAACCCGGATCCTACTTGACCCGGATTGGCCCCTACCCATACCCGGTTAAGGATGCCGGATTCGGGTCGGGTCGGGTCGGGCTCATTTTTCCCCTAGCCTCGCCGCTCGAAGAACCCGACAGCCCGCCACCCCTCCCCGATGCTCTGACACCCCGCCACCGGCGGTCCACTCCGGCATCCCCCGAACCCTGACACCACACACGCAAAGCAGCAGCGGGCGGCGACATCGCCCACCGTCGCTCCCGCCGCCGTGCCACCGCCCCCCTCTCTCCGACGTGAGCCCCAGCCTACTAACGAATCAAAAAAAGAGAAGGAGATATGGTATAAATGTATTTAATACGTATATGAAGACATATTCACGTATTTAAGTAAATTTATAAAATGATATTATTGGATTTAATTCATAGTAAATCGTCCTGGTCTCAGTAAATTACAAAACGAACTCATTGGCGCTGGTTTCTGATGGGAATCTAGTCCCACCCCAAGTGGTTTGTTTTGATGATGGTCACATCAAATGTTGTTAAATTACTAATCATACTACTTAAGTGTGTAGGTTGTGAAATAAGCTAATTGAAGCTCGAAACATACTCTGAGAAGAAGAACTATAATTACACACATAGAAAATGAAGATGGATTGAGCTCACATTCCATGTCTACATTCTAAAGCTTTAGCACAAGAGGGGCTCGAAGATGAAGCTAAAAGAATGTGCTCAAGCTCAAGCTAAAGAGGAGCTTAAACTCAAGTGAAGCCTATGCAACTAGCTCAAGCTCAACCATAGCTTCAAGTTCTTCATAGAGTCTAGTGCATGAGTTGTTTTTCATTTTCTTAGGATTATGTCAAAGCCAAGAAAGAATATGCATACACACACAAAATGATTTTCTAAATTGTTTTTAAACTTTTTCCAAAACTTATTTGAGAACATACTTTTCATAGAAGCTAAGTTTCAACTTGTAGTCAACTACAAACACCCAGTAGTTCACTACACTGATTTCTGTCTTCTCCCTGAAAAGATACTCTGGTAGTCGGCTACCAAAGTTAGGGAGTCGACTACCAGTTGTAGCAGATTTTCTCAGAAACACTTTGGGAGTCGACTACCAAAGGTAGGGAGTCGACTACCAGCTGTGCGACTAGAATTCTTTGATTCACTCTCATTTATTCATTGCTTGATTTTTGGGCTGAAGTCAAACTTGATTTGAATCATTTTGAATTCTCCTTTGGCTCTATAAATAGAGACCCTATAAGAACATTTTCCTCACCAATTCATTCTTGAGCAAAATTATTATTCTCTCAAAAGATCTCATCGTTCTAATCGCTCTCAAAGTTCTTCATAGCCAAAACGGTATTTTAATTTCTGATCTTATTGCTTATATTCTTTTATAATTCTTTTTAAGGTCATTATTATTATTTGGCTATTGCAAATTGGTTTTCAAAATCCTTCTCTTTGATTTTTCATATTCTCAAAGGATTTTTGAAACATCTAAATTCTCGATCACATTGAATAATTTCATAATCTTTGTGTGATCTAAGAACACATCTAGATTCTAGATCACATTGAATAAATTCATATTCTTTGTATGATCTACGAATGATTTAAATTCTTTTAGCCATGTTAAGCACAATTGCAAATTTAATCTTGGCTATAGAATTATTGGGTGTAAAAACCAATCTCCACTAATTCATTGTGGTGTATTAGATCTGATCTTATTTCTTGTAGTCCCTTTGTGATAAGGGTTGTGAAAATCCTAGTCAAGTCTAGGTGGTTGAAATTCCTTGTTATAGGCAAGGTGTTTGTGAAAAGTCCTCGGATTGTGAGGCAAGGTAAAGTCCTTGGATTGTGAGGCAAGGGTAAAGTCCTAGACAAGTCTAGGTGGTTGGAAATACTAGTTAAGGCTAAGTATTTGTATTTCTAAGGCAATAGTTGAAATCTCGTACCAGATTGGTCGGGGACTGGACGTATCCAAGTTGTGGGGAACCAGGATAAAAATCCTTGTCTTTGCGTTTGCATTTTCTGTGATTGTTTATCTTTACGTAAGCATTACTTCATTTGGTAATAATTGAATCTTTGTAATCTATTGTTTATATTATTGCAAAGACAACACATTTATTTCAGTTGTGTATAAAGATCTATACTTGTAATCTTATCATTATATTATCTCATCTTTCAACAGAGATTTCATTGAAAACTCTCTGGGAGTCGACTACCACCTTAAGAGAGTCGACTACCTGCTGTGTCATTACTCTATTATTATAAGATTACTTTGTTGATTAAGAACCAAGCGTAGATCACTCTACTTGGTTTCTTAGGCAACATTAGAAGGTTTTTAAGTGTGTTAATCAACGCCTAAAAAAGTTTTATACTTGCACAACACTATTCAATCCCCCTTCTAGTGTTGTTTGCCATCTACAGGATCCAACACTTGGTATCGGAGCGAGGTTATAGATGGCGACAACCAATCATTTCCTCGAAGGACAATCTTCCACCAGACCACCACTGCTCAACGGATCAAATTATGGATCTTGGAAGAATCAGATGCGAATGTATCTTCTCTCTATCTCCTATGATCTATGGAAGATAGTGGAGAATCCTTATGAAGAACCCACTCTTGAGGAAGAAAAGTTGACCAAGACGGAGAAGGACAAAGTGTCTCTAAATGCAAAAGCGGTGTCCACTCTATATTACGGCCTTGACGCAACGGAGTACAACCGCATCTCCATGGCTACCTCCGTGCACCAAATATGGAAACTCCTTGAGGTAACACATGAAGATAACTAAAAAGTTAAATCTTCAAAATCTTCTCTTTATGCTGGCTGGTATGAAAAGTTTATGATGGAGAAAGACGAGAACATAACGGAGATGTACACGAGATTTACGGAGATCGTTAACACACTTACGGGATTGGGAAAGAAGTATACACAAGAGGATCACGTATGCAAGATCCTTAGATCCCTCACTCCTGAATGGCAATCCAAAGCATCGGCCATTGAAGAAGGCAAAGACACTTCAATGCTAACCTTGGAGGAGCTCATCGGTAATCTAATGGCGTATGAACTCCAACTACAAGAGCGAAAGACCAAGGAACACGGGGAAAAGAAGAAGAACCTTGCATTCAAAGCAACATCGGATACAGAGGAATCTGATAATGAAGTCAAAGTTGAGATAGAGAAATAAATGGCACTCATCTCCAAAGGAAACAAGAAAATCCTAAATGCACGTAAGTCCTACAACCGTAAGTTCAATTCCACTAATGATATTATCTGTTAAGAATGTAATAGGCCAGGCCACATGAAGAATGAGTGTCCTCTAAAGAAAATCAGAGATAAGAGAACGAAGTCATACAAAGGCAAAAGGCCAAATAGAAAAGCTTTTAGGGCTTGGTATAGAAGCGATGATGAAGAGGATTCTGATAGCTCATCATCATCCAAAAATGAAGGAAAAGCAAGCAAAAGAACGAGCAGAACTACATGTGCTTCATGGCACGGGAAGACCCCAAGGTAAATTCCTACCATAACTCTAGTGATAGCGATAGTAGCGATGATGATGAAATTGATTATGAGGAGGAATTTCATAAAATTTATGCATTATATGAGGTCCAACTCAAAAAGCTTCTAACTCTCAAAAAGATGCATAAACTTGTGGTTCTATTCCTACTAATCAAGAGCTAGAAAAGATTAGCGAAAAGAACCTAAAATTGATTAGCAACAATAAGGATTTAATTGAAAAGAATAGGTTACTCAATGTAGAACTAAAAGACCTAGGAAATAGGTTTAGAGCCTTAGAAAAGAACATGACAGCCATTAAGGCAAAGCATGCGGACTTGGTTAATAATGTTACTATGTTCAATAAAGGTAAAGAAAAATTAGATAGCTTGATTAGATCACAAAGACCACAGTCTAGCAAACATGGCTTAGGTTATAACATGACCAATCAAAATGCTAGAAATTCTCATCATCAAGCTAGAGTTCCTAAAACTGAAAATGGATATGTCAAAGTTTGGATTCCCAAAATTGGAACCGTCCAAATGAAAGACAATTACATTTCTAGTTTTATAAACAATGTTCATTTTTGTAGAGATTATAGATTTACTTATGGGAAATCTCAACCCAAATGGGTTTGGTTCCCTCTTGGTTGATGATTACATTATTATGTATGACTAATCCCACGGACTCACAAAGAAAGGGTACCAAAATTATTTGTTTGATTTCAGGTACCAAAACTATAAGGGATTAGTAGAATAGCTCCCAATGAATCTCTAAATCCATGCATACATTAAGGGGGAGACCCAACTTCAATGATGCAAACTTTGAGGAGGATCGTATGAAATTTTTTTCTTGCACTTGGTATGTATACTATTATATCTTTTTGTGATGACAAGGGGAAGAAAAAGTGACAATAAGCAAGCAAAAACATGAATGAATAATAACCGCATCTAAGCAGGGGGAGTAAGTCCACTTACTCATTTTTTTTATAATCATATTATTCATATGTTTTTCATTTGGTCATCATCAAAAAGGGGGCGAATGATGAGAATCTAGTCCCACAACAAATGGTTTGTTTTGATGATGATCACACCAAATGTTGTTAAATTACTAATCATACTACTTAAATGTGTAGGTTGTGAAATAAGGTAATTGAAGCTCCAAACATACTCCGAGAAGAAGAACTATAACTACACACATAGAAGATGAAGATGGATTGAGCTCACATTCCACGTCTACATTCTAAAGCTTTAGCACAAGAGGGGATCGAAGATGAAGCTCAAAGAATGTGCTCAAGCTAAAGCTAAAGAGGAGCTTAAACTCAAGTGAAGCCAATGCAACTAGCTCAAGCTCAACCATAGCTTCAAGTTCTTCATAGAGTCTAGTGCGTGAGTTGTTTTTCATTTTCTTAGGATTATGTCAAAGCCAAGAAAGAAGATGTACACACACAAAATGATTTTCTAAGATGTTTTTAAACTTGTTTCAAAACTTATTTGAGAGCATACTTTTCATAGAAGCTAAGTTTCAATTTGTAGTCAACTACAAACACCCAGTAGTTCACTACACTGATTTTTGTCTTCTCCCTGAAAAGATACTCTGATAGTCGGCTACCAAAGCTAGGGAGTTGACTACCAGTTGTAGTAAATTTTCTCAGCAACACTCTGGGAGTTGACTACCAAAGGTAGGGAGTCGACTACCAGCTGTGCGACTAGGATTCCTTGATTCTCTCTCTCATTTATTCATTGCTTGATTTTTGGGCTGAAGTCAAACTTGATTTGAATCATTTTGAATTCTCCTTTGGCTCTATAAATAGAGACCGTATGAGAACATTTTCCTCACCAATTCATTCTTGAGCAAAATTATTATTCTCTCAAAAGATCTAATCGTTTTAATCGCTCTCAAAGTTCTTCATAGCCAAAACGGTTTTTCAATTTCTGATCTTATTGCTTATATTCTTTTATAATTCTTTTTAAGATCATTATTATTATTTGGCTATTGCAAATTGGTTTTCAAAATCATTCTCTTTGATTTTTCATATTCTCAAAGGATTTTTGAAACATCTAAATTCTCGATCACATTGAATAATTTCATATTCTTTGTATGATCTAAGAACACATCTAGATTCTAGATCACATTGAATAAATTCATATTCTTTGTATGATCTACGAATGATTTAAATTATTTTAGCCAGGTTAAGCCCAATTGCAAATTTAATCTTGGCTATAGAATTATTGGGTGTAAAAACCAATCTCCACTAATTCATTGTGGTGTATTGGATCTGATCTTATTTCTTGTAGTCCCTTTGTGATAAGGGTTGTGAAAATCCTAGACAAGTCTAGGTGGTTGAAAATCCTTGTTGTAGGCAAGGTGTTTGTGTAAAGTCCTCGGATTGTGAGGCAAGGTAAAGTCCTCGGATTGTGAGGCAAGGGTAAAGTCCTAGACAAGTCTAGGTGGTTGGAAATACTAGTTAAGGCTAAGTATTTGTATTGCTAAGACAATAGTGGAAATCTCGTACCAAATTGGTCGGGGACTGAACGTACCCAAATTGTGGGGAACCAGGATAAAAATCCTTGTCTTTGGGATTGCATTTTCTGTGATTGTTTATCTTTACGTAAGCATTACTTCATTTGGTAATAATTGAATCTTTGCAATCTATTGTTTATATTATTGCAAAGACAACCCATTTATTTCAGCCGTGTATAAAGATCTATACTTGTAATTTTATCATTATATTATCTCATCTTTCAACAGAGATTTCATTGAAAACTCTCTGGGAGTCGACTACCATCTTGAGAGAGTCGACTACCTGCTGTGTAATTACTCTGTTATTATAAGATTACTTTGTTGATTAAGAACCAAGCGTAGATCACTCTACTTGGTTTCTTAGACAACATTAGAAGGTTTTTAATTGTGCTAATAACGCCTGAAAAAGTTTTATACTTGCACAACACTATTCAACCCCCCTTCTAGTGTTGTTTGCCATCCACAGGATCCAACGGTTTCATCTCCAAAAGGCAAGTATAACTCTCACAGTAAATTTTCAAAGGCAAAGCGTAAATAAGCTTAAATCCTTTTAAAATTCGTCTCCTGGGATTTTCACACACTGACGTACAAGAAAAATATATGTTGTAGTACTAATAAATACGATCATTTTGACCTCTTGTTGGACGAATTCTGACGTACAGTTTGCTCTAAACAATTCTTCGACCATATGTTTTAAAAATGATTTCCTGATTTCAAAATTGTTTTTGGCACTTCTAAATTGTTTAAAATTGCTTAAAAATTATTTAACAATCTTGAAAAATAGCTATTAGCCTTAGAAAAAAATTTTAAGCTAATTTAAACTCATTTTATTAGTTAAAAATCATTTCTTGCTTATTCTCTTATTCTATTAAGTATTTTTATGTTTCGTTTAATTGCTAAATTGAGTCGTGAAGTCGTGAACTTTTGTGAGACTATTGTACGAACTATTGAAACACCAAGACTGAATTGACTGAGTGCAAGATGGAACTTCAACAATAATGAATGGAGATGGAACTTTAATATAAATGGAGGATGGAACTTCAACAATAAATAGATAGTGCATGTCTTCTTGACCCGACACTTGACCTGACCGTGGGAGTGGGTTAGTCTATGATCACAAGTCTTACAGAGTGGCTGGATGCACCCATTCTAAATTACCTCCAACATATTACGGGGGGTTAGATCCTTGACCGTCGCCATATCGGGAGGTAGGTACCGCCTCGGAGTTGCTCCTGTCGCAGTGCGCATGTTGGCTATCTCTCATACTCTTGGACATGGACTTATCACTAGAATAGACTAGCTATTGAATATTGTTCTAACCTCTTTTTCTACAGATTGCTGACAACGTTGCAGTTTCATTATTGAATGTTAAATTTTTTCAGGTTGATAGTAGCATTGCCAATTGCTATCAAATGATTAAATTGCTGCAAGTTGCAAATTACTATTAAATGCTTAACTGATACAGGTTGCAGAAATTTCTATCAGTTGTTTAACTCCTGTAACTCTTTCATATTAAACTGGTAATTTGTTCATATGTACTCACACCAAGCTTGATTGTAAAGTTATGGCTAAATTGATGGAACATATGGCTAAATTGATGGAACATAGATTTTAATTGGCATTTTTAACATTGGTTTCACCCTGTGTCTAGGATCGTTTGTGTCCAAGTTTTGGGTCACCCTGCTTGTGGGGATAATGAACCAGCTTGGCCAAACCTGACTAGCTGTGAATGCATGGGCCAATGTTAGAATCTCAATTATCATCGACGTAAACATTGATTATGGTTATATCTTAATTTCAGCTGAGATTATCTTGCCGATTAAACCTCGCTGATGGACATTTCACTTAGTTGTTTTACGAAATGTCCGTCAGGTATCGATAGTGAGTTCACTGAAGACACTACAACAGAAGTCGAGCCAGTGCTCGAAGAGCACGCGGAGTACCTACCCGCTGAAGATTAGACGATCACCTTCATGGCTGCTCTTTTAAATATTAGAAATAATGTAATTTCTGTACTTTGTTTGTATTGGCCATGCTAGGCCCACGATGTATCTTAATTATTGTACGATGTGTATGTAATAATGTTGTTTGAGCTGCTTCTTTAATTTGCATGCAAGGATCTGCAATTTCTACACAGACGCTTAGTGTGTATAAGCCAAGGAGGAAGAAAAGACAAAGATAAGATTTCAAAAAAGAAGAAAAAAGTAATCCTCCTTGTTTTAAGCACATCGCGGACCCGCTCGCATCCTCACTCCCGGTAGAATGGAAAGTGGGGCATGACGCTTGTTTTGAACCTAGTACCCTCCAAATTGATTCATAAAACCCCATATGAACTCTGGACTGGTAGAAGTCCAAAATTGAGTTTCTTAAAGCCATGGGGATATGCAGCTTATGTACATGACACTTCTCATTAGCATGGGAAATTGGGACCTAAAGGAAAAAAAGAGGTTATTCATTAGATACTTTGAACACTCAAAGGGTTATGTTTTCTTAGGTGAGCAAGAAGACGACATTGTCATAGAATATGAATCAAGGGATGCCACGTTTATAGAGGATATGTTTCCTAAACAAGGCAAAGTCAAAAATGAAGATGATCTCCATGAGTTGGAAGATCCAAACTTCGTCAGTATTAGGTCATTTGAGGTACAAGAGAATACTTCTCGAGTCTCTGAGATTAGTGAGAGTGGTATGTCCGAAAGATAAGTAATTCAGAATTCTCAGCTTGATGAGTCAGTTGGGAGAGGAAAAAGGGTTAAGGTTCCCCGAAGAAGAGTTGAAATTTAGGGGAAGCCTTAATTGATCTACATCAAGATGACGAAAAACCTCAGAGTGTAGAAGAAGATATATCTCGTTATGATCGAGATTATTGGAAGAAAGCTATGGAGGAAGAAATGGATTCCATGAAAATTAACTTAGCTTGGGAACTGGTTACTTACCGCCTAATTGAAAAATAATTGGGAATAAGTGGATTCTCAAAATAAAGAGAACGGCGGATGGATCCATTGAAAGACATAAGGCTCGACTGGTGGCAAAGGGATATACCCAAAAGGAAGGACTAGCTTACTAAGAAACCTTTTCACCAGTTATTAAATTTGCCACTATTCGCCTAATACTAGCTTTAGTTGCTCACATGAATTTAGAACTTCACCAAATGGATGTCAAGACGACATTCCTAAATGATGAACTAGATGAGGAAATCTACATGGATCAGCCAGTAGGTTTCATTATTAAAGGCCAAGAAAATAAAGTCTGTAAACTACATAAAACTATATATGTCCTTAAACAAGCATCTAGGTAATGGAACCAGAGGTTCCATAGAGTTTTCACTTCATTTGGTTTCGAGATGATCGAAGAAGATCATTGTGTTTATGTGAAGCAACATAAAAACAAATTTGCCATCTTGACATTTTACGTAGATGACATTTTGTTAGCTAGTAACGATATGGAGTTTTTGATAACCATAAAATAATGGTTATCGTCGAACTTTGAAATTAAAGACATGGGAGAAGCGGATTTTATACTTGGTGTAAAAATCCGAAGAGATCGTTCTAAGAGATTTCTTGCATTGTCGCAAAAAACATATATTAATAAAGTGTTAGAACGATTCAACATATCTAACTGTAATCCAGTTGAAACTCCAACATCGAAAGGCGATAACCTAAGTCTAGATGATTGTCCTAGTACATCAGATGCAAGGAACAAAATGGCAAGAGTGCCATATGCAAGTGCAGTGGGTAGCTTAATACACGCTATGTTGTGTACAAGGCCAGACATATGTCATGCAGTAGGATTGTTAAGTCAATATCAGTCGAATCCCGAACCTGAGCATTGGAAGGCTGTAAAGAGAATCATGAGATATTTGAAGGACATAACCAACTACAGTTTGTGTTACGAATGTTCATCCATCAAACTGGAAGGCTACACAGATGCAGACTATGGGGGAGATGTAGAAGAGAGGAAATCTACATCAGGATATGTTTTCTTGCTGGGAGATGGGGCCATATCATGGTGTAGAAAGAAACAAACTTGTGTAACTCTATCAACCATGGAAGCAGTGTAACGCCACGCTTTCTAAAAGACACCAGAAGCGAGAACGTTACGAGGTCCGCATGAACTGGAGCGGTGAAGCTTGAGTTCAATGAGCGTCTGTGATAACAACAAAAAGGTAGGTCCTTGCATGCATTTTAGAACAATAAGAAACATTCATAAAATTAAAGCCACAACCAGAAAAATATCCATACACGAAATAAAGCGAAAATCCACAGCTGGGCCAAAGTAACTACAAGGAAACGTACACTAAGCAAGTACTGAAAATAAAACTAAAGGAAGGTAGCAACGGGGTTGGTCTCTAGTCCAGGTAAAGACTTGGCATCAACGATGAACTCCTGGCTCTCTAAGTCAGGCATCTCAAAGGGATCATCCTGGTACTCTAGCTTAGGATCTGACATACATCCAAAAACATGAATGTATGTTAGCAAGGGTCTGCAAGTGAAGGCCAGAAATCCAAGGCAAGATGTACAAATAATATTGAATTATGAAAAATTAATAATCTTATACAAGATGTCAGCAACAAGTTATAAGCATGGCAATATGTTTAAGCGAGGTAAAGTAAAGTATTTCTAACATGGCAGTTCTAAGCAGTTTAAGAAGTAAAGTAATGAGCGTGGCATTTTTAAGATTTATTAAACATGGTAATTCTAGCTGAGATGTCAATAGTAAATTCAAGTTACGTTTCCGTGTTTTCTATCACTCATAGGGTTCACGCCTTTAAGACGTGATGAGTGCATCGTTCTTCTCATGGGGGTTCTACCGTGATTGACGCTACCCATTGCATGCGGGTGGTGCTCTTGAAAAGAGGATCCCTTCATACGCTTAGTGGCCGCTCAACCCTAACCCCACCCGAGATTTGTACTGAAACACGAGCCAGCCTAGTCGACTCACACGACATCACGAAGTCACGATTTTGCCGTTGAGGCGCATGATTTCACGATGTCACTCAGTTTTTAAACATTCCAAAAATGACCAAGCAATATATGCATCAATGTAAAACCGTCAATATTTCTTAATGTACAATTTTCACAATAATTAAAAAGAATGTTGAACAATATTTACACTAACTAAAAAGAATGTTGAACAGGTTGATTTAATGAACATGCTACAAATAATGATTTTCTTAGCCAATGTTTAAAACTAAATCATACCAAGTTATATGTCGATGTGTCACATTTTAAGTCTAGAACATCATGGTATTATTTTCATGCGTCATTTCACGTGCAGATTTCGAGTTATACAGCTTTAAATGAAAATGACTATAAAAGCATCCACCTTCAATAATTCACAATAATTTGTACACTTGCCTGATTTCAGCGTTCTTGGCGTCGTTGGGTTCGTCTCGACGAGTATTATGATATGGTGAGATTGGTTTGCTGGTTTGATTAGACATACAGTCGAGTCAAGTTCTTTTCAACATATTGAAACGTTAAATAATCCCAACGATGTCTAATAACCCGTTTTATTGGGGTTTTCTACACTACGATGTGGGTTATAGATTAGTGATAGATTTACTAACCGTTAACACAGCGAAAGGAGCAGCGACGATGTAGACGGTGACTGCGACAGCGACGTGATCTGTAGCAGCTGGCGGTTGATCGAAGAAGCATTGTGGTAGCCTGATAGTGGTCTGCCTGAGAGGAGCTGTCGGGTTGGAGCTCACCGTGGAAGAAGACAGGGGCCGGCGGCTGTTCTGCAATGGCAACGACGAGAAGGGACGACCGCTGGCAGATTTGAACGGCACGGAGAGTGTGGGAGGTGGCCGCGAACATGGCTGGCATGGGCGAGGCTGAGTGGAGAGGAGATGAAGGCGCGGCTGGGTTCTTACATGTGGAGAAGCAAGGGAGGTCGCGTGCTTGGAGAGGGATTGTTTGGGCGGCCTGTAATGAGAGGGAGGAGCAGCTCGCATGTGAGGGGGTGAAGGCCGTAGGGGGCGTCGGACGGCCTTGTGCGTGGAGGAGCAAGGGAGGGGGTGGCCACGACTTCGGGTTGTTCAGCTTGGGAAGAGGGTGGCCGCTGGTTGGGTTTCAAGGGGCGGCTTGGTGTTCTTTGCAGATAAAGAAGGAGAGCCCAGGGTGCTCTCGGGTTTGCACAAGAATGGACGGCTGATGGTAGAGAGAGAGAGAGAGAGAGAGAGAGAGAGAGAGAGAGAGAGAGAGAGAGAGAGAGAGAGAGAGAGAGCCTAGGGTTTATTATAGATGGGGCGGTTGAGAGTAAGGGAGAGGAGAGGGTTTTAGCTAGGTTTTATAATATTTGTTTGGGTTTAGAATTTGCACGTGATGCCCTGTCACGCCCCGCTTCCCAAAAGATTTGGAAAGCGAGACATGGCCAGCCCGCATGGACTCGAGCCGTTGAGGCTCGGTGTCCAATAAGCGTCTAGGCAAGATATGATGCGGAGGAGAAGGTCCGATCGAACAATTTAGCATGAAACAACAGAAATAGCAGCAAAAGATATTATTCAAACGCAGAAGGCAACCAACAAAGAGTTTAACATAAAAAGGTAAAACTGTACGTACCGGAGGCAACTAAAGAAGAAAAAGTCTGCTGGGGTCCACAGGTTGTGGCAGCTCTGCCAAGTCTGGGACATGTGCAAAACACATGTCAGCAACGAACTAATGAGACCATAAGTTAGTGCAGTTATACAATTCTCGCAGTTCTAAATGGAATTTAAAAGACAACTACACAGGCAGTCCTAGAAAACAGGAAATAAGTAATGGTTATTCTAATCGATCTGCTAGGGGTGTCCATCTAGCCAGATCGTCTAAGAGTTGTTCATGTAGTTCTGTCAATCTGCCAGGGGTGTCCATCTGGTCAGATCGTCTAAGTCTAGAAAAGGTCAAACGACCGGAATGCATCCCTGCGAAGCAAACAGGAGTGCACCAACTGCGATACAAAGATAAAGCCTAAGGACTCAAGCTGCGTAGGCGGAGGGGAGCTACCCCCCAGGCCCAGCTAGACTCTTTTGTCCTACCCCACCTGCGAGTCGTTTGTGTTATGGACACGAGCCAACAAACGCTCCATCTAGACACGAGACAAGACAAGGATCACGAATGATACGTCGTATCATACCGGAGCGCACCAGTCACGGGTGAGCCAAAGCTGGGGAGCACCAGTTCTCAATGGTCACCCCCGTCATCGATCCGAAACAAATCATTAATCATGAATGATACTACGTATCATACCGGAGCGCACCAGTCACGGGTGAGCCAAAGCTGGGGAGCACCAGTTCTCAATGGTCACCCCCGTCATCGATTAATTATTCATAAGTGAGACATTCCTGGACGAGCCAGCAAACGTTCCACAAGTCCGTAAACGAGCCGTCTCTGGGCTAGCCAGCAGACGCTCCACAAGAGTAGTGCCAACCTCCGTGTAGGAGAGGCCCACGCCTGTGATCTTCTACAAAGATCCACATAACTATAATGTCTGTCTTATTAATTAGCATGTGAGGTTCAAGTTGCATTTTAAAAGTGGGTTCGAGCAGAAAGTAACATGTGATCATTTTCAAGTATTTTGCAGAAATAAATCTAGCAGTTCTAACATCAATTCTAGAAAAGTATAAAAGCAGTAACTAAAGTCTCATTCCTTGCCTGAAAGATTCTGGCAAGGATGCAGTCCAGCAGGGTCTGGGTCAACCAATGGATCTACTGAACCTCAACACGACGGGAGAGCTACTCTGACGTCGGGTAGCGACGCCAGGGGTTGGATTCCTGTAGAGCGTACGGTATAGGAAGACGGATACTCTGTGATAAAAATCACGAGCACAAATGAGTTGTGACGACGGCTGGAATAATTAGACAAATCCTAAAACGTCTAGTGACCCAATTTTTAATTAAGTTTCCAACTGATACGGGGTTCACATCAACATTAATGTCACAACCAGCCAACATCATCTTACTAAGTTATCGCTGCTCATTAATACATTATTATTGATTCTAACTTGTTAACTAAGTCGATATACCGTTCACATCACAATACAAATGTCACCAAGTTGTTAATAAGCTAAAGAGTTCCAAGCTTCTCTCGTTAAGGATCATAGCAATATTACAAATTCAGCCTAACGTCCTTAATATCTGATTAGTGATATGTTATAATTAATCATCATGAAAACAAGTTCTACTCATCAACTGAGCATGCCAACTTCAGATTATTACGCTAAGTTGCTAGTATGAAAAAAAACATACATCAGTTAAATATCAATAATGACGTTATTATCATGCAAATAACGTCATCAAGTCTCTAGGCTGTAGTTCTACATGGAGTGGTTCTCAACATCAGATTATTGTTACTAACTAATACCAAAACTCAATAACATAAATTCTAATCTATACTCTACCCCTAAATAGATTATAATACTAATAAATCCTAGGTGCTGAAGAGTAACAGGTAAACACATGCTTACGTGTATAACCAGCGTTCTCCTCGTGGATGGCCTAGCAAGTTGACGTCAGAAGACAGACGAGAGGCCGCTGCGCACGTCAGGCGAAGTAGCGACACGGAGAGAGATGCTGTCACCAAAAGAACAGCGACACGGGCTGTTATA
The DNA here is from genome assembly GCA_030789695.1 of Scilla litardierei. Classification (NCBI taxonomy): domain Eukaryota; kingdom Viridiplantae; phylum Streptophyta; class Magnoliopsida; order Asparagales; family Asparagaceae; genus Scilla; species Scilla litardierei. The sequence goes on along the minus strand of CM061133.1, from coordinate 111,199,096 downwards.
GGCGGCGCTGTAGGCTGTTGCGGCCTGCTGCAGCGGGATTTGCGAATAAACGGCGGAGATCGGGGCGGTTCACGGTGACCTCCGACGGTGTAGCGGCGGATTGAGGTAAGTGGAAGGTCGGGGATGTTGAGAAGGCCGGTCGACACCGTGGCTGCGGTTGCGGGCTGCTGAGGGGCCGCGATGGCGGGAGGAGGTCGGAGGATTGAGGGGGACGCCGGCGTCGGGTCTCAGGCGGGGAGAAATGCGCAGAAGTTGCCGCGCGTGGGTCTTGATCACAGGCGGCGGCGGGACCCGGGTTTGGTCGGAGGAAGTCCGACGGGGGCTGGTCGGGGCAGGGACAGGGTGGTCTTGATGGGAGGAGGCGACGTCGAATGTAGAAGAGAGGGTGGCGGCGCAATAGACATCGCGATGAGGAGCAGCTCTGTGAAATAAATTGCCTAGGTTGTGGTTTAAAAAAGACTAGGGTTCAAAAGGCTGTAGGGCGTAGGTCCCATATTAGGTATATTTACATGTATACCTAGGGTTTCTAAAATGAATGGGTGAGGGTTCAAGAGACAGCACGTGAAGACTATGTGGGTAACCTAGGGTTATAGGTCTTAGGTAAAAAAATTGTTTTTAAAGAAAATAAGCCGGTCCCTCTCTCTCTCCTGTGTGTGTGCGCGGTCATGGAGAGAAAAAGTGGCTGAACCAATTATTCAGATGTAACTTATTATTAACTAATTATTAGGGGATAAATCAAAGTGAAACCTAGGGTTTGCATGTGCGTTACGTGCACGTGCATTGAGGCATGGGTCCGGGGCATGCACAGAGCTCCGAGACACCCAAGTGCACATGCGTGCGGGGTTGGTTGGGTCCGGTTATGCTGATACAGCGGAAAACGCCGTATCGGATCAATACGCGTGATACCGCCGAGATACGCGTTCTGTTCGTGCACGCGGGGTCTCACTGGTCTGTGGGGGTCGTCTACAGGTTCCTGGCATAAGTACTGTTATGTACGTGTGGTTCGTCTCAGAATCGCCCGTCGATTTGCGTGTATAGCGTGTTGTTCAAACGGTCGGTGCATAAAGCAATTCCAGTGTGAACGAGGTGTTGGCTTGGGTTGACACGTGTTCCCAAGTCGGACACGAGTCACGGAGGCTATCTATAGGTTCAAGCAAGGTTCTAGGGTCCTACTGCGTGCACTGACGACATCTGCTATGCACACAGACCAAATCACTTTACGCACAGACCTAATTGCTGTGCACACACACAAAATTCAAATTGGTCCGAAAACAGGCCGTTACATGCCCGGAGCTTAGGTTTTATACTATTTCATTTGGCTTGGGTTTGTTGATATAGCTTGGGGGTTGTAGTGTAGGGGGCTGGGTTACACACTGTGTGGGTTTAATTTTTGCCCCAGGGTTCATTTTTTGTAGCGTAATGTGGCATGTGCGTGAGTGAAAATGGGGTGAACCAAGGGGGTGGCAGCTGGGTTAGGGTTTAGATTAGGAATTGTTCTTTAATAAAAGTTTTGATTTGTTTTTTTAAATAGGGTTGATTAGGGAAAGTTAATGCTAATTTTAAATAGGGGAAGTTTTGAAAATGAAAGCAATAATTTGGGAGAGTAATTCAAGGGATTTAATATGGAATAATATTAAATTAGTTATGGGCTTAATGGGAGTCAACTAGGAAAGTTTTCGAAAGAATTTTAATTTGAAAAGTTTGAAATTTGAAATTTTAGAATAATTATTAAAAAGTTTGAATTTTGAAATTTTAGAATAATTATTTAATGAAATGTATCAGAGTAGATTTTTACAAATAATAATAGTTAATAGGTATTAAGGTTCGTAGCTGATACGGGTACGCGGTATAATTACGCCTAACGGCAAATACGTAATAATTACAGGCATGGAAGAGACGTACAACAAGAGAGAATACGAATAAAACGTATCATTAAAAACTGGTCATTACATCTTATCCACCTTAAGAATGATTCCGCCCTCGGAATCTCCAACAACTACTGATCGGAAAACAAATGTGGGTAACGCTCCCTCATCTCATCTTCTAATGTACACGCATTATACTCTCTACCATGTTCACAAACTACTCATAGACAACAAGCATTCCATCCTACATAAACGTTCAATTTATTAACACTAATAATAATAGCAGTAATAATCATACTCATATTAATATTAACGTTCACACATACATCACTTATTATATATCAATATTAATACTAACATAGTACAACTAAAGCATACACAATTCATATATTACAATCATACAGTACGATTAAAACCCATATATAGTATAGTTAAGACAAATAGTATCACTCTAATATATGTTACACATCAACTAATTAATTATAAGTGTGCCATCACCTTGCACACTTACATCATTGCTAATACACGATGCACTATCATATTTATACAATCATGATTTACAAACATATAGTTTCACACGTCGTATATACACGCTACTCAATGCAAATACATAAGTACAATCATATTCAGTCAAATAACACTACGATCATACAATCACTTTACACAATACATAATTCACTATACACGCCACATAATATAATCACTACACAATACCCGAAAATAGTCATGCCCTATTTTATATAGCACTAAGGTCATCACAATCTACCCACCTTAAGATTCAAGTCCATCCTCAGACTTTCTTAAATAGGGCCAACTTATGAATGAGTGGACTAAGGTTACTCTACCCCAGACACACGTACACTATAAAAATAACTACACTTATATTCGTACACTTACATATACATCATATAGTCACATACATATAAGTACATGCATATTAATCACATACACACACACATATAAATATAACCCACTCACTTTATATCTACGCAAAACATCGACATACATACAATATATATACATGTAAGCATACACAAGCATGGTAATTTACATAAAGCTAATATATTACTACACATACACATTTATTCATAGTTACAACATATATCCATGTATACTTCCCAATATACATCTGAACAACGCACATATACCATCTCGTAGGGCAAACTATACAATGCAATGTTATAATCCTACTACTATACGTAAATCACACATATACGCACAATATGTATATATTCCTATAACTAAGCATATACCTATCTACGCATGAGCACACGCCCATACGCAGTAACATATAAGTCATGTAGTATACTAAATTATAAGCACACCTATTATAATATACATCACACCCAACATGCACCTAATCTTACTAGCATACAATGACAAATATTGACAAGTACATCTAGAATACGTATACCTCTAGTAGGTAGTCAACATCAATTCTAATACACACAGGTATCCTATAGAGATTTAGCTATTCACATATACATACAAGTATAACACTTACTACCCTACATATAACTATATATGATTCACATGTACCATCGCATATGTATATACCACAATAGACAACCATAATATACTAACATATTAAGGATATGCACTCTCATACATGAATGGAACACCGAGATCCTTACACATGGGTCCCCACGCATTATCAATATATACACTACGAATATCACCACTAATACCAATAGGTCTACTATACATATACTATAAGCTTGGTTCTGTCACATGCTCAATTCCTCCTGAGTAGAAATATATCTCAAACTTTGACTAGTGAGGAATGTCTCTTAATCTTCAGGGCGAAGGTGACAGTGGTTAACTCCAGATCATGGGTCGGATAGTTCTTCTCGTGAATCTTTAACTGACGAGGAAAATATACGATTACGCGACCATGTTGGTGCAGGACATATCCAATGCCTTCGCCTGATGCGTCACAGAAGGTCTCGAGTCCTCCAGTCCTATTTGGTGTAGCCAAGACTGGTGCAGACGTCACCCTTGCTTTCAATATCTCAAAAGCCTACTTGTAAGAGTCTGACCAAATAAACTTGAATTCCTTTCTCGTCAATCGAGTCATAGGCTCAGCTATACTCAAAAATTCCTCAATTAATCGACGATTGTAACCTGCCAATCCTAGGAAACTCCTGACGTCTGATGTCAACCAAAAAGGGGTGTGCCAGTTACTGACTGAATGCACCTTCTCTGGGTCGACAGGGTTACCACCGCCTGATACCATATGTCCAATAAATACAATCCAGCCTAATCAGGACTCACACTTGCGATACTTGACATACCAATGATGACGGCGAAGGGTCTTAAGACATCCGCAGAAGCTCGGCATTCTCCTTCTCGCTCTTCGAATAGACCTAACATATTATCTACTAATATCGTTACGAATTTATACCAAAAATCATAGAATATGATATTCATGCAACTTTATGGATACTGCAAGAGCGTTGGTCACACGAACGACATGACAACGAACTCGCAGAGTCCATACATGGTCTAGGAAGCCGTCTTGTAGATATCCTCATTCTCGACCTTTACTTGATATTATCATCTCCGGAGATCCAACCTCGGGAAACTCCTTATTCACCGAGTTGATTGAAGACGTCATCGATGCAAGGTAATGGTTACTTATTCCTCACAATGATCTTGTCCAGCTTCAGATAATCCTCGCATATTCTTCTCGATCCTTTCTTCTTCTTGACCAACAGAACAGGCACACCCCAGGGATGTTGGGATGGATGAATACTTTCTGTAATAGGTCGCCCAATTGCTTATGTCGCTCTTCCAGTTCTGTAGGAATCATACAAAAACGTGCCTTCGAGATCGGTCAACTCGAAGTCAATGCTGAATTCCAGAGCTTGGTCAGGTGACAGTCCGGAATTACCCTTCGGAAATACATATTCGAAGTCTCTAACCATTGCAGGCTTCTCAGGTTCGACTTGCATGGATGCGACGATCACTACGCTCTGCTAGTGTCACGCCTCGCTTCCCAAGTATGGAAGGCAGAACGTGAGGAGATCCGCTCAGACTTGGAGCTGTGAAGCTGCAGTCTGATAAGCGTCTGTATAAAACAAATAGCAGGTCCTTGCATTGCGACGAAAAAACAACAATGATAATAGTAAAGCAGACATAAAAGAAACATCCACAAACATCCAGAAATTATTCCAACATCACAGAGCAATAACAAAAGTACAAGTCTGAACAATATGCCTAAAGCATGGCCGAAACAAAAGCTAAGAGAGATAGGTGCTACGCACCAAAAACTAACTGCAACTACTAAAAGCAACAACCAAAAAGACTCCATGTAAGTCTAGGACTGATCACCAGTGTCCTCGACCTTGGTCTCTGCAGGTAACTCGAACTCAGCATCTACGAACTGCTCGTCCTCTGTGGCTAGCTCTAACTCGGAACCTGACATGTGACACCCAAAGAGAAGAGGGCACATGTCAGCAAAAGTCTCCCAAAAGAAAGCGGAGGACTTTTGTGCAAGGATACAAATAACAAAAAGACGACTAGCAGTTCTAATATAATGAAATGAGTTGACATGACATTTAAGAATGCAACAGTTAAAAATTACATGATGAACATGCATGCATGTCGTAGCAGAAAATACGAAAACACCATTTCATGAATCACGGTCACTGTCCTATCACATTGTGCACATGGTTTACTCCTTACAGCTGAAGGAGCGGATCAGGCATCCTTCTACGCTGCATGACTGCTTAACCCTATCCCTCCACGTGTATCGAGCCAAGGTTTCCCAAGTACATGAGCTCGCTTCTGGATCACGAGCCAGGAAGTGTTTTTGGGTTTGGCATAGGGTTGTGCCCGCAAAGCAGGTGCCTAGCCTCAATAGTTACAATAATTGTAGCGTGTGCTACACAATCACATTGAAACATTTCGATGCATGACATGACATGACTATGAGCAGTTAAATTGCGTACGTTATTTGAAATTAAACGTGACATGGCAGCATGAATGAAACTTGTAAAAAGTGTCGGATCTAGCTTCGTTGTCAAGCTAGATCTAGTAAGGGCGTCTAGGCGACTATCATTTCATCGCCTAGTCTCTTTTACGCTACTGTACAAAATGGCCTAAGACGTGGCCTAAACAAGCACCGGCAAGTATCACTTGCCTGAAAGAGACGGTTTTGGGTATCCCGGTTGTTTCAGAGTGTTTTCTCACTACAAAGCGTTGACCGTGGACAACCCGGTCAACGTGGTCAAGGGGCCCGCTTGGGTCCCTCGGGGGCTTCGAGTCGGTACTGATGGGGCGAGGGGAAGCCTCGGCCCTGATTGAGACGCTCGGCCTCGGTCGGACGAGCACGGCCTCGGAGGTAGGATGACGAGGGGTAGCCTCAGTCGTCCAGCTGGTTGTGTGGTCGGCGAGGGGCAAGGGGAAGCCTCGGACCGTGTTGAGACGCTCAGCCTCGGTAGGAGACGCTCGGCCTCGGCGGTCGGATGGTGAGGGGAAGCCTCACTCGTCCTGCTGGTTGTGTGGTCGGCGAGGGGCGAGGGGAAGCCTCGGCCCGTTGATCAGCTGTCCTCCTGCGTAGACGAGAACGCTCATCAGGGGGCCGGACCTTGGTTCCGGCCAAATCCCCTCCGATGCCTAAGTCAGATAGAGATCCGAAAGAGGAGGCCCAGCGGAGACGGTTCGACTCGTGAGGAGATCGGAATGGCGTCTCACGGCGCGAGCGGGGGAGGAAGGAGATGGGAAGGGGGAACTAGGTCGTTGATGGAGTACCTTAGGTTTTAGATACCTGAGATGCGGTCCCTTGTTTCGTCGTCTTCCTAGCCCTTTTATAGAGCCCCTAGCGTGACTGCCTCTGGGCCACGTCGCTCGTCCGCCCTCAATCGTGCCCCCTCAATCCCCCCCCGTCGCCGCTCCCTGTGCCATGCCAGCACCTCCCCATTACCGCCATTTAGTGGTCGCGGAACCGGGGGAGCGGTTATCGCAGGAGTGGGCGAGTGGCCAGCGGGTTACCGGGGCCGGGTCGGATCGACATTCGGGGGAGGGGTCCCTTATAGGGCCTTATAGAACGGGCCTGAATGCGCAGATGGGCTCTCGACCGACAGTTGGGCTTCTGGGCTCGTGTCCTTTGGGCTTCGGCCAAATAGGCGTAACAATTGCCCCCATCGGTCGGGTTGATCGGCTTCGGCCGGTTCGAATCGGCCGATGTGACTTCCGCCGATTTCGACAGGCTCGTCAATCGATGTCGACTCATTTATTAGTCGCCATCATGAGTTGGTCCGTTCGATATTTTTTTAAGGCGCGGGCTCCGAAGCGTCGTCGGTCTTCTGATGCTGACACGCGTAGCTGCAAGCTTATCCCTACCGTTCGCGGGGTTGTCTTCAGTTGAGAAGCTGAGGGGTTCGTGAGCCGCCACTGGTGGGGACGATCGGCCTCGGCTAGCTCAGTACAACCGTTGTGCCTCCTGGGGTTCCGAGTGGCGCTTCAGTCGAGGCGTGGTCATAAATGTAGGTCATGATGAGGCGGATCGACTGGACTTCCCTTGGCGCCGATTTCGAAACGCCGCCGGTTCTTCGAGTCCTGCCACGCGTTCTTGTCAGGCGCTTCGAATTCGTCCCTGTGTACGGTATATAAGATCCCCAGCCGCGTTGATCTCCCCTTCTCTCTTGCTCCTTCCCTTGTTCTAGGATTTCCATAACTCGGAGTTTCCCGTCGCCTTCGCTTCCTTGTCTCCTCCGAACTAGTCAAAAGGTAATTCCTTATTCGCTTTCGTACTATGGCTGCTCTTAGGATAGGCAGTTCTGGCCAAGGGGCGAGGGATTCTCTGGAGTTCAGGTGGGGTGGGCCCCAGCTAGTGGGATCAGGTTCCTCCGCTGGGAGTCGTCCCCTCCGAGATAAGGGGAAGGGGAAGCTTTTCCCAGACTATGCTTGTGATGACGTGGCGCCGGCTGCCGTGCGGCTCAACGTGCCCCCGGTTGTCCTCCGAACGCCGTCGCGGACCCCTCCTTCAGTGGTCACGGAGATCCGGGAAAGGTATCTCTGCTTCCCGTACGATGTCCGAGTTCCATTCGTCGATGAGCGGGTTTGCCTTCCGAGGAGCAATGAGGTCGGCATCTACGTCGAGATGTTCCGCCTGGGTCTTCGTTTCCCGCTCAATCCCTTCTTCATCCAGGTCCTGGAGTATCTCACGGTATCCCTTTGCCAGTTCACCCCTTGTTCGATCTCCCAGATTTTGACAAGTTGGGGTGCGTCTGTCCAGCCTCGCCCGCCGTTAGCCCTTTCTGACGTTGATCAGGCAGCCGCCGCGCTGCTGTCGGCTCTTCCTTTGGAATCGAAGTCCATCTGGTCTTTGTTGGACGACCTACTCCTGAAGGCCGTCTTGTGGTCTCCGGGTAGGTCGCTTTTTCAGCCTCGAACCGCCCTGTAACTCATCCTGATTTCGGTTACCTTTGCAGGGATAGCTGGCCGTGAGTTCGTCAGTGACGTCGATGAGCTGATCCGTCGTGGAGCCGCTCGGAGCCGAGGCAGTACCTCCGGAAGGGCGCCTCGACGGACCGTTGAGGAGGAGGTGCGCCGAGCCGAGCCCTCCGTGGGCAAGGTGTCGGTCGTGCCTCCCGCCTCTTCTTCTGGCGATCTCCTCCCCGGGGGCGTCGTAAGGGTCGAACCCGCCCCGTCAGCCCGAGAGGCAGGGGGTAATGACGGGGCCGGTGCAGTCCCTCCTGCCCTCGGAGCGTCCCCTCCCGTCCTCGAGAGTGGAGATGGGGCAAGGAGGAAGCGCTCCCCCTCGTCGCTCGTGGAGCCTCACGGAGGGAAGAAGAGGAAGGAGGATGTGGAGCCCTCCAGCCCGGCCTGTTCTGTGCCTCCTGCAGCTACCACCGGGGATTTTCATGTGGCTCTGACAACCACCCCCGTCGCAGCGTCCCCGCTTCCGTCTCCAGGAATCGGAGCTCTATTGGCGGGCCATATGGCTTCCCTCGATGTCCCCCCCGGGAGTTCGGTGTTCGTCGACCGAGCCCTGGCCCAGCAGGTGGCCGAGGGCTCCGTCTTCCCCCGGGACCGCAGCACCCTTGAGAAGATTCCCGCCGACAAGGTGTCGGACTCCTTGGTTTGGGCCCTTCAACAGGTTCGGCTATCTTGCAGTTCTTCCTTTTCCTTCACTCTCTTCTTAGCTCAGGTCTCGTCTTCCAGGGTTCAACGCTCGCTGTGGAGTTGTAGAGGCGAGCCATCCACTTGAGGAAGCTGGAGGAGTCTTCCATGAGGGCCCACGAGCGAGCCGGGGCGGCGGAGGTAGCATGGTGGAGGCCCAGATGGAGTCCCGGCATCTCCAGCTCCGCGTGACCGAGCTGGAGGGACGAGTGGGTGACCTCCAGGGTAAGTTGGAGGACGCCCTGCAGTCGGCTGAGGAAGCGACGGAGTTGTTCCGCCTGGAGAGGGAGGAGCTTCAGAGGGAGTTGTCTGATCGGCGTCAGGTGGCGCGGCTTGCGGAGGAGGTGGAGAGGGGCGTCGTCGGGACCCTGGGGAAGAGAATCTTCGAGGTTCTCAGGGAGGCCTTCGGTACGTATGAAGACCTCATCGCCCCTCGGATCGTCGAGGTCGTCCAGTCTTCCTTCCAGGAATGTGCGGAGCGCGTTCGGCAAGCCCCTCCGCCAGTCGATCCTCCTCGCTCCGAGCAGGGCGAAGCGCCCGAAGATGTGTCCTCCCGAGCCCGGGCTCCCTAAGTCGTCCCCTCCGGCCTTATCCTCCAATTTCTTAGCATCCGCTTCGCTTTGGGCCAGTCTACTTGAAATGGTTCCCTGCCCCTGCCATCTCCTTCGGCTTCGCTATCGACTCCCCGCTTCAAAGACAATAATTGCTGGTTGCATGGCTGTTCGCTGAGGCCAGCAACTATGGGTCCTTAGCCAACGAATTTCGCTCTGTCGGTGTCGCCCTAGTTTCTATTGGTGATGAACTTTGTTGTCCGCCGAGAGTGGATTATTTGTCGAGAGGTTCCCTCAGTTTTCGATTCCCTGTAAATAAGAATCACTTTTGTATCTTGGTTAATTAATATAAACGAAATTGACTTACTCGGATTTCTCGCATATCATGCTTTGCTGTCTCGTCCTCGGTCTAGGACTGGTTGACGTCCGAGCTGGCGGGGGGAATTGCCTTTATCTTTACGAGCGATGGAGCCGGTCGGCGAGGGCGAAGCTCCTCGGCTTAGGACCGGTCGGCGTCCGCGCTGGTTGGGGGAAATCCCTCCAGTATTACGCGCGCGGGAGTTGGTCGGCGAGGGCAAAGTCCCTCGGCTCAGGACCGGTCGGCGTCCGCACTGGCTGGGGGAGTTGCCCCCGACGAGCGCAAGAGTCGGTCGGCGAGGGCAAAACTCCTCGACTTAGGACCGATCGGCGTCCGCGCTGGTCGGGGGTATTGCCCCAGACTTATGTGCGCAGGAATTGGTCGGCGAGGGCAAGGCTCCTCGGCTTAGGACCAGTCGGCGTCCGCACTGGCTGGGAGAGTTGCCTCCAGACGAGCGCAAGAGTCGGTCGGCGAGGGCAAAACTCCTCGACTTAGGACCGATCGGCGTCCGCGCTGGCTGGGGGGATTGCCCCCAGACTCGCGTGCGCAGGAATTGGTCGGCGAGGGCGAGGCTCCTCGGCTTAGGACCGGTCGGCGCCCGCGCCGGCTGGGGGAATTGCCCCCAGACTTATGAGCGCCTCCCTTCCAGTGAGGCAGCGGTCTTCATTCTTTCACGTCCTTCGTGAAACGTTGATTCCATCGAGGATTTAAGAAAAAGACAAAAGGGAATGCGATTGTACTCTTAAGAGTCCTGCCGGACTAGTACATTTGGAGGAAAAGGAAAACAGGAAATGAAGCCAGACAGAGGGATGTAAACCTAGATAATTCCCTCCGAATAGGTCGCGTCCGGGGGGAGAGGCTCCGCCCGCTCACTCTATGATGCGGAGGGGTCCTTGGACGGTGTTGATATTCTTTCCCTTGTCTGGCTGCGTGGAGGTCCCTTCTCCGTGGGTCGGCTCGTCGGCTAGGCCCCTGGCGTGCCCCCGGCTCATCAGCTTCTCAATGTCCTTCTTTAAATGCCAGCAGTCTTAGTGTCGTGGCCATCGCCTTTATGGTACTTGCAGTACTTCTCCCTATTCTTCCCACCTCTTTTTGCCTTCGGTGGGGGGCGATCAGCTCGCTCTTCCTTCTGTACTTGGGCGAGGATGGCGTCTGGGGTGGCGTCCCTCGCACCTTCTCCCCGTTGCCTGCTTCTCGGCCTCTTCTCGGCCCGGTACCCTTCGGGGCTGCCTCGTCCGCTGTCGCCGCGCTTGGTCCCTCGAGTGGCCTTTCCTGCGTCAGTGGCCAAGGCCTCCTCGGTCAGCATGAAGCGCTCGGCCCTTGCCATGATCCCGGGAAGGTCCTTCGGGGGATCGTTGTGCAGAGATTTCTTTAGGCCTCTATGGCGCAGTCCTTTCTTAAGGGCCGTTTGGACCACAAGGTCGGGAGGGCTGTTCACGTTCAGCCTTTCCGCGTTGAAGCGGCGCATGAACTGTCGGAGCGGCTCGGCTGGGCCCTGCACTATGTTGAACAGATGTTCAGCATCATGCTTTATCTGCCTCCCCGCCATGAACTGTTTGCAGAACAGCTGGGTGAGTTCCTCGAAGCTGTCGATGGAGCGGCTGGGTAGGCTGCGGTACCAAGTCCTCGTCGCTCCTCTGAGAGTCGAATAGAAGCCCCGGCAAAGCAAGTCGTCATCGGCTCCTTGGAAGGACATGTCCCCCTTGTAGTCCATCACGTGGTTTCCCGGGTCTCCTATCCCGTCATACTTCCCCAGTGCCGGAATCCTGAATCGAGAGGGGACCCGCGCGTCGGTTATTCTACGTGATAGGGGGCACCGGTCTCCGTGGATGCCCCCGGGAATTCGACAGTCACCTGCCGCTGGTTCGCTCGGTGGTGGAGGGGGCACAGGTGCCAGCGGGGCTGGCTCCACGGCCCTCACCGCGCTGGGGGTCGGACTGACCCGGCGTTCCCAGCTCCTCCGGCGGGAGCTCCCGCTCCGCCGTGATCGGTCTCTGGAGTGGCGTCGATCGCTCCTCCTGCGGTGGGATGACCGTGGCCGACGAGATGATGCGGTCACCGATTCGTCCTCCGTCTCTTCGGTTTCTCTTCGGCTCCTTTCACGATAAGGGGAGGAGGCGCGTGATCTCGCCTGACGAGAGCCGGACAGAGTGAACTGACGATCCGCGTTCGGTTTTTGGGTCCCGTGGTCGTCGACCACAGCGGACCGCAAGAGCGGGGGACCCCACGCCCAGCGATGGCCATCGCCCAACGCGCCCCCGTTGGATGGCGCAGGGCCGACGAGCTGCTGTACCGTCGCGACCAACATCTGGAGGCTCGCGTTGGTCTCCTGGGCCAGGGCATGGAGCTGTCCATGTGCGGCCAGCTCCGACCCGCCGGTCTCTTCGGTTGAGGGGGCGGGGTGATTGTTGTCGGGCGTGTCTTCGGGGTGGTCGTTGGACGCGCCATTCCCCTCCTCCGGGATGGGGGGCATGCGCTTCCTTCCATTGCTGGCGCGTGCCATTGCAGGTGTGGTTTGTTTCTTCGTGGGACTGTTCGTTCCCACAGACGGCGCCAGATGTTTCAGAGTGTTTTCTCACTACAAAGCGTTGACCGTGGACAACCCGGTCAACGTGGTCAAGGGGCCCGCTTGGGTCCCTCGGGGGCTTCGAGTCGGTACTGATGGGGCGAGGGGAAGCCTCGGCCCTGGTTGAGACGCTCGGCCTCGGTCGGACGAGCACGGCCTCGGAGGTAGGATGACGAGGGGTAGCCTCAGTCGTCCAGCTGGTTGTGTGGTCGGCGAGGGGCGAGGGGAAGCCTCGGACCGTGTTGAGACGCTCGGCCTCGGTAGGAGACGCTCGGCCTCGGCGGTCGGACGGTGAGGGGAAGCCTCACTCGTCGTGCTGGTTGTGTGGTCGGCGAGGGGCGAGGGGAAGCCTCGGCCCGTTGATCAGCTGTCCTCCTGTGTAGACGAGAACGCTCGTCAGGGGGCCGGACCTTGGTTCCGGCCAAATCCCCTTCGATGCCTAAGTCAAATAGAGATCCGAAAGAGGAGGCCCGGCGGAGACGGTTCGACTCGTGAGGAGATCGGAACGGCGTCTCACGGCACGAGCGAGGGAGGAAGGAGATGGGAAGGGGGAACTAGGTCGTTGATGGAGTACCTTAGGTTTTAGATACCTGAGATGCGGTCCCTTATTTCGTCGTCTTCCTAACCCTTTTATAGAGCCCCCAGCGTGACTGCCTCTGGGCCACGTCGCTCGTCCGCCCTCAATCGTGCCCCCTCAATCCGCCCCCCCCCCCCCCCCCCCCCCCGTCGCCGCTCCCTGCGCCATGCCAGCACCTCCCCATTACCGCCATTTAGTGGTCGCGGAACCGGGGGAGCGGTTATCGCAGGAGTGGGCGAGTGGCCAGCGGGTTACCAGGGTCGGGTCGGATCGACATTCGGGGGAGGGGTCCCTTATAGGGCCTTATAGAACGGGCCTGAATGCGCAGATGGGCTCTCGACCGACAGTTGGGCTTCTGGGCTCGTGTCCTTTGGGCTTCGGCCAAATAGGCGTAACACCGGTGATTGTGACGAAAGGTACGGTTTACCTGCGGCAAGGATTTGAACATCAACTAAGGAATTCTCAACCAATAATAATAATCCCAGCTTGTGAAACGCTATTTATATAATATATACTAACACATATAGCAACTAACTTATACATGGAGCTAACAGTACTTACATGTATCAAATATTAGGTTACTGTTTTACTCCTAGTACACGGACTTCATTTGAAAATATCGTTGATCTAACACTTAATATCTTATTACTAATGAATAGGTACTGATTTTATATAGGTAACATTACATCAATAATCTTATTTACTAACATAACAATATAGATTTCTTTACTAACTTATAAAACAAGGACATACATTATCACATGAAGGTTCTGCTAGCCCATTAACAGACTAATTATAAGTGTCAATCTAACTTTCTACCTCACATGGTGTTTAACTATACTAGTAGAATATTCTATAGCTTTTAATACCATGCATTAAAAAAACCACTTACGTGAAAGTGGTTGCGGCTTCCATGGTTTGGCCGGCAAGGGAGGGTGTCGTGGCGGTTCCGAGCTGTTGTGGGGTGATAGGTGGTGCGTCGGTGATCTGATAGGGGAGGGCAGTTTGGATTCAATAGGAGGCACTGCAACTTGTGGATCAGGCAGTAGATTTTAGAGGGGATAGGGCTGTGCATGGCAGCGGGCAGCCTGGGCGCTGGCCAAATGGAAGATGGGCATCACTGGTGGTCTCCGTGGTTTTCGCCGAAGATGGAGCAAGGATGTGTCGGCGCGAGGCTAAGGGTGGCCGGCGGCCTGGTGGTCACCGAGACGATGGCCGGCGGGAGGAAGAGCAGGCCGGAGGAGATTCTGCGGATAGAGAGGCGGCATTGGTTTTGTTTGCGTGGCAAAGAAAACAACGACAGGGCGGCTGCTTGCAATATTAGGGTGAAGAAAAGACCTAGGGTTTATAGGTTTATTATAAGAGTAAAGGGCTTGGCAGCACGTGAGTGGTTGTCCTTAGGGTTACACAAAATAAGTTGTGTGTGGGGAATTAGAGGAGCCGCACGTGAATGACTAAAGGGTTTCAAAGTTCTCTTTCATATAGGTTTGGGTTTAAATATAATATCTTAGCTTTGCCTAAGAGTTTAAAATGGCAGTACGTGAGGCATAGGTTTAGGGTCTAGGTTAGGTTAGTGGGCAAGTGTTTAAAAGGAAAAAAATTGAATTCTTATTTAATAGGATTGATAATCAATTGGTTTAATTAATTAATTAGGGATTGATTTGGGGATTAGCTAGGGTAATAACAAATTGAAAGTGATTAGTGAAAATGGCCAACTAAACGGCGTCCGAAAAATATAATAAAAATACCGGGACGACTGTGTCGACGAGAGAACCGAGACTAAGAAGATTGGTCACGGGCTAGGGCAATGGAGCACTGAACTAAAAATAGAAAGGTCTAACGACGAAGGTGGAAGCTACGACGCCTCTTCAAACAACGTTATTTTGTGGGAGAATGACCTGTGAAATGACGTTCCAAAATAATTCCACAAATAAGCACTCTTCCAGAGGGTCACAACGGCATATCACATCATAGGGTTTGGATATAAGAAGAGGTCAAAATAAATACGCGTACGAACAAAAGTACGCGCGCGAAAACCGTACGATCGAAAAACGACCGTGACAGCTAGGCCGAAATTTGATAGGTCCGAGCGAGCGCCTAAATGAACTCTAAAATCTAATATGGTTAGAGTCGGGTGGGAAGCCACTAAGGTAACTCCTATGACGATAATACTAAATCTTAGCAATGTGTCTAACTAGCAAGCACGGGTGTCTAACTAAATCTCCTACAGTTCTGGTCTAATGGGTCTCCCTATCATGCCGAGACAAGGGACTCGGGTAAATTTTGTGTACGAGCTAATTCTAGATGTTTTGGCTATTTATATTATTTCCATTATTCTGAAGTTTGCAAATACATGACCTGCATGGGCCATCACTAAAACCTATAATGCCCCGCTTTCCAAAAGACACCGGAAGCGAGAATGTTACGAGGTCCGCATGAATTGGAGCGATGAAGCTCGAGTTCAATGAGCATCTGTGATAACAACAAAAAGGCAGGTCCTTGCATGCATTTCAGAACAATAAGAAACATTCATCAAATTAAAGCCACATCCAGAAAAAATGTACATATACAACATAAAGTGAAAAGCCACAGCTGGGCCAAAGTTACTACAAGAAAACATACACTAAGCAAGTACTGAAAATAAAACTAAAGGAAGGCGGCAACGTGGTATGTCTATAGTCCTCCGCAGGGAAAGACTCGGCGTCAACGCTGAACTTTTGGCTGTCTAAGTCAGGCATCTCACAGGGATCCCCCTTGTACTCTAGCTCGGGATCTGACATACATCCAAAAACATGAATGTATGTCAGCAAGGGTATGCAAGTAAAGGTCAGAAACCCAAGGCAAGGTGTACAAATAATATTGAATTATGAAACGTTAAAAGTCTTATACAAGATGTCTGCAACAAGTTATAAGCATGTCAATATGTTTAAGCGAGGTAAAGTAAAGTATTTCTAACATGGCAGTTCTAAGCAGTTTAAGAAGTAAAGTAATGAGCATGTCATTTTTAAGATTTATTAAACATGGCAATTCTAGCTGAGATGTCAATAGTAAATTCAAGTTATGTGTCCGTGTTTTCTATCACTCATAGGGTTCACACCTTTAAGACATGATGAGTGGATCGTTCTTCTCACAGGGGCTCTACCGTGATTGCGATACCCACCGCATGCGGGTGATGCTCTTGAAGAGAGGATCCCTTCATACGCTTAGTGGCCACTCAATCCTAACCCCACTCCAGATTTTTGTTGGAACACGAGCCAGCCTAGTCGACTCATACGACATCACGAAGTCACGACTTCACTGTTGAGGCGCACGATTTCACGATGTCACTCATTTTTTAAACATTCCAAAAATGACCAAGAAAAATATGCACCAATGTAAAACCGTCAATATTTCTTATTGTACAATTTTCACAATAATTAAAAAGAATGTTGAACAATATTTACAATAACTAAAAAGAATGTTGAACAGGTTGATTTAATGAACGTGCTATATATAATGATTTTCTTTGCCAATGTTTAAAACTAAAACATACCAAGTTATACGTCGATACGTCATATTTTAAGTCTAGAACATCATGGTATTATTTTCATGCGTCATTTCACGTGCAGATTTCGAGTTATACAGCTTTAAATGAAAACGACTATAAAAGTATCCAACTTCAATAATTCACAATAATTTGTACACTTGCCTAATTTCAGCATTCTTGGCGTTGTTGGGTTCGTCTCGACAAGTACTGTGCTACGGTAAGATCGGTTCACTGGTTTGATTAGACATACAGTCGATTTAGGTTCTTTTCAACATATCGAAACATTAAACAATCCCTACGACGTCTAATAACCCGTTTTATTAGGTTTTTCTACACTACGATGTGGGTTATAGATTAGCGATAGATTTACTAACCGTTTACGCAGCGAAAGGAGCAGCGACAATACGGACAGCGGCTACGGCAGCGACGAGATCTGTAGCTGCTGGTGGTTGATCGAAGAAGCATTGTGGCAGCCTGAGAGTGGTCTGTCGGAGAGGAGCTGTCGGGTTGCAGCTCACCGGGGAAGAAGACAGTGGCCGACGGCTGTTCTGTAGTGGCAACGGCGAGAAGATACGGCCGTTAGCAGATCTGAACGGCGTGGAGAGTACAGGAGGTGGCCGCGGACGTGTCTGGCATGGGCGAGGCTGAGTGGAGAGGAGATGAAGGCACATCTGGGTTCTTACATGTAGAGAAGCAAGGGAGGTCGCATGCTTGGAGAGGGGTTATTTGTGTGACCTGCAATGGGAGGGAGAAGCAGCTCGCGTGGGAGGGGGTGAAGGCTGTAGGGGGCGTCGGACGTCCTTGTGCGTGGAGGAGCATGGGAGTGGGTGGCCACGACTTCGGGTTGTGCGTACTGGGATGAGGGTATCCGCGGGTTGGGTTTCAAGGGCGGCTTGGTGTTCTTTGCAGATAAAGAAGGAGAGCCGAGGGTGCTCTCGGGTTTGCACAAGAATGGACGGCTGTGGGTAGAGAGAGAGAGAGAGAGAGGGAGAGAGAGAGAGAGAGAGAGAGAGGGAGAGCCCAGGGTTTATTATAGAGGGGGCAGCTGAGAGTAGGGGAGAGGAAAATAGGGGTTTAGCTAGGTTTTATAATATTAGGTTTAGAATTTGCACGTGATGCCCAGAGCTTAGGTTTTATAATATTTCATTTGGCTTGGGGTTGTTGATATAGCCTTGGGGTTGTAGTGCAGGGGGCTGGGTTACACACGTGTGTGGGTTTAATTTTTGCCCTAGGGTTCATTTTTTGTAGGGTAATGTGGCATGTGTGTGAGTGAAATGGGGCGAACCAAGGGGGTGGCGGCTGGGTTAGGGTTTAGATTAGGAATGGTTCTCTAATAAAAGTTTTGATTTGTTTTTTAATAGGGTTGATTAGGGAAAGTTAATGCTAATTGTAAATAGGGGAAGTTTTGAAAATGAAAGCAATAATTTGGGAGAGTAATTCAAGGGATTTAATATGAAATAATATCAAATTAGTTATGGGCTTAATGGGAGTTAACTAGGAAAGTTTTCGAAAGAATTTCAATTTAAAAAGTTTGAATTTTGAAATTTTAGAATAATTATTTAATGAAATGTATCATAGTAGATTTTTTAAAATAATAATAGTTAATACGTATTAAGGTTCGTAGCTGATACGGGTACGCGGTATAATTATGCCTAACGACAAATACGTAATAATTACGGGTATGGAAGAGACGTACAACATGAGAGAATACGAATAAAACGTATCATTAAAAACTGGTCGTTACAAGCAGAGGTTGGTGCTGCTACATTAGGAGTTCAGGAACCTATTTGGTTATGATGGTTTCTAGAGAATTTAGGTGTAAAGCAAGAATCAGTTATTGTCTACTGTGACAATCAAGCTGCGATAGCTTACTCCAAGGACTCAAGATACCACAGTCGTACCAAACATATCGACATACGATACCATTTTGTGAGAGACATTGTTGTTGAGAAGATAGTTTCTATCAAGTATACATCTATGCACAAAATGGTTGCTGATCCTCTTACTAAACCCATTCCTAGTGATGCTTTTCTGAAACATGTAAAAGCTCTAGAATTGGGTAGAAATTGAAATATACTTGTGTATGTACTCTGTTGATATTGTTCAATAAAATATTTATTCCATTCATTGTGTTGGATGATATGTGTTTGCCCAATAGTGTTATTTGTTAACACATAAAAAGAGTACAGAAGAAAAAGTATGTCAAATAGGCATAGAGATTGGCCTTCTCACACAGGCAGTCGCCTCTGATGTTGTAGGTGAACGGGCAGGGATGCAACTAAATACTCTATAAACGTCACCCTGAATAATTTTCAAGATGAGGTCATTTTATATATACAAATAATGACCGAGATGAATAGATTCCCCAAAGTTCATCTAGGCCTATTTTTGAGCCAGACACGAATTCTTAAAGCAATTGATTGCGTAGAATTCATTGTTAAATGTATGAGTACATAACTTGGTGTCTGAACGGTGTTGGATTGAATTACTCCTAAGACATATGTAATACACCGCTACATATGATTCATACCACATATGCTGGAGTCGACCATTAATGGGAAGTGAGAAAATGGATCCCTGCATCTCCAATGTGTGAGTCCTTGGAGGATTGGGTTCCTCCATATACCCTTTGACTATCGACTAATATTCAAAGTCTCAGTCTTGGTGATAGATATGTTATCATATTCCTTATGCTGGAGTATTACATATGTCTTAGGAGTAATTCAATCCAACACCATTCAGACACCAAGTTAAATGTACTCATACATTTAACAATGAATTCTACGCAATCAATTGCTTTAAGAATTCGTGTTTGGCTCAAAAATAGGCCTAGATGAACTTTAGGGAATCTATTCATCTCGATCATTATGCTTGAGTCGCCCATTAATGGGAAGTGAGAAAATGGATCCCTGCATCTCCACTGTGTGAGTCCTTGGAGGATTGGGTTCCTCCATATACCCTTTGACTATTGACTAATATTCAAAGTCTCAGTCTTGGTGATAGCTATGTTATCATATTCCTTATTGCTACGAGTGATTCGGTATAAAAGGGTATGTTTAGGAAAGCGACAAAGAAATGGCTAAGTTTGTTGATATCAAATTTGATGATCTTATGGCCATCTAATATGTGTGATTAAGAGACATCGATGTGAACTATATTTGAGTATTTCTTCAAGAGAAAATTATTACTAAGAGGGATCAGGAATACTTAAATTGATATAACAAATTAGACCTGGGGTATTATAAGTGATGGAAATTGAATTCCATCCCAAGTGATTTTGATGATGAGCACACCAAATGAAGTTAGTAACTACACTACTAAGTGTGCAGATTATACGACAAATGGAAAGCGTTATATATATACTCTGAAGAAGCGCAATCTACAAAAGACAAGTACGAACGTTGCTGGCTCGATGATGAAGCTCAAAGCTCAAATGGAATAGAAGCTCAAGAGAAGCTCAAATCTACTTCATCATCTGGTCAAGCTTCCGAAGACGTGTCCTAAGTCTTAGTGTGTGCGTTGTGTCCTTCTTAGGGTTATGTTAAAGCCAAACGTATAGACAACACACACACACACAAATGATTTCGAAGTTAAACATTTTAAATACTTTTAAAATCATTTTCAAATTTATTGAGAGCTTTTTTCTAGTCACTTTTTATTTTGGTAGTGAACCTCCATTACACCCTGGAGCTAACTATATGTCTTACTAGCCGTGTCTCAGAAGAAACTCCTCTGGGAGTCGAATACAAATGAGTGGGAGTCGACTACCAGTTGAGAATTAATTTCTCCTGAAACACACTGGGAGTTGACTACTAATCCTAGGGAGTCGACTACCAGCTGTTGAAATTCGACGTATGACCTGACTTTTGACATATCTCTAATTTATTGCTCCCATGATTTTCGGGACAAAAGTCAAATGCATATGAATTTTGAATTCTTCATTTTCACCTATAAATAGAGGACTATTTCTTTGAGAGAAAACACAATACTTGAAATCAAAAATTCTCTTGCGCAAAAGTTCTAAACGTTCTCAAATTCTCAGCTCTCATTTTCTCTTAGCCAAATCTGTTTTTACATTCTTGATCTTGTATTTCTTTAAGATGTTATTTTCTGAAGATCGATTTTTTATTTGGCTATTTGTTTTCAAGATCCGTATTATTTATTCTCTGATTTTATTTAAAAGGATTTTGAAAAACATTTGATTTAGATCACAAAGACTTCATTCGTATCTTTGTGTGATCTAAAATCTTATTCTATCAAGCTACTAATACACATAGTTGTCCATTACTATTGACTATAGAATTTGGGTGTAAATCCAATCTCCACCAAACAATTGTGGTGAGTTGGATATCGTTTTTCTCTTTGTGTTTGCCCTTTGTTGCAAGGGTGTTGAAAACCCTAGACAAGTCTAGGTGTTGAGATATTGCAGTGTTGCAATCAGGAAATTCTGGTCAAGGCTAGGTTATTGGAAATCCCAACGAGTGAAGTTAGGTGCTTGTATTTGCCAAGGCAGATAGTGGAAATCTCGTACCGGATTGGTCGGGGACTGGACGAACCCAAGGTTGTGGGGAACCAAGATAAAAATACTTGTGTTTGCGTTTGCACTCTCTGTGATCGTTTATTTGTTTGTTGAATATTACTCTTGTAATTCATTTATAATATATTGCAAAGATCAATTTTTTTGTATCTGCTTTTCTCTTATACTTCTATGCAATATTATATATCTTCATTAAGTATTTCATTAACTGAGCTATGCTTAATTTTCCTCTGGGAGTCGACTACTGTTCATAGGGAGTCAACTACCAGAAGATTTCTATATCTTATTTGATTTTGAAGATTGATTAAGTTGATTAAGAACCAAGCGTAGATCACTATACTTGGTTTCTTAGGCAACATTAGAAGGTTTTGAATTGTGCTAATCTATTAAGAATGAAAAATTTTATTTTATACAACACTATTCAACCCCCCTTCTAGTGTTGTTTGCCATCCACATGATCCAACAATAAGCG
This sequence comes from Scilla litardierei, assembly GCA_030789695.1. Taxonomy (NCBI): domain Eukaryota; kingdom Viridiplantae; phylum Streptophyta; class Magnoliopsida; order Asparagales; family Asparagaceae; genus Scilla; species Scilla litardierei. The sequence continues at coordinate 111,177,516 of CM061133.1, read as the reverse complement.
ATGGAGAAACTTTAGAGGATCGAATTTTTAAAAGGCAGTTGTGTATCTCTAACCAGAGCACAACAAGATTGCATATATTCGTTTATGGGTCGCACGACCAAGTTACCAAGCATGAAGTCTTCTTTACATGTTGTTTTTTTGTAACAACAATCCCATCATGTGCGAGTGGGAGATGTTGGAATTGGGTACGCCCATGACGGGTTAAACTTAAGGGGTAAATAACAAATATATTATTATTAAAAGGGTTATATGTAAATTGAATTAGCCTTGGTGGATAATTGCAATTTACAGAAGTTTAGGGTTCCTAATGCAAATTTGTTTTGTTACTACCCATACGTTATTTGTTAACGTTAAGTTTTTCCAACGGTAGAAAACTGCCCCCTTTAATTACTATTTATACCCCATTATCTGTGAGAATTAGAGCATCGAATGTTTTTGTATTCTCTCCCCTCTCTCTTAACACAACAACTCGCAAAAAGAAGAAGATCAAGAGGTATCTTGGTAGTGAAACTCGTTCGGTTTCCTTCGGTGATTCCAAACACGATCCACGGTGAAGCGCTTCTCTAATCCACTGCGAAGGTGATGCATTCATCACCTATAAGCTTAACAAATCTCAATGGAAAATTTGTAAATAAGTGGGTTGGAATGGGTGTTTTTTAGACTTTGGTTGATGTGACCGTGCCAAATAGGACACAGCCGTGGGGGATCGTTGTGTAATGTATAAAGGATTTGTAACAACCCTCGTGTGTAAATACTAAGTAGCCATTAAGTTAGCCCTAGTCTCTTTGTATATGTGCATGCCAGTTCACTAGAATGGAGAGATTTGTGTTTATGCCCCTCAATTTTGTGTTTATACCCAAAATTGGGTATATTTCCATAATTGGCAAGAAATGAGGGCTTTGTGCAAAGAGCCACTTAAATGGCATGCTAGGTAATAAGCCAAGCAAGTTAGATGGCAATTATTAAAAAAAGAAAAAAGAAAAAATGAAATGAGTAATGGCACACTTGTAAATAGTGGTATGTTTAAAAAAGGATCTTTTAATTAAATACCCTAATAACCTTCTACATAATTCCACCACTTTCTTTTCTTTTCTAAACCCTTCTACATTATATCTCCCTCATTCTCTCATATGGGCTGAAATTCCTTGAGCAAAAAAAAGAGAAAAGAGAAGAGAAAGGAGAGAGGAGGAGGAAGAAGAAGGAAAGAAGAAGAAGAAGAGAAGGAGAAGTAGAGAAGAGGCCAAGGCTAGGAGGAGGCTTCTACTCAAGCCATAGAATTCTCTTGGAGCCTAAGAAGGTATGATTCTACTCAACTCTTTCTCTAGTTGTTGTTGATGGAAAAAAAGGAATGTAAGTATGCTTAAGTTTTCTTTGTGAAAATTGGGAAGAGTGTTGTAGAAATATGATGTATGATGCATGCTTGGTTGTTTCTTTGAGATAATGATGGAGTATGTCCAAGTTTATGTTTTTCACATGAATCCTTAGCAAGTTTATGTGTGCAACAATTCAAAAGAACAAGTTCCTTTTGAAATTCTTAGCAAAGTCAATCACTTGAAAATATGAAATTTTGTAGTATGTTGTTTCTAGTTCTACAGTCAGTATAGATAGAAATAAATTCTGGAAAAATTATGGTGGAAATCTCTTTTTGCATACTCCAACTTTCCTTTAGGGATCCTGACCTAATTGTGCCTGCAAAATCCTGAAATAGCCAAGTTACAGTAAAACAACATAAACTCGCAGAATCTGCACCCTACACGAAATTGTCTGTAACGTAAGGTGTACTTATGTATTTCTACAAATTTATACATTTTGGATAACTAGATTTCAAGGGCTACAATTTTTTCCTAGGGTGAAAAACTCAGATTCAGACTGCAATATGGTTAAATCTGCTATTAAAATTGAGCCATGTTTTCTGGATTTTAACAGAATTGATACAACTTAGTAAACATGCCCCTATAATTAGCACACTTACCCTAATTTTTTGATATTCGATATATAAAACAATAACTAGTGCATCTACAACTTTCGTTTACAACCCTTTGTCAAATTCGCATTGGAAATGTCTCATATCCTTTAATGTTTATGACCGTTGGTAAATTTTCAGCAAACTGAAATGTGTAGTGATGTTTCGAGTTGTGTTTTGTTTCGACGTTCAGATATTGATGCTCAATATTACTAATTTGAATGCATTAGTACTAAAAGTGGTTGCATGTGGAAATGTTATTTTATGTTGCAAGTTTGACTTGGACATTGCTTATGAAACATGCAAGTTCATGCTTATGATTATTCATGTGAAAAGAAAAAGAATGCAATTGACCTCACCTTGCATACTTAATACATTAGGATTAAAGGCTAGTTAAAAGAAGACCTAGGGTTGACTCGTTCCACTCGAGGTGGGTGGGTGCCCTATGGAGGGTTTGGGGGAACTAAAGTAACAAGAAGACATATGGGGATGGTCAGCTGAGTTGTGGACCACTCCTGACGAGCCCTCAGAGGCGGGGAGTAGGTTGGGTTGTGGTTGAGTTGGTTGTGTTGGTGAATGGCTTCTTTCGTAAGAGCTTGTCTTGAGAAGTCTAAGCATTTGACCCACCTTACCAGGTGAGGTCCAGTCCCCGATGTCTGACCCGTTAGGTTTCGAATTCATACATCAGAACTTACTTATAATGATTAAAAATTGTAACTTTTGAACGTGATGCCTTTTGTTATGCACTATGATTAGAGTGGCAGGGTTGTAGAGTTCCTACTAGGACGTGTCCCCCCTTTCTCCCAAGTACATTTATTAGTTCTCAGGTGACGGGACCGAGGACGGAGACCCCTGAGGGCAGCTCGTCTTAACACGGTCTGTAGAGATTGTAGATGGTGTGGGTCTTGTAGTGTAGTTTTGGGGTGGGAGTGAGATGAGAGTAGTGTTTTGTACCCCCGTGCCCCTTGTACCCCATAGGTTTGAGTTGTACTTTTCTGGGGACTCTAGTTTTTTTTTTGGGTTGTGTAGTGGACTTGTGCAGTACTAGTTGTGTAGATGTAGTACTATGTGATGTTTAGATGTTCTGATTGTGTGATTTACTTTCTTTCATGTGTTGTTGTACCTTGTACTTTCTTTGTCGTGTTGGAGCTGTACTGTACTGTTTTTTTTCAGTTCGTACTTTTATTACCTGTGTTTCCTTAACAATTGCAGTGGCCTACGAGATGTTTGGAGTACACATTATCGCTTGGTATTCTATACCGCGGCTTATCGCGTCGACCCTCCCTATTTGGGATAGTAGGGTGTGATAGTATTCATCTTAACTCTATGTATTTTGACTAGAAATAACACGTGCACACAAAGCACGTCACCAAAACCCACACAAACAGGATGTGGTGCACGCGCACAACCGAAAAGGAGTGAGAACTGTGGGTGGGCGTGTCGGTATCGTCAGGGAGTTTTTGGGATTTTTTGATATTGGTTGTGAAGTTGGGTTATTGTTTTGGGTAGAAGGGTGTATTTGTGGGTCAATTTTTAGGTGTGCTTTGGGCAAGGGGTGTGAGGTGGAGTCTCATGTGGCACCTACAAAAAGTATGACGGTGACAAAGGTGCCATATGAGACAACTTCACCAAATGTTATGTAGATATTAGAATAATGTATACATATTGTCCGCACAGGAAATTGCACATATACATCATTTATAATTATTTTGTAAAATTTTTTTAAAGATTTGTTCTATGCATTATGCAAAATTCATACACCAAAATTTAAGTGAATCCAATGCTATTTGATTCTCGATCCGATTATTGCAAAATCAACTGTTTAGAACAGTATAGTTTTTTGTGACGCATGGATCAATTGTCAAATTCCCAAGGGTCCATCCATATTTGGAGTTTTGTAGTTTTAGAATGTGTACTATAACCTTTCAAAAAAATTAAAAACCACGGAAAAGTAGTTTTTTGTGTTGCCGGCATAAAAAATTTCATGTGCTCTTTTTTGATATTTTAGTTTACACACATAATTAGTTTACTCTTGATATTTTATTTCAAATTTTATTGCTCTGTTTTGAGAACGAATTAAACAAGGGTTACTATGGTTTAACTTGGGTTAAAATTCCAGATAATTTTTAGGATAAATAAGTTTTAAAACCCCGAATGGAAAGATTAGGATATTTAAGTTGGGTTAAAATGGGTCAACTAATCTCTAAATATGATGGGTTACGGACTTAATTGGTTTTCTTATTAAAAAATTGGTTCGGGAAATCATAAAATAGACAAAATTTAATTGGATTTTGTCGCTTGAAAAGAAATTAACCAGTTTTATATTTCCAAACTCAAAAAATGATGTGTTTAGATTTCAGTATTTTTTATTAGCATGTGGAAAATAAAATTTATCAAAATGTGGAAAATAATATTTACTTTAATTTAGATAAAATCATTAACTTATCTTTTGCTAATCGACGTTTACTTTCAAGCTTAACCAATTGCCAAATAGCACCCAAGTGATTTTAAAAATCCATTAAACCATTAAGTTGAAACTAAAGCTGACTTAGAAATGTTAAAATAACTTATATACCAATAACTATTTAGAAAAAAATTGTTAAAATTTTGTTGCAATAAGTACTTAGCATAATTGGTAGTTTGACTGTTGTTATGGATAAGTTCTGGATATGAACACTTGCCCATAAATTAACACACCAAAGATAACAAGAAATTAGCTTAGTCGAAGTGTGTGTATGGTTTACCCAGTGGCATAACCAGGGATTTTTTCTAGTGCGAACATAAATATGATGTAAAGAATGTAATTTTTATGATATACATACTGTATTAGCATATGAATGCATGGTGTATCAGCATATGAATCAAAAATCAAATCTAATGTATAAATTTTTTATAGTAAATTCATAATTAACAGATGAATATATGTAAGACATAAAAAATTTCTTCATTTGCAATCAAAACCCTGACACGTGATTCAATATACCATTGCCTTAGACATTGGGCTATAAAGAAACAGTGATAGTAGAAGAGTTTTGTTATAAATAAATAATTATTGCATGTAATACGAAAGAAAAGAGATTTTTTATAAATAAATCATTGTTAATGTAATATGTAAATGTAAAATGCCTCCACTGTTGTATGTAATATATACTAGTCATAATGCAGGCACGGTTCAGTTAAGATTTTCCCTCACGAAATCTTTGTTCCTTAAAAAAATATTTCCACAGCCAAAATTTAAAAGAACAACAAATTAGCATAAAAATATTTAGCGGCGTGGGCACCTTCGATGCGGAACAACAAATTCATCACATTGCGCATTCGACACAGAACAACAAATTCGTCGTGGGTGCCTTTGACGTGGAAAAACAAATTCAGCGTAGAACAAAAATTTCGGTGTGGATGCATTCGACGCACAACAACAAAGTAGCGTACAAAAAATTTAGCGGCGCCTTCGGCCCGGGCGTCGAACCTTTCATATCCAATTCTTTTAAAAAGATTATGTTCATGCTTATTCGCATGTCTTATCATGTTCGATATTCGAGTACGTATCGTGAACAACATACATCCACACACGAAGCACAAAGCACGCCAATCAATAGGAATTTCTATTTAATAATGTTTACCTTTAGAAGAGTTTCATGATTTTTGTTTTAGTTTCTTTTTAGTCCCCTCACCTGCATGGTATCATTTCTTCGTATTTAACTCTTTCAATAAGAGATCAACACACATAAAAACACACGCAAGCCATGAATGCAGTCATCAACTTCCAAAGAATAAAGCGAAGTTACGGGCCCCAAAAGATTAGAACTTAAACATGCAATTAATTTGGTCAATTCCCCAAAAAGTGATCAAACTTTCTCAAAACTCATCTCAACCTTTCATTCCCTAAGATCAAATCACAGCCACTCTTTATCTTGTCCTATTCAGCCCTATGATCCAAAAAAATTGTGTTTTAATATATAGACTAACACAACCTGTGCCCGTGGGCACGGTTCATTGAAGATTTCCCCCAGCGAAATCTTTGTTCCCCAAAAAATTATTAAAATGTAAAAGAACAACAGATTAGTATAAAAATATTTAGCGGCACGAGCGCATTCAGCGTGGGGGCCTTCGGCACCGAACAACAAATTCGACGCAGGCATCTTCGACATGAAACAACAAATTTGGCACGGGCGCCTTCGGCGTGGAACAACAAATTGGCGTAAAAAAACCTGTGTCCGCGGGCACGGTTCATTTAAGATTCCCCCAGCGAAATCTTTGTTCCCCAAAAAATTATTTAAAATTTAAAAGAACAACAAATTAGCATAAAAATATTTAGCAGCACTGCACTTTCAGTGTGGAACAACAAATTCAGCGCAGGCGCCATCGACAAGGAACAACAAATTCGGCGTGGAACAACAAATTCGGCACGGGCGTTCTAAGCGCGGAACAACAAATTTGCAAAAAAATATCGTAGAACAACAAATTCGGCACAGGCGCCTTTGGCGCAAAACAACAAATTAGCGTAAAAAACCCGTGCCCGTGGGCACGTTCGTTTAAGATTTTCCCCGGCAAAATGTTTGTTCCCCAACAAATGAATAAAATTTAAAATAAATAATTAGCGGAAAAATATTTAGCGACATGGGCGCCTTCGATGTATAACAAAAAATTCGGCACATGTGCATTCGATACGGAACAACAAATTCGGCACGGGTGCCTTCGACACGAAACAACAAATTAGCGTAAAAAAACCTGTGTCCGCGAGCACGGTTCATCTAAGATTTCCCCCGCAAAATCTTGTTCCCAAAAAAATTATTTAAATTTAAAAGAACAATAAGTTAGCGTAAAAATATTTAGCGGCCCCTGCGCCTTCGACACAAAACAATAAATTCGACACGGAAAAACACATTAGAGTAAAAAAATTTCGCGAGCGCCTTCGACGCGAAATTGGTTCACTGGCTACTTTCAAAGTTGGACTAAATTTCAAAACTGGACCAAAATTCAAATCTTGCATTCATGGTTTAAAAGCTCATTTCAAAAGTGGACCAAATTTCAAAGCTCACATTCTTGGTTTCAAAGCTTCATCTCAACCTTCCAATTTCTAAGATAAAATCCTAGCCACTCTTTATCTTGTCCTAGTCAGCCTTATAATTCAAAAAAGGTTTTCAAATGTATAATAGATGAAAGAGATTTTTTTAATAAATAATCTATTATTGTATGTAATAAGAAAAAATGTAAATATAAAATCTATTATACAATTGACGACCTTTTTTAATTTTGTCATACGCGTCACCCAAAATATGACTAGGACAAAAACCGATGATTGTACTTGCTGACTAGGACAAAAACCGAACAAAGAACCACATCCACACTTTAAAAACCAAATAACTAACTCATAATTACATGTTTTGCATTCTTTAAAATCCAAATAACAAAAAAAACTTGCAACCACATAATTTAAAAACCGCAACCACACATTTTTTAAAACTGCAGCCACCTAACCTTAATTGATTTTGGATTTTGAACATAAAATGCTAACCGGGAGTAATTTGATGTAAATTATTAAACTTGAAAACTAATATCATAAGCCAAAGATTTTTAAAGAACAAACATCACAATAAAACCTAAATTGAGTGAGACAGAAAGGTAATAAAAATAAAAAAACTTTATACTAAAATAACATATTGGGGCGAAAATTAAAACTTAGGATGGAAATTTTAATGAGGTTTGATTAATATTTTTGTTATGGAAAAAGCTAAAGGGTTGGAAATATTTAACTTTGAATTCACTTTTCGTTGGGGGGGGAATTAAATGAACGGGTTATGACTAGTTCTTTATACAATTGGTGAAGTTGTCTTATGTGGAGGCTAAAATATGACTAGGACAAAGGTGTGTCCCTCCAAGGACAAAGATGTCCATCTAACCCTCCACCTCACCCAAAAACTCACTCCAAGCCACTTATTTACATGTTTGACATCTCCTCAAAAAAACCCACCCAAACTCACTTATTTACATGTTTTCCATTCACCCCAAAAAGCCAAAAAGCACCCACTTATTTACATGTTTGCCATCCGAAGGTTGTTTGCATTCTAGCCTTGGACTTTACACCTTTTGCCCCCCGATGATACCGGCAAGCATACCCACATTTCTCACTCCTTTTCAATTGCATGCGTTCATCGCATCCTCTTCGTGGGGGGTTTTTTTGCTCCGTGCACTGTGTGCACAGGTTATTTCAAGTTATTATATGTAATACAAAAGAATGTAAATGCAAAATACTTACACTAGGAATCTGTCAAATGACAAACGACTTAGCCCCTGGAGCTTTTAAGAGGATGTGGTACCATGTTCTCTTCTATTAATATGTAAGAAAAGAGATTTTTTTTAAAATAAAATATTATTAAATTTAATGTGTAAGTAATGTAAAATGCCAACACTGGGAATCAAACGCAGAACTTGTTGTTTACCGACAAACACCTTAGACATTGGGGCTTTAAAGAGGCTATGGAAATGTTTAATACTAACATTTTTTCTAAAATTGTTGCCATGGGCCACTGCCCAGGGCAACTTACACGAAGTTACGCCATTGTGCTTATCGATTTAATTCCTCTGCCGCTAAAGTTAGACTTCTGATGAGGACATATAATAATAATAAGGCAGAGTTAAATTTTCAAATATAGAAAATAAGAACCATATCTCCTTTTTAGTGGAGTATTTATAGGATTGGTTGTTTGTATTTTAATAATTTCACACATTACCGCATAATTACCATGCATGCTCTCATGAGCCATACTTTGGCCTCTAACAGTTCGAGCATTGGTTGGCTCGATGTGCCTCTTTACATTTTTTAAATGAGTGAGTGCTAATAATAATTCTTAAAAGAAACGCAACAAAGTTGATATGATTGGAAAAACTAAGTCATGAATATTACATCTAAATTAAAATTTACCCTAAATAATTGACCCGTCCAGTGTGAGATAAGAGAGAGATTTTCTGCAATTGAATCACTAAGTCAATTATATGTACTTTTCAACAACACCTTTGAAGCGACAAAGTTGGATATTAAAATAAAAATCTAAAGCTTTTCAACAAAACAATGTAGTTTCAATTTAAGACTAGTGTTCTTTTCTTCTAATTAATCTACTTGATTAGATTTTAATTTTAAACCAATTTTTAAAATTAATAAAATTTTAATCGTATAAAATTTGCTTAATAATTATGCAAATCATAGGGCAATGTCTCGCACTGCTAGGTTAGGCGACTGATAGTATAGTTACGATAGGATTCACATAATATTATGCATGTAATCAAATCACATGCATTAATAATAAATTTTCTATAAGGCAAATATGTTATAGCATAATATCACATATATAGAAAAAACTAAAAGCTTTCCTAAAATAATTCCAAAAACCAAAATCTTTCCTAAAATTATCATTGTCATCAAATTTTATCAAATAAAATTTTTAGTTGCATTAAATTTACTTTAAAGGAATAAAATAATTTACATTACATGCATGTAAAATTAAAAATTCTTTTTAAAATAAATTTAAAACATTTTCAGGATTTTTTAACTATCAAATTTCATCCCCTAAATTTTTGCATTAATTCTAATTTAAATACATAAAATAATTCACATCACATGTTATCATATAACAATAAAGGCAAGTACATTAAAATAATTAGATTACAACATAGACTGTTATTAGGGATATCGTAGTTTCAATTTTTAAAAATAAATTCAAAAAATAAATCTTAGTCGAGTTTGGATACCACTATCAGTCAACCATGCTAGGAATCCTAATCTAATTAGGGATGTAGAAGAAATGAAATTCAAAAAAATTCATAGCATACATATCCCAAATTTATTGATAATATGAATTAATGCCAATAATATTGTAACGACCCGCTCTCAGGGGGCCATTACTTATTTGATTTTAATTACAGGTCTGCAGATTACTAGTGAAATCAATATAGTCACAATACATAGATTTACCAATACTCAAACCAGCGTACATTATTACAGTCCAGATTTAAAATACAACACCAAACAATATTCTCTCACCAAATACATGAAAGGAAGTACAGAAAAGAAATGTGGAAAGGACATACATAATATAGTACTCACAAGTAACTAGAAATAAGCAGTCTTTGGACCAAACTCTGGCTCCTCAAACTCAGGGACCGCTTCTTCGATCTATTCGTCGTCTGCCGGTGCCATAAATGGAACTGTAGGTAAGTCATAATAATTCTAAACATAGAAAAGAAAGCAGTGCACAAGTATGACTAAAGCATGTGATAGAAAGTAATAACGTACAAGCAAACCAGAGCGAAAAGTAAAGTACTGAGCAACGACTGTGACAAGACATACATAGCTGAGTAGTAAAAGTAAACAGAACTGTAAGAAGACGACAAACTATTATGTAGTAGTGCAAGCAGTGAGTAACCTAAGAACTACGTGACTCAAGTCGGAGAGTACGATATGCACCATTGAGTTCACTCTTGCCTAGGTGCGTAGTACCCAGACGAAACTGTCACATGTAGGAAGGAGGTATTTGCCTACACAGGCAGCATGTATGGTTTTCCCGACACATGCATATATGTTCGTCGACACAGGCAGCAGGTAGATGAACTCCAGTCACTCCCACACACTCTCAAACTATGAGTTACCCCAAAACCCCAGTGAAGTGTCAAGTGTTATATGGGATGTTTCACAAGATGTTTCATACGATGTATCACATGATGTTATTAGTTTCTTGTTTAAATGATAGTTAAACCAGGACCACTGGTTAACTTTCTTATTGAAAACCAGAAAGTTAGGGAATCATTTCAAAGCAGACTGTAGAAATGTGGATGCTAAGAAATTTAAGGATAAAGAAGTCCAACAATCGGGATATTAATTCCATGCTTTGAGCATGTAGTTGTTTCGTTAGATCACAATTTACCCAAGTTTATGGTTGTGTGTTACAACCACCAAAGTTGAAAGTTAGCAATGTAATTAAATAGTTATTATGTAATTGATTTAGTTTTCTACTAGATTAGGTCTCTAGTTTTCGGTTCGAGTCAATGGCCGTTATGAGGCTATATGTGATGTCTTAAGTTCGTACAAGTACACTTATCTAATTTTCTAATTCTAGAATTCATTGTGACTTACGGATTTCCAGGTGTTGTAGTGAGTCGAGACTAGATCTAGATCTTCCAAGGATGCTAGTGCACGAGAATCAGTATTTGCAACCACAAGAAACAATCGGTTAACGAACACACTATATCTATCTATAACTTGATCGTTTTGATTTTATAATCGATTGAAAAGGTGCCGAAAAGCGTTCGAAAATTTTATACAGGCTTGATATGAGGAATATAATTTTACCTAAGAAGAAAATATTTTTCTGAAGCCTCTGTAATTTCTATAATTTTTAAAAGCTAAAATGAATTTAAAAACTAATTTTAATTAGTTATCGTAATTGTTCAATAATTTCTTCTTGATGAAATAAATATCAGAAAGTTTCAAGTGAGCTATCAAAATGACAGTCTCGAAGAGTACTACAACATATAATTTTTTCATATATCAGTTTCCGTGAAAATATCAAGTTATGAATTATCAAGTGAAAACAACGCATTTAATTTCTAAGCTTAATAATTTACTGTGAAAATTTAATTGAGATGAAATTAGCGCCAATGGGTCTAGAACGTCATTTTTTGATTTCATGGGCCTGGTCTGGTAATTTTCTGAGACGTATATGATTTATTATCCATTTAAATCAGAAAACCCTATTATATACACATAAATACGTATGTATATACGTATAAAAATACGTATAAAGCTTTAACTCTCTCACCTTCGTTCCTTGCTCTGTTTGTGTATGCGTCCACTGACAGCGGGGATGACGACGAGGATGGGTGGAGGAGGACGGTCGAGGTCATGGCGGAGGTCGGCGACGTGGTGGCGCTTGAAGCGGCATAAGCAGCAGCAAGGAGCGGCGACAACAGCGACAAGGAGAGAGGGAAGCGGTCTGGCAGGCCTCTTAGCAGCGACAGCGTGGTGTTCTGCTCGGCGATGAGGTAGCTTCTAGAGGCGACGGTGGAAGCGAGGTGTTCAGCGTTGCTCCGAGGTGGCGGCGAGGCGTATGGTGGGTGACGTTGGCGCTCCTAGAGCGACAACGGCAAGGAGACAGCGGGGGCATCAGGCTATTACTTTGGGGGTGCAGGAGAGGGTGTAGTCGACGCTAACGGTGGTGGATGTGGTAGAGAAGGGTCGGAGTTCGGTGAAATCCCTCTGGGTGGCGACGGCAATCAGAGAAGAGGGGCGAGAGGTTGAGGAGGGGAGAGGGGGGTACGGGCTGAGATGGGAGTGTTGTGTGCAGGCTTGGGGGTTTGTGAGAGAGAGAGAGAGAGAGAGAGAGAGAGAGAGAGAGAGAGAGAGAGAGAGAGAGAGAGAGAGAGAGAGAGAGAGAGAGAGAGACTGTGTGAGTGTGTTGTGCTGTGAGGGGTTAGTTATATATAGGGTTTAGGAAATAATATAGTTATAACCCTAGTTATTATAGGAGACAAGACAAATAAAAGGGATGGTTAAGATCCTAGAATATTGGATCTCACCAGCTAGGGAGGCTGATAATAGGGGGTAGTTAAGATTAAAAGTAATTAGTAGGGATAATTAGTAAGAGTAAAAAAGTCAATAGGGGATGTAATTAGTAAAAACGGAGGAATTCAACCCTGTTTTCACATACGACTCCGAAAAATTACGAAGACATAGCCACGGGTTCGTATCATCGCGAGGATCGTGAATACGAGATCCATTTCAGGGTTTGAGCTACGGAGATACTAGTTTAAGGCCAAAATGTTAAAGATGTGAGTTTGCGGGTTCTAGGTCGATTTGATTTCAGAAAATTACGAAATTAAATGGGAAGCACTAAATGATTATGGAATCACACTATAGAAGTTTCAAAACGTTTTGATGATGTTTATATAGAAAATTAATTCATACAGCTAAATCAACAACAATTGACTATGAATTATTAAAAAAATTATTTAGAGGATTTGATGATACTCGAACTTACTGAAATACACCATAACTAGTTTGATGGTTCAAAAATATTTTTCACTAAGATTTTTGAAATCATTTTTATATAAAACTCCTGACCAACCATTATAAAATACTTTTAAAATGGGAAAATACGTGAAATACGTAAATAATCGTATTGACGAATACGAGTCGTTACAAATATAAACTATATTTTGTATGAATATTCTTAGGAGATATATGTAACCCAAATTTTAATGATAAAGAACCAAGATCCAATCACTAATAAGTGTGATATTGTTTCACTTTGATGATGAACCTCACCATGATTCACATGCTTAATAGCTTAACTTAAACTCGATCCCTAGAGTTTCTAGCACTTAAGAGAAAGAGAATTAAAAAACATTTTTAAGGGAGAATTAAACTTTACATATTAAGTTTAAATTAAACTCGATCCCAAGAGTTTCTAGCACTCAAGATAAAGAGAATAAGAAAATGTTTTTATGGGAGAATTAAACTTCACATTAGAGCCAAAAGCTTAAAGGATTCAAGAAGATTGATTTATTGTTTGAGGAGAAAAGAAGATGCATATTTATAGTGCTAGCACCTCTTGACTTCTCTCATCATAACCAATGTGGGACTTAAATAATGTTTCGTAGTAAATAAGAATAACTCCTCATGAGTCATATTTGGGTTATATTGGAATCATGGTCTAACACTCATAACCCAAAAAGACTTGTCTCAGATCGCCTAACCACTATATCAGATCTGAACTAGTGGCTCAACTTTAGTAGTTGGCATGTGGATTGTCACCGGTCATCACCAGCAGCTGGTTCACTAGGCCACCACTAGTCACTGGCCAGCCATATATAGCCAACATAACCGATCCTTAGTAGTTAGCTGGATGGCTAAGTTGCTAGCCTAGCTGGTATTAGCATCGATGCCATCCGATTGATGGTAACACTTTTACGTCATCGGTGATGACCATGTCATACCTTACTATTTGCTTGGCTTTTGGTTAGGTCTGGAGGGTTGTTTATAGGTCTTTTGTTAGAACCAAAACTTTGTAACATTTTATGAACACTTTACTCATGCATCATAGTAAGGAATATGCTAGGAGTTCTAAACAATTTAGACAACCAGTGGAAGATTGAAAATCAAATTTTTTTAAACATACCAAATAAAAGACTCACATTTACATGGATAGTCTTAAGTGATGCCCATGAATCCAAAAAACTCTTTCGATGAAGACCCTAACCTTGTTCACCAACCAATATGATAGAATTTTCTCCTTGATGATGAAGTCTCTTTATGATTCACGAGCCATCCAAGAACTCGAACCAGATCCTAAGCTTTGCTACTGTGAGGGAGGAGGAAAAGGAAAAACTGTTCTTGAGGTTTGAATTTCTCTAATCAAGAGATTTTGGATTCTAGATCTTTGATCTCTTTAGTTTGGATTTCTTCGATGTATTGAGTGATGAGGAGAGGACCCCTTTATATATTGCTAGGAGTCATCGAAATCCACCACATATTTGGAATTCAAGTTGGAACCCAACTCTATTCTGAAATGTGAAATTAGAAGAAGGCTTGTTCATTAGGTTTTCTAATCTCATCAGGATTCTAGATTTGAATCCAAATCTTATCCTAAAACAAGATGTGATTATTAAACCAAAACTTCTATGAATCACATAACTCTTATAAATTCATATTAGAGTCAAACTCTACAAATTTGGATTGGTTTTAATTCCAACTCTTGGATAAACCATGCACCCAAAATCTGAATATTAATTTGTATTATCAGCCATTAGTTGACTAGCAAAATCCTGCTAGTCGACCAATGGTCAAAACAGAAGCCGAACTGCAGTTGGTGTATGATTAGTCAACTAATGCACAATTATTAGTATACTACCCTATATTAATCAACTAATGAGTATTCATTAGTCAACTAATGGCCATCAGAAAACAATTAGTCGACCAATGAGTCAACTAATCTGATGCATGGGTTTGTTTTAGGATTTTTTTCCTTTCTTCTTTAGTTGTAATGTTCATAACTCTTTATGAACATTTCTCATACGCATTCGCAACTCTTTGCAATGTGTTTTATAGTCTCAAATAAGTTGATCACAACTATTGTGATTGGTGTTGTAGATCACATATACATAAAGTTTCTTCCTTTCTTTCCGTCACAAGCCCTCATCAGTATGAGACTCTAAAAATTCGATTCCTACTCTTGAGTGACTTGATTGTATACTACGATTGTGTCATAGGTATAATAGCAACACTATCTATGCATGGTGGCCACTTATTTTGAAATCATCCTTATCTAGTTGGTGTGAGACTAGAATCTTCTTCGACCAAACATGAGTTTGTCAGTGACATCTACCATCTAATCTATAATAGCAACACTATTTATGCATGGCGGCCACCTATTTTGAAATCATCCTTATCTAGTTGGTGTGAGACTAGAATCTTCTTCAACCAAACATGAGTTTGTCGGTGACATCTACCATCTAATCTAGTCCTTTTATCAAAAACTATTCGCTAAGGTGTCTAGAGAATGAAACTGTCAAATCCTAATAACACCTTAAAGCTTTTGCCTTATATGCGATCCCATAGTTTGAGGTTGGAAGAAACGTATTACTCTTAACAAGTTTACCCATTGCAACATGTTCAAGGATTTTTATTATGACTCCTTTCAACACTAACCTTCCACTCTAGAGAAGACGAATCCAGTCTAGACGGCCACTCCATTCGCATGCTTTAGAACCCAACAAGAGTCTTTGTAACAAGTTTTATGCTGTTTTTTTGGTAAAAGCCAAAGTATCCTTCCACATATAGTGCCCTTAAGCGCATCTCTAGTCTTAATGACTATACCACACTAATTGCCACATAAGAGCTTCTATTGATAGTCAGAGTATGATTACCATATAGAAACATCTCGACGAGTTGTTCTGTGAACTTGTTCTCTAACAAGCACGAGCTTCTATTGATAGTCAGAGTATGATTACCATATAGAAACATCTCGACGAGTTGTTCTGTGAACTTCTTCTCTAACAAGCACATATACATTGTCCCATAATATCCCCACATTGTATGTCTACGAGACCAGTCACTACCATCACTATAGTAGAGATCATTGTACACTGCGTTGGATCCTATGTGTGGCAAACAACACTAGAAGGGTGTTGAATTATGTTGTATGAATAAAAACTTTTTCACAAATTAACAACACAAAGAATAACTTCCCTTCCAATGTTGCCTAAGGAGCCAAGTAGAATGATCTACGCTTGGTCCTTAATCAACACGATTATCTCCAAATTAAGATAAGACGATATATTAACAATTAAGATCAAAAGAGTAACACCAATAAATTAGATCTCACAGCGGAATGAAATAAAGTCTTGCGATTAATGAGCAAGAATAGATTAACACGTGATTGCAAACGACATATGCTTAAACAATAAATAAGTTAGCATAAAGTAAATGACAATGAACCATCATAGAAAATTCACACAGAGAGACCAGAGATTTTATCCTGGTTTTCCACATGGGTACATCTAGTCCCCAACCGTTACAGATTGAGATTAAATCCATTACTTCCTTAGCAATACAATTACCTAGCTTCACTCGCTAGGATTTTCAACGACCTTGCTCCACCACTAGGATTTGTTGGATGCAACATGTTGTTGGCTGCAACGATCAATGACTTTGTGTTTGATGATAAAAAATATATGTGAACGATTTGTTTTGAGTACTAAGTGTTTTCAGGAGTGGCAATCTCGTAAATACTCAAAGAGGGACTTAGTCAAAGTGATGGAGCAAAATGCAAAGGAGACTTAGTCAAAGTGATGGAGAAATTGCAATTTATTTGCAATGTGGACTTGGTCAAAGATGAGAGATATGGAGAGATCTCATTCATATCAAAGATGGATGAACCAAATCTCATGCAATTCAATTTGTGATTAAATGAGATCTAATTCAAATCCAATTGCCATTCAAATTCAAATCCTATTGCAATCCAAATTCAAACTCCATATCTTATTGTGATCAAAAGAGATCTTCCATATGATTATTTCAAATCCTATTCAAGTTAGGATTCCATCCAATCTCCTTCAATTATGTGATTCTTGTATATTCTAATTGATCCCCTCTTCACCTATATAAACCCACATCTAAAGGAGGGAAAAGAGAGAGGCAACCAAAAGCAAATTTCTGCCAAGTCTAAAACCATCATCTTCTCCATTGTCGAAACCAAAAGAAGCCTCCCTTGCGCAACCTAAAGATCCCCATCTCTTCATTGTGCAAAGACCCAAGTCCCTCATCCATTGCGCAAGCGCTTCAAGGGTTCTCCTCCTCAATTGCACAAGGCCAAACAAGCTTCCTCCTCAAGGCCGCAACAAAGCAAAGGTCTCATCCTCCATTTGCAAGAAAGATTCCAAGTCTTCTTCATTACGCAAGGCTCTCATCACCATTTCCAAAACTTTAAGCAAACTTGCGCAAGCTTCAAGCATCCCATCACAAGGCCGCAACATCAAGAGAGGTCTCCTCTACATTGCTGCAACATCCAAAGAGATAGCTTCTCTCACATTGCGCAACATCCAAAGAGGACTTCCTCTCACAAGGCTGCAAGTCTCCTTCATTGTGCAAGTGCTTCAAAGGATACATCCTCCTTGCCGTAAGTTGCAAGCATCTACCTCCATAGCCATAACTTCAGAGCATCATCTAGAGGTGGCCATGATGACTATATCTTGTCAGATTAGGTCTGACCTGAGCTGAATGACATAGACGATAAACCTACACGAACTGAGCCTTTCTAAACTCTTATTACTATATATTCGTGTACTTGGTGTATAGATCTTTGTAGGTGAAACTTTACATTCTTTTGGGGTCTTGTCTAGTTGAGCTAGACAAGAGGGTCTTGACGAGTTGAGGCTTGTCAAGAGAGAGCATTTACTAGATTGATAGTGTTTAGCACTTTGGGGGAGGACGGTATGAACTAGGTGAGAGTTGAGTTGGGGCACGTAGCTCATTGTAGTTGTATCAAGTAACATATTAATGCTAGTATCTGCTTTGGGGCTCGAGCAGGTCGTTGGGGCGACCAAACCTGGGTAAATCTGATGTGCACTATGTGATTGCTTTATATTTACTCTACATTTCATGTGTGTGCACGAATATTTTTATTAGCCTATTCATCCCCCTCTAGGCTTAGATCCAGATCCAACAGGATTTCTAACCACCTAGTCTCAACTAGGATTTACAATAACATCACATATCCTTCTTTAGCTAGGACTTCCAACACACTTATCTATAAGGGACTCACAGTAAGATCAAAATTCAATTCACCACAATAAGTTAGTGGAGATTGGTTTTATACCCAATAATTTTATAACCAAGAAGAATGTGCAATTGTACTCTACGTGGTTAAAGAATTAATCTTTTTATTTGATCACACAAAGAATATTAGTTGATTCAATGTGATCAAGAAACTTTGTTGTTTTAAAATACTTTTAAGAATATTCAAAAATAAAGTAGAAAGGATTCGAAAAACAACTTGTAATAGCCAAATAAAATCTTAAGAGAAGATAGAAAAATATGCACAAGATTAAGATTTGAATTTTAAAACACTTGGCCATTAAAAAAAATTGAGAGAGATGAGAAATTAGAGAGCTTGAATGCTTTGAGAAAATTTTGAATTTTTCTTAAGAATAATTGATATTAAAAAAGGGTCTCAATTGCTCTCTATTTTAGGGCTAAAAAAAATTCAAATTATTTCAAAAATGTTTGACTTTTGCCCCAAAACAGCTACAAACAGATTCAATAAATCTGGCCATCGACAGCTAGTAGTCGATTCCCAACTTTGGTAGTTGACTCCTAGAGCAATTTCTGAGAAAATCTGCTACAACTGGTAGTCGACTCCCAAAGAAGTTTTATGATAAAATCTTCTAATGAAAGATAGCCAACTCATGGGTGTTTGGTAGTTGACTCCTTGAAAAATGATTCTCTCAAGAAGTTTTGCTCTCATATCTTTGAAAATAAGTTTATATAGTAGTAACATTAATTCAAAACCATTTTCAAAAATTCTTTTTTTATGTGTGCATATTCTTTCTTGGTTTTGACATAATCCTAAGAAAAATGAAAAACAACTGACACACTAGTCACTATGAAAAACTTGAAGCCATGGATGAGCTTGAGCTTGTTGCATATGCTTCACTTGAATTTGAGCTCCTTTAGCTTGAGCTTGAACACATTCTTTGCGCTTCATCTTCAAGCTCCTCTTATGCTTAAATTAAAGCTTCAGAATGTAGATGTGGAATATGAGCTCAATCCTTCTTCATCTTCTATGCGTGTAGTTATAGTTCTTCTTCTCAGAATATGCTTCGAGCTTCAATTAGCTTGTTGCACAAACTACTACATACTAAGCAATAATTAGTACATAACAACATTTAGTGTGATCATCATCAATCCACTTGGGGTGGGACTAGATTTTCCAACACCCTCCCACTTTTGGTCACACCCAAATGAAAAACATATGAATATTATATATTTGAAAACAATAAGTAAATGTACTCAGTCCTCCTGCTTAGATGTAGTATGAAATCATATCATAATCCCACTGCATTAAAGCTGGTTAGCAACAATATTATCATATATTATTCATTCATGTTTTTGCTTTTCACTTTTCTCCCCTTGTCATCATAAAAATATAATAGTATACTTATCAATTGTTATCAAGTGATAAATGGAGTTAAAAAATTAACATGAGTGAAAAGAGTCAATCTTATTTCAATTCCTTTTCCCCCAAGATTCCTAAATCTTGATGAAGTTTTGAAAATATATCCTTTTTAACGGTTTCGTGAGAATATCTGTAATTTGATGTTCAGAAGGTACATACTTATGTTCTACATCCATTTTAACACAGTGATCATTCTGTGTCTAATATCTATGCGTTTTGTCCTTGGATGAAGAACATAATTTTTAGTTAAATTAATTGCGCTTTTGTTGTCACAATAATTTACACACAAGTAGATGTATTAATACCATAATCTACTAAGATTTGTTTCATCCAAAGTATTTGTGCACAAGCAAGTCCGACAGCTATATACTCTGCCTCAGTAGTTGATAATGACACTGAGCTTTGCTTTTTGCTAAACCACGAGACAAGGGAGTGTCCAAGAAAATGCCATGATGCACTTATTCTCTTTCTAGTGGCTTTACAACCAGCATAGTCTGAGTCACTATATGACATTAAATCAAAGGTGCTACCTTTAGGATAAAACAATCCAACGTCAAAAGTGGTCTTAAGATATCTAAATATGTATTTTACTGTTTTAAGGTGTGATTCATTTAGGTCATATTAGAATCATGCACAAGCGCATACCCTAACATTATATCAGGTCTGCTTGCAGTTAAATAAAGCAAAGAACCGATCATACCTCGATATGTTTTCTGATCAACCTTTTTACCTGCTTCATTTTTATTAAAAGAGGTGGATGTGGCCATGGGTATATTCTTTCCCGATGAATTCTCCATTCCGAACCTTTTGAGTAGATCTTTAGTATATTTTGTTTGGTGAATGAAGGTTCCCTCTTTTGACTGCTTGATTTGTAATCCTAGGAAGTACGTAAGCTCGCCCATGTGACTTATCTCGAATTCTTCCGGTATTAACTTAGAAAACTCTTGACATTGATCTTCGTTAGTGGATCCAAAAATAATATCATCTACATAGATTTGAATGAGAATGATGTCATCATGAATTTTCTTAACAAATAATGTAGTCTCAATTTTTCTAACATTCTATCCCGAGTTGATTAAGAATTTTCTTGATCTTTCGTACCAAGCTCTTGGAGCTTATTTTAGACCATATAAGGCTTTATTTAGTTTATAAATATGACCTACTTTCTTATCATGTTCAAAGCCAGGAGGTTGTTCAACATATACCTCCTCATTCATGTAACCATTTAAGAATGCACTCTTTACATAAATTTGGTATAACTTAAAATTTTTATATGATGCAAATGCAAGTAGCATTCTAATGGATTCAAATCTAGCAACAGGTGCAAAAGTTTCGTCGAAATCAATACCTTCTTCTTGTGAATACCCATGTGCCACTAACCTTGCTTTGTTTCTTACCACATTTCTGTCCTCGTCTAGTTTGTTCCGGTACACCCATTTTGTGCTGATCACTGGATGATCTTTTGGCCTATGGACTAGCTCCCATACCTGATTTCTCTCAAATTGGAGAAGTTCTTCTTGCATGGCTTTAATCCATGCTTCATCTGCAAAAGCTTCATATACCTTTTTCAGCTCAATGTTAGAAACAAATGCAACACGTGTCATGTGTTCTATTTGAGATCTAGTTCTAACACCTGCATCAATAGTACCAATAAAAATTTAGGTAAAGTAGTGAAAGTGTTAACATCAGGGATAGGTGCAACATCATCATCAATATTAATGTGAGTTTTGCTAGTATATGATTCATCAAATATTACATGCATAGTTTCAACATCTTTGGTTCTTTTATTGTAGATTTCATATGCTTTACTACGAAAAGAATAACCGATAAATATGCATTCATTCACTTTGGAGTCAAATTTATCTAAGTTCTCTTTTGTGTTAAGAATATAGCATTTACAACCAAAAACCCTAAAATTAGATACTTTTGGAATTTGTTGGAGCAACAACTCATAAGGTGTCTTTTCAAAAGGTTTTCTAATTAAAACTCTGTTTTGAATATAGCTTACAGTTGCTACAGCTTCCGTCCAAAAATATTTGGAAGGTTGCTTTCGCACGACATTGTTCGTGCACACTTTTGGAGTGTCCTGTTTTTCCTTTCAACTACCCCATTTTGAGGAGCAGCTCTAGGAAAAGCAAACGTATAAGAAACACCTCGTTTTTTCACATAATCTTTGAAAAAGTTCGTTTTCAAATTCACCACCATGATCACTTCTTAAAGAGATAATTTTCAAAGAGCATAATCTTTCAATTTTTTTGAAAAATATTTTAAATTCACGGAAGGCATGACTCTTATTGACTAATAATAATACCCACGTGTATTGTGTGAAATCAACAACTATAACAAATGTGTATTTGTTATTATAAAGAGATAAAGTTCTAGCTGGGCTAAACAAATCTATATGAAGTAGTTCAAGTGGCCTTTTCGAGTAGAGAGCTCCAATACTTTTAAATGTGCTTTTATGCATTTTGCTAAGTTGACATGAGTCTCACATTTTGACCAACTTAAAATTTAATTTTTGAAGACCATGCACCAACTCTTTTTTAGATGTTTACATGACCAAAACGTCTGTGCCATAGCAACAGGTCATTTGTTGAAACAATTAAACATACATTTGAATCATAATCATTTAAGCTAAGCACAAGTTCTATCTGAATTTTAACCCGAAACCTACCGCAAGTGCACGGTGTCAAAGCTTTGTAATATAGTAATATGTCGAACCCACGGGAAGGCAGATGATTATATAGTCTTGGGTTTTGTTTTGAATCTTAGAAAAGTGTCAGTTGGTGTACTCATAAAGGTTGTCATGTTTATATCTCAAATAGGATTGTCGATAATATAAAGACTAGGGCAATAGGAGTCACCACAAGGATCGTCGGATGTCAATGCTAAGTTAGGATTCCTATGTTGAATTGATTGTATTAAGGAGAGATTGTAGCATCTAAGATGTAAAACTCATGACCAACTATCATTGTGCCATACGTCTAACGTATCTCGTATTTAGCCCCATTGTCGTGGATAGCCTCACACGCGATTCATGCATTACGATGACAACTATTCTCAATCTCTACTCACTTCACTGTCGTGGATAGAGCTTTGATCTGTGATTTAGTGGCTCTCATTGATGCTACTGTCGTAGTCATCAATTAGTAATATAGGACATCGGTGGAAACCATCAAACTGCGTGTCATTGCCGTGGTCACGAACTCCAATAGAATTCACTAACGTGCCTAATTAAGCCCATATGAAATCCGTCCAAGTTGTGTGCCACTATCGTGGTCATAAATCCTATTCGGAATCTCCTACAAACTTGGCTGGTTCAACCAAAACACATCCCTTTACCAAAAAAACATAAAAATCCTAACTTTACATCTAAATCCTAAAATCCTAGAGCTAATCCATTAGCCCTAGATAAGACTGCTCGCAATTCATAAAAAGTTCACTAGAATATTCGAAATAGCAATAGAATTCATGATCACAATAGAAAACATCAAAACAAGCATAGAAAGATAAGAGATTTTTACCAAAACGTCGAAGAGCAATAATCAAGAGTAGAGAATTAAGATCACAAGATTCCAAGAAAAAGCAATTAATAAAAATCCAAACTTTGTCTTCAATTATAATGACGGCTCTCAAAACTCTATAAGAAAACTCAAACTAAAACTAAAACTAATGAAAATAAACTTTTCCCTAATCTAGGGTAAATATTGTGCTTGTATACAAAGGGGTGGACCCCACAAAAAATAGGAAAATTGACTTCTTGGGACTCAAATTTGATGGGACGCGGCGCCCTACTCAGTCGAGTAGCGACGTTTCTCGGTCAAGTACTGATATGTGGCTCTGCTTGGTGCTTCTTCAGATTAGGGCTGATATGCACTGCTCAGTCGAGTAGCGCTCCGCTCAGCCGAGCTACAGTAGGCTTGAAAAGTCTTCAAATCATCGTACTGTTTAGACCATGCTCAGTCGAGTTGATGCTCTACTGGTCAAGTCGCCTTGCTTACTCGGTCGGGCTATAGTGGCTTGAGAAACCCTAGAAATCTTCATACTATTTGGATCCTACTCGGTCGAACAGCTGGTCAACTCGATCGAGTGACCTTGGGCTCTCAAATCATGGCTAAGTGTTGGAAATATTCGTAGCTGGCCGAGTTTATCCAACCGAGTAGCTTCTCCACTCGATCGAGTGGTGTGTATCCGATTTAGCTGTAGTCTTCTAAGTATCAGCTTGGTCGAGTGCTAAGCAGCTCGATCGATCTGCCAAGGAAAAACAGACTTGCTTCCTTGAGCTTCTTTTCTCCTTTCCTCTCCTTTTCTCCTCCAATCTTCTTCATCACCTCGCCGAAGACGTATTGAACCTTGCCAATGATGCTCTGGGTGGTACGGATGTGTCCATCTCCTATAATTGCTCCAATTCGCTCCAAAGTTCCTGAAAATCCACAATTCTATACGAAACTCGAATATATCGTTAAACACGCGACAATATATATAAATGTGAACTTTGGATGGTAAAAATGATATGAAATGATGCGATAAAAGTAAGAAAAATATGGACATATAAAAATCTCCCAAGCTTACCTCTTACTCGTCCTCGAGAAAGACGAATACGAAGCTCAGCGAGTGATGAAAATAAGAAAGAAAAAGAGTGCAAATATAAGAGGATCACTAAATTATTCGCTCATATCTCAAGCTATAAGCTACACATCACGATAGCTCATAAAATGGGTCACATATTAATAAGAGATTTCATATCTTTCATAAATACAAGTCTTGCAAACTTTTAAGATCAATAAAAGGGATTCTCTAAGGTTTATACAATTAGCTTATATCTACTTCATGCATTTCATTATGTTTAATATGCAAAATATTAGCGATGCACTTTTCAATCAAAAGCTGTAACTGAAGCGTAGAAGATACACACCAAGCATGCAATAGGGAATAGAAAAAGAGTCATGATATTCATATATTCATATCAAATCATAAGAAATCTCCATAGCTAAATTATTTCGCTAAGTATCAGCATTATCAAACTTGTTGGATCTGGATCTAAGCCTAGACGGTGGTGAATAGGCTTGTAAAAAATTGTCGCGCAACCCACGAGAAATCACACGCAGTTTATAATCATAGGCAGTGCAAAAAGTATGTAATCACATAGTACATACATATATACACTGGTTCGATCGTCCCACAACCTACTCCAGCCCCCAAGCAGATACTAGCATTAAGATGTTCCTTTTGTACAACTACAATGGGTCCTGAGCTCCCTACCCCCACCTAGAACGTCCCACACTCCCCGAGTGCAGAACACTATCAACCTAGTAAATGCTCTATCTTGACAAGTCCCATTTGTCAAGACCCTCGTGTCTAGTTCCAGACTAAACAAGTCCCAAAAGAACACAAAAGTGGTAAAGTTTCCCCTACAGAGAGATCTACACACAATCAAAAATATAATGATAAAGTAAAGGGTTCAAAAATTCTCAGATTGTGATGGTGTGTCATCTCTGTCGTTTAGCACTGTGTCAGCTTCAGTCTGATGCAAACAGTGGCTCGATCTGATCCATGGATATCAATCTGTAGCTCAAATAGCACTCTGGTCTGTGCATGTAGTAAATCCAGTTCAAACCTAATATATTACGGTCTGTACATATAGTAGCTCCTTTAAAAACTTTTCCACGTTAGCTTGCCTCCCTCCTTTCTTTCGTTTGCATAGAATCTTGTCCACGTCAGTACGTTCCAACTTCAAGTCGAATTAGGGCAAGCAACGAAACCAACTTCGCCGACAACTTCACTCCGACGGCAGCTCCTCGTCTTCGACTCTGGAACCCCGTATCTCGTGGCAGCAATGGAAGCTGGTCACGATGGCTGAGAGACGACGACAATCTCCACCAATGGCAGGGAGATGCTGAAGTACGACGAGGTGGAGCTGACGGTGCCGTGACTTGGTATCGATGTCGTCGGTAGCCATAAGAGCTCCTCCAGCGTCAAGGGTGATGCCTAGGGCATGCAGTGAGGTCTTTGGGAGTAGCAGGATGACGTCGACGGCAAGGTAGTATGTTCTTCGACTTATCCTTCAACTCGACTTCGACAACAATGGCGACTCGCTTCTCTATCCATGGTGGCGCTCAAGGCGGTGAGGGTTTGGCAGCGAGCTGGAGATGTTTTCACGGTGGCTTGGACGCCGTGGCATTAAGAAGGTGATCGTGGCAACTTGAATATGGCAGCAGGGTCTTCTCTCGACGACGACACGCGTTCACGTTGGCAGCACCTTCAAATATGACTCGATCTGCGACCCTTTGGCACACGCAGTTGATGTGGCTCCTTGATGCGTGAGTCTGTAGCAGATGGCTCCTTCCTTGATAGTGCAGCAACGTTGAAGATGAAGATGGAGTTTTTAGCTAGTTGCTTGCGGTAAGTATGAAGATAGGCAATGAGCACGTGCGGCTATTTTGGATGTAGAGCTAGGGTTTGTAGCCTATTGCCTTGGAAATATTTGTAATGGCTGCCTTCCTTTTCTTTTGGGTTTGCCACAGTCTCCTTTTGGTAGCCGCTTCCCTTTTGATATGAGCCGCACACATGTCTCTCTTTTGAGTAGGGTTTATATAGGAGGATGTGGATTAGGTCGGTAAGGAGGGGGAAACCCTAGACTAAGGTTGCGGCAAAGACAAGAGGCAAGGTCATGTGAATGGATGAGAGAGAATCCCAATGAATGGAGGATTTGGTTTGATCTTCTCATTAAGCAGAAACCCAATTGGATGCTAACGGGGATTATGAGGAGATTTGAAATGTAATAGGATTTAATAGGATCTCCATATGATTCTCTTCATCTCCTCTCATCTTGGACCAAGTCCAAGTTGCTCCAACTCACCCCATATTGGACCAAGTCCAAATTGCTATATGAATAGTAAATTCTCCATAATTTGACAAAGTCATCTATTTATAGATTTACGTGATCGCCACTCCTGTAAACACTTAGCAAACACATTTGAAACTTCACACACGTTTGTCAACATCAAACTAGAGATCATAGATCGTTGCAACCAACAATCTCCCCCTTTTGATGATGACAAACCAATAAAATATTTGAGCAATGAGACATGTGTGTGAAGTGTGATGAAGGATGTAATGCATATGATGTATACAATGAGACTTACGTTCAAGCACATTACTAACATGCACACAATATAGCAATAGTGATAAGCATGCTCCCCCTATTATCAAGCTCTCCCTTGAACACGTATTTCAGCATGCTCCCCCTTCAACAGATAATACCAAATGTAGTGTAACTCAGCAAATAATACCAAATCTTCCTTTTTCTCCCCCTTTGTTATCATCAAAAGCGTATTAATGAAGTAAATCAAATATCACATGCAAAAATAAAGTATTATATAGTATAAATATCACTTGCATGTATTTTTCATAGAGCAGTCAATTCAAGTTCAATGAAAATTGTAATTTAGACTTCAACACCATTGTGTAAGTGTGATAATTATACATTGAAGTACAAAGAGAGATTCAATCAAGAACATCAACCAAAACCAGTCCACATTTTTCAATTAACATGAATATCACTTGGGATTGATTTTTCACACCCCATTAAAAATGAGTTCAAGGTACCAAACCCCAAAAAATAGCCTATAAGGACTCTTAGATGTGGGGATGGCATTGCTTGACAAGTAAAGAACACCAACACTAAAGATTACCCATAAAGCTTATGTTGGATACTCGTGGGTAGTGTACTTGCCATGAATTGTATCCATTTTACATACGGAGCAATATTCATATTTTTTTTATTCTTATAGCAGTAACACCAGTTCTTTTAGCTCAATTTTTATTCATGTCAATACACATCATATCCCTTAGAATTTTCAGTTATTATCAACCTCCATACACTTTCCAATATTCATAAAAAGAATCTCCAAATGTACACAAAGTTTAATATTCGTGGAAGTGAACATGTAGGTGTAGAAATCAAATCAGTCATTTCATGAAACATGTCATGGCTACTAAATAGAGTCTAACATGCGCATGTAGCTATAACGATAATACAATGATTTCTACAAGGGTATGAATGAACATTCATTAATACCACGTATAAAGATTCATAAGGAGGTATTCATTAAGCACCAATTTTTTTTATTTTTGATTTTCAATTTTTTAATAATGAACTAAAACAAAAACTAGAATCAAACACGCAAGCACACAAACAAGAAATAAATCAAGCACACACAAGAATCTATGAAGGTATGCAATGAATGCAAAGAGGGAAATAAATATACATTCGCGTCGCCATTTGACTAAGGAGCTAAAAATGACACTTTCAATTCATTGCTCCTCGCCAAATCTCCATCTTACCTACACGGTAGATGTTATGTGTGACCTTGGAATCCAACAAGGTCCACTAGTGTTAGTCATCAAAGTTTTAGGAACCCACATTTGTTTGAAATTTATGTTTGTGTTCCCAAACTTACAATAATAGGATGTGTGACCAACCCTATCACAAGTGAAGCACTTTGCATGCATATTTTTGACAATTGAAGGCACATTGTGAATTTTCTTAAATTTAGGCTTTTCAACATTTTTCAAGCCAAATCCAAGGTCACATCTATTATTGCCATACAATTGATTTCTAAGAATGATATCTAAAGATTGTTTTCTTATGGAAAATTTCTTAATGGACAATTCAAGACTAGAGACTTTGGATTTCAACAATGCATTCTCATTCACAAGCAAAGTACATTTACTTATAAAAGCTTTCTTGTTTTCCTCTTCCTTCTTTTTAAATTCATCCATTTTCCTTTTAAGCTCGTTATTTAACATGCACAATTTTTCATTAAGCTCATTAATTTTATCATCCTTTTCAGTTTCAAGCTTAATGAAGTCAAGTTTAAGCATGCTAATATTATTCGATAAGGAAGGACAAGAACCACACGCAGCTTTTTCAGATAAGCTAGATTTTTCTCTTTTTAGCATGGCAATGGTTGATTTGCATTCTTCAAGTTCTTCTTTTACGTTTTTAGATTCGTCAATCATACCACAGTTTTCTTTTTGCAATTCAAAACAAGAATTTCTATAGCATTCAACAATATTATCTAGCTCATCAATTTCTTCTTGCATTTTTTAAAGAGTTCAGTTTTGGTGCAAGATTTTACCTCATTTTGTTTTGCCAGTAAGCAGAGGGAGGTGTGTGCAGTTTTCTCAGTCTCATCCTCGCTATCCATATTCCACGTTCGCGCTAGAGATTTTCCTTTCTTCTCAGCGACGTCGTTCCTTTCTTGTGGGCAATGTCTCGCGAAATGTCCCTGCTTCCTGCACATGAAACAAATAACTTTCCTCTTAGTTTTGTCACAAATAGAAGCATCATGTTCATTAAGAGTGTTTCTTCCCTTTTAATTCTTTTCATTGCTTCTAAGGGATTGCTCGCTTCCATATGTAGTTTCCAAAGTCATCCATATATCCTGTGCAGAAAAGAAATGTGAGATACAATCAAATATTTTTCTATTCAAACTACACAATATGATATTCATTGCTCTAGCATTTATAGCACATGCATTTTTATCATTTAAATGCAAATTACTTTCTGACATAGAATAACCTTTTTCGATAATGTATCAGGTATCAACATCAACAGGTAGTAAATAAGTTTTCATCATAGCCTTCCAGTATATATAATCATGGCCACTAAATAGAGGATGCCGATCAATAGGCATGCCATGGGGAAAAAACTAACTTTGGGTTTTCATGATAACTAGACTATATCCTAATAAACTGGCTCTGATACCACTTGTTGGATCTGGATCTAAGCCTAGAGGGGGGAGGTGAATAGGCTTATAAAAAATTCTCGCACAACCCACGAGAAATCACACGCAGTTTATAATCACAGGCAATGCAAAAAGTATGCAATCACATAGTACACACAGATATACCCTAGTTCGATCGTCCCACGACGTACTCCAGCCCCCAAGCAAATACTAGCATTAATATGTTCCTTTTGTACAACTACAATGTGTCCTGAGCTTCCTACCCCCTACCTAGAATGTACCACACTCCCCGAGTGCAGAACACTATCAACCTAGTAAATGCTCTATCTTGACAAGTCCCACTTATCAAGACCCACTTATCTAATCCCAGACTAAACAAGTCCCAAAAGAACACAAAAGTGGTAAAGTTTTCCCAACAAAGTATGCAATCACCTAGTAAATGCTCTATCTACACACAATCACAAATATAAGATAAAGTAAAGGGTTCAGAAATGCTCAGATTGTGATGGTGTGATGTCTCTGTCGTTCAGCATGGCGTCAGCTTCAGTCTGACGCAAATGGTGGCTCGATTTGATTCCTAGATATCAATCAGTGGCTTAAATAGCACTCTGGTCTGTGCATATAGTAAATCCAGTTCAAACCTAATATATTACAGTCTGTGCATATAGCATCTCCTTTAAAAACTATTCCATGTTAGCTTGACTCTTTCCTTTCTTTCGTTTGCATAGAATCTTGTCCACGTCAGCATGTTCCAACTTCGAGTTGAATTAGTGCATGCAGCAAAACCCACTTCGCCGACAACTTCACTCTGACGGTGGCTCCCCTTCTTCGACTTCGGAACCCCGTATCTCCTGGCAGAAATGGATGCTGATCACAGTGGCTGAGAGATGACGACGATCTCCACCCACGACAGGGAGATGTGAAGTACGGCGAGATGAGCTAACGGTGTCGTGACTTGGTATAGACGTCATCTGTAGCCAGAAGAGCTCCTCAGACGGTAAAGGTGATGCATAGGGCATGCAATGAGGTCTTCTGGAGCAGCAGGATGACGCCGGCGGCAAGGCAGTATGGGCTTCCACTTATCCTTTAACACGACTTCGATGACAATGGTGACTCGCTTCTCTCTCCATGGTGGCGCTCAAGGCGGTGAGGGTTTGGCAGAGAGATGGAGATATTTTCACAGTGGCTTGGACATCATGGCAGTGAGAAGGTGATCGTGGCGGCTTGAAGATGGCATTGGGGTCTTCTCTCGACGATGACACACGTTCAGGTGGCAGCACCTTCGAAGATGATTCGATCGACGACCCTTTGGCACACGCAGTTGAGTGGCTCCTTGATGCGTGAATCTGCAGCAGATGTCTCCTTCCTTGATAGTGCAGAAACGTTGAAGATGAAGATGGAGTTTTTAGCTAGTTGCTTGCGGCAAGTAAGAAGATAGGCAATGAGCACTTGCAGCTAATTTTGGATGTAGAGCTAGGGTTTGTAGCCTAATGCCTTGAAAATATTTGTAATGGTTGCCTTTCTTTTCTTTTGGGTTTGCCGCAGTCTCCTTTTTGTAGCCGCTTCCTTTTTGATATGAGCCACACCTCTCTCTCTCTCTCTCTCTCTCTCTCTCTCTCTCTCTCTCTCTCTCTCTCGAGTAGGGTTTATATAGGAGGATGTGGCTTAGGTCGACAAGGAGGGGGAAACCCTAGACTAGGGTTGCGGCAAAGACAAGAGGCAAGGTCATGTGGATGGATGAGAGAGAATCCCAATGAATAAAGGATTTGGTTTGATCTTCTCATTAAGCAAAAACCCAATTGGATTCTAATGGGGATTATGAGGAGATTTGAAATGTAAAAGGATTTAATAGGATCTCCATATGATTCTCTTCATCTCCTCTCATCTTGTACCAAGTCCAAGTTGCTCCAACTCACCCCATATTGGACCAAGTCCAAATTGCTATATAAATAGAAAATTCTCCACCATTTGACAAAGGTCATCTATTTATAGATTACATGATCGCCACTCCTGTAAACACTTAGCACACACATTAGAAACTTCACACCACGTTTTTCAACATTAAACTATAGATTCTAGGTCGTTGCAACCAACAAAACTTACCCGGTTGTGCACTTCTCCACTCTAATCTCATACTCACTCATTTTGGTTAAAAGAGTTCAACCCCCCAAGCTTAGCTTTAGGTGTCGCATCCAAAAATAATAATATGGAAAATGTGATTCTTGCCTTGGTTTTCCCAAGTATATATGTAGCTCTAAGCAAAGAAATAAAGAAATTTTTATTTCTTTTGTTTTTGACTTGATTTTTTTTGAGTTTTTGTATGAGCTATAGAATATGTAAAATTTTTTTGGCATTTGTCTCTTTTTTAGCCTTTTGTACTTTTTGTAGCTAGCTTTTTTCTTTCGTATGGTATTTTTGGGAATGGATGCGATATAAGTAGCTGTAAGGGGTGAACTCAAGTGACAAGTAGAGAATAAAAGATATATGTGGAGAAGGAAATAAAATAATACTTGGTTCACTCTAAGATGTGCACAAATGGTTCAATAAGATAATATATCAACTAAACTCATATGTAAGCATGAGTATTCTTAATCATCTCAACAAAAAGTAAAGCCAAGCAGTAGAGTTTACAATCAAATCAGGCATGCAACAAGTGGGTGAATAAGATATGAAAGCAATGCTTCAGATATGACAATGATGCATGAATCTTGGTCATTTCTAATGGAAGCATTCAGTTTCAACAAGTATCATGCATTTACTTAGAGGATTCATCAATAGAAATATAATTTCCAAGCACATATGAATAGCAAGACTATGAAATACTCTAAGTAGCATGTTATGGAATAATGAACATCGTGATGGCTGCTAAAGTAATAAGAGATATCATCATAGAGAATGTATCTAGCATAAAAAAGGGAAAAGAAAAGTGGAAGAACAAAATAAAACAGGCATGCAGGCATACTAAAAGATGTAAAACGTGATGCTAAAAAGAAAAAATAAAATGGCGGGAAAATAGGTGGAAAATAAGATAAAAAGAGGTAAAGCGAAAGAATAAAGATACAAATTGAAAATAAAAGGCGATAGTGCTTATCCTTCAAGCTAAACAAAGCAATATCCTCACTGCTGAAAACGCACGTGCAAGATGGGAAATGAGGCTAGGGTGGGGTGGGTGGCTAATAAAAATTGGAAAAAGAAATAAAAACATATACAATGAAAGAAAAGCAAAAGATGCAAATGCATATCCTAATGCCTAGAATATGTACAAGCATGCAGATGATGCAATGATGGGTATATGAAAATGGGTGATGATGGGTTCTCCCCCAAGCTAAACAGGTGCAAGGCACCGAATGGACAGATAGGCACTAATTGATGGGAGGGGAGAGCAGGAGAAACAATATAAATCAAGCAGGGGCATCATCCTATGTGGGTGATGATGGGTCCCGCTGCTGAGGACTAGATGATGGAATAACAGGTAGTTCAATGGGTGTGTCAACGTGTGTGTCAATAACTGGTGCAACTGGCTCAACAAGAAGTGGGTCAGGCTCTGTAGAAGCCTGAATAATCAGAACGGTGAGCGGTGCAGGTCGAATAGAGGCACATGTGCAAGAATGACCGGTGGTGCACAATGTGTCCTAAGGATATCTAAAATCACCCTAATGTCTCACTGCACTGCCTAGTAATGGGTGGCGACTAAGTGGGAGAGGGTTGCGAAGTCACGCCTCAACCCGACAACCTTGTCCTCCACCGCTGTCAATCGTGTGTAAGTGAGGTGGGAGTCAAGTGGTGTGTGTACACTACTAGAGACAACTCTCTCTCTTAGGCTCATGCACGTGCTTCACGAGGTCTGAATGAGAAACCAGGAGAGGATGGTCTAGTGATGATCTCGGTAGTAGATGGGAAAGGAATGGATCCGAAATCGAGTGCAGATGTCTGGACAATAAAATCAGTGGGAAGAGTCGTCGCAGTGACAGAATTAGTGACAGAAACCACGACACTCTCCGTGAAGACAACAGATATGTGGACAGTGGTGGTGGGTGCGTGGTCCAAAATGGTAGAATTAGTAGGTACAAAAGCGACGGAAAAAGAAGTTCCCTCAGAGGCAGGTAGAGATGATGGTACAAAAACTGCGGGGGTAGAAGTGGGACATCCCCAAAGGTCTCTGGTGGTGTGGTAGTGGTGGTGGTGGTGGTGGGAGTGGCACTGGCAGAAGTGTGGACAAAGGTGCTCACTCGTGGTGTAGGTATGGTGGTAGGAATGGTAGCACTCACAGGCTCCTCCTTAGAACTAAGCTCCCAATCCTCATCGCCCTCCTTAGCGGCAAGCTAGTCTCCTGTAGGCTCTAAGACATGGATGTGTGGGATAGGGTGAATGCCAGGAAGGAGACAATCCAGCATGACTGGCTCAATCTATATAAGATCAGGGCAAGTGAGGTACATGTGATGCTCTCGAAGGGTGCCTAAAAGATAAATCCAGTGGTGCTTACCGTGGGGCCTGATGATGTGCATGCGAGCAAGCACATCTGTGGTCAGTCTAGTAGGCCCTGTAAGAACCACTAGATCGGCATGAAGATCAAGGTCAAGCATGATACAAAAAATGGTAAAGAATCCACCGCAACAAATCTCCATGGCGGTGGAGGTAGTGAGAAGCAGTCGGTGGCACATCCACTGAGCTGTGTCAGATAGTAGGAATGGGCGGAGTGTGCCGTCAGCTACCCATCTAATCGGTCGGGTCATCCCACTGAGGTGTACAAGCTCTGGAAGTGAGAGGGTCTCGACCCGAGGCCTAGAAAAGATGGTGGTGGAGATGTGGCGTTGGGCGTATCTAAGGCATGTGTGGATGATGGATGAAGACTTTGCCCTACTCGGGCTGAAGTCACGAAGGCCGGAGATGCGCCACCTGGTCGTCTCGGATAGTAACTCCAAAAACAATGTAGTTTTACCGCAAGCGCACGCTTAAGTGGTGAGCGGGTATCGAAACGCAGGGAGGAACTATTGGTATCTTTATGGATTACTAAGCTATTGTGAAATGGTGGCAAAGAAATGTTGGTGTCATAACTGTTCAAAACGTTGGTTGTAAATTAAATTTATAATAATGTCTATGGCTTGGAAATCCCCACTATAGATTTCAAGCAATCAATGTAAAACTTGAATCTATATATTACTACTCTTGATTTAGGGTGAACTTGTCGCAACTAAATTTGGAAACCAACGCACGCTCTCGCGCTATGCAAGTCTATAGAAATCTAAACTAGAGCCTCGCTCTCGTGTAAGCCTAGTTCAAACTACTGGCATTAAGATTGACAATAATATCCATTCCAACTCAAGCTTGCTCTTGCGCAACCTAAGTTCGAATCTAGATCGTGATAGCTCGTATCTGTTTTACCGTCGTACAAATGAATATAATTATAGAAATGTTATAAAGATGATAGTTTTGATTGCTCTCGCGCACCAATTCTAAGGAATCTTAATTATACATCTAAATCGAACATCTAGGGCTTCCCTTAGATCAAGATCCTCTCTCGAGCTCTCAATATCCAATAGAAATCCCTAGCTATCCATAATAAATCAATCACAACCTAACCTTATCTAGCTTAGCGACATTGAAATTCAATATATCTCACAAATCATACTTTAAATCCATAGGGTTCATCCATTTGCCCTATAGCGAAGAGACTACTCATAATTCATCATAAAAATCATAATAGAAACAAGGTGTGTAATGGAATTCATCACAAAGATTAGATATAGGAAGAAATATAGCATAAAAATATCAACTAGCAAGAGTTTAGACAACCCAATTTTGAATACAAGCTTCAAGAATAAGAAATTTGGATCATTCTCTCCAATCCTATCGCCAAAAAAACTAAAAATCAAATTAAAACTAAGAAAATTATTCTAAGGAGTCTCTCCTTGGGCTGCCCGCAAAACTGGGTATTTATAGCAGCTTAAAAGTACAGAAAATCCTGATAGATTTTCCCCTAAACAGTTGCAACCCCTAGTTTTTGAAAACTGGCAGACGTCGCACTCGGCCGAGTGAACTGCTCACTCGGTCGAGTGAGAAAGCGGTAGAAATAAGGGATTTTCAGCGTTCTGAGAGTTCAGACCACTTGGCCGAGTAGTCTGCTCACTCGGTCGAGTGAGATTCTTACTCGATCGAGTGGACCGACTGCAGATCCTCTAAAAATAGAGAAGTGTCAAAGGGTTTCTTCATATTTTCTATCTCCACTCGGTCGAGTGGGATTCTCACTCGGCCGAGTGGAAATTCGCACTTGACCGAGTACATTACGGCTTTTCTTCAGGCTGGATTAGGCGTGTCAGCTTCTCTTGGTCGAGTGAGCTGCGTCACTCGGTCGAGTGAGCTGTGTCACTCGGCCAAGTAGCCTGTTTCAGTACTCTTTTCTCCTACTTTTCTGCTTCATCGTCGTTTCATTCGCCTTCCTTCTTCTTTTACTCATCCCTCAGTACCGTTAGCTCTCCGATATCATCGTCAATGATGCTCCGGCATGTGTGTAAGCGCTCGTGGCTCCAAATTACTCTTGATTGCTCCATATTTCCTGAAATCAGACAAAATAAACAAATAATGAAATATACCGTAAAAACATCGTATAATCGTTAAAAGCACGATATGAGCAATCGTAATGGGATGGGACAATGCTGAAATAAAGTGTAAAATATGAGCCTATCACCGACAGAAACTCTCGACATCAAATAAGGGTAGCTCAATGTCAGGTGCATAGGCTTAGTCTGGATCTGGGATAGGTGGGAAATGGAAGTAGGCGCGGATCATGGTGTATATGACGACAACGTCACGATCCAGCAGCCTGAAGTGAATGTCGTCACCCTCCCTGACAATGGAACTCATTAACTCGTAGGTGAGGCGAGTGCAAGTGCATGTGTGCATGTTCAGGAATTGGACCCAACCTATGGTCTGGTAGAGCCTCTGGACACCCTGTAGGATTCCCATGCTCGTGAGTGCAGTGATGGATGCGAAGCAGGTGGCGATGATTGGGCGGTGGGATACGATCTCAAATCGCGTGCGATGTACTGCATCCCTGAAGACAATGCCATATGTCCTCAAGGTGTCAGCGTGTGGATGGGATGCTGGTGGAGGAGAGGATATGGGAATGGGAGCGACGGTGGTGTGTGGGGCCTATAGTGCTAGATGCGTAGGGGATAAAGAGCGTGAGGGTGAGGGTGTGGTGATGTCCATGTGCTCAGTGGGTGAGGGTGATGGATGTCGACAGCGGGTACGATGAGAAGAGGAGGGGCCGGGGTCATCGGCCTTCCTCTTCTTTGTCGGGGCTTCCTAGCTCTAAGACTAGGATGCATTGTGTGTCTGGGTGAACGGGTGCAAACACGATATGTGGATAAATGAAGTAATACAAGGAACGAGTGTACCCAATATCACATAGCGAAGTGAATGCAAACACATGCAAGTGCAAAGCCTCTAAGCGTAATGTCCCCCCAAGCTAACCCCAAACCCAAGCGTCTAAAGCCTTCAAGCGTAACTTCACCCAAGCTAATCCCAAACCCAAGCGTCTCCTCAAAAAGCTCCAAATGTACTTGCAATAGATAATAGAGATAATATTAGTAGCAGATTAAGAAAATAAATGGGGTTTA
Source organism: Scilla litardierei (assembly GCA_030789695.1). Lineage (NCBI taxonomy): Eukaryota > Viridiplantae > Streptophyta > Magnoliopsida > Asparagales > Asparagaceae > Scilla > Scilla litardierei. Next base: position 111,140,453 of record CM061133.1, on the reverse strand, counting down.
GGGTTCAAATATAGGAAATATTAGATTATAGGGTTGAAATGAGGATTTAGAGAGTGTGGGAGATATGGGGGAAAGAGAGAGGAGAAGATGGGATGTAGAGGAGTTGGAGAGGGTCGAACCGAGTCGGTCTGCGGTGGCGCTTGGGTGGCACGCACGGTAGAGGTCTGGCAAAGGGGCAGGGATTGAGTTAGGGTTAGGGCTAGTTTGGCTCGAGATCGAGCGCTGTTAATTGTGATTTGGGGGGATTGGGGGTGGGGTGTTATAAAGGTGGGGTCGAGCTGTTTGGTTTATGAAATTGTGGGCCCCTCTCCGTTAGTCAGCGTAGGCTGCTCGATCGACCTGTATATAAAATTTAAAGAGAATCCCCTAAACTATTACCAAGCTACTCAACCGAGCTGCTTACTTAGCTCGATCGAGCTGAAACGTTTATATAGTAAGCTCGACCGAGTAGTGTGGCTACTGGGTCGAGTTGAATTAATTCCAGTGTGACATTTTCAGCTTATTTCTGGATGCAACTGTAGCTCGACCTAGCAGGGTAGCTAGTCGGTCGAGTCACATTCATTATAGAGTGCCAATTTCCAGCTTCCTCGGTTGTCTGTAGATCGACCGAGCAGGGTAGTTGCTCGGTCGAGTGGCCTTCTATTGCTCTCCAAGGTGAGTATGACTCTCCTCCTTGTTTGTTCTCGGCTCATTCTCCAACTTTTCATCGTTTTGGGCTTTACCTTCATTTTTTTGCCTGCACAAAATAGAATAGTCAGAAATTTTTATATTTTTATATTTTTATATTTTTTCTAATGAATTAAAAAATTGTTTTTATTTTGTTTTTTTGGGTTAAATGAAGAATGAACTAAAGGAATAAAACTAAAAATAAAGAAAAATTCGGGTTGCCTCTGAATAAGCGCTTGTTTAAATTCGTAAGCTCGACTCCCTATGATTTTCAATGGATCTTTTTGATGTTGGGCACATATAAAATGCGCTCGTCGTATTTTCCAATAAGTCCATGTGGTAGGAGTTGGCGTGCCTCGCTTCGTTGCCTCTGAGCAGCCGTGAAGATCATAGCCTCTGGTTGTCGATCATGCAATGGTATACCGGGCGGCTCCTCGTCTAAGACTCTCAAGTGGGCAGCCAACGCCTTGTCATGTATGACGTCACCGTCATCGTCTAAGCACTTCTCCATGGGATCTCTAGTAATCTCCTCCATGGAATATTCATTGGTAGCTTCATCCTCTAGGAGCTCAATGTAGCTATCATCTTCGCACAGGAAGTGCTCCTTCATTGGCTTTTGGAGGTGGAACTCGATCTCAATGTTTCCAACGTTCGTAGACAACGTCCCTTCACGGACGTCGATTAAGACTCCGGTTGTGGCCATGAATGGACGTCCCAAGATAATTTGGGAACTCCCCTTCTCGAACATGTCCATAATAACAAAGTCCACCGTCACACAAATCCCTCTCGGCACTTGTAGGCTGACGTCTCGTACGATGCCAACCAAGTAGGTGATTGATTGGTCTGCCAACTATATGCCCATACCAGTGGGCTCTAACTCTGTTTCCATTTCAATCTCTTGAATATGGAGAGCGGCATCAAGCTAATGCTCGTCCCAAGTCAATGAGCGCTCAATCAATAGGGATGCTGCCAATGGAGCACAACACCGTGAAGTTTTCGAGATCGGTCAATTTCTTCGGTAGGGTGTTCTTGAGGACCAAAGTACCAGCTATCTGCCAACTACCACTTCTTGTTTTCGCTTCCCTGCTATTAAATCCTTCAAAAACTTAGCATATGTAGGGATATCTGTAAGCACATCCATCAAAGGGATGTTCAAGTGAACATCCCTTAGAAGCTCTATAAACTTAGCATACTTCTTTTCAAGCTTTGTCATGGCTAAACTCTGCGGGTATGGAGGGGAAGGACGGCTTCCCTTGTCCATGTTGGCATCCTTCGGCATAGTGTTTCCAGAATTAGGAACATCTGTCGGTGCCGTAGTGATGGGAATAGGCGACGTGGTAGGTGAAGCCTCCTTCTTTGCAATGGCAGGCGGTTCATCAATAATTCTCTCCTCGTCCTCTGCAACTATAGGCTTGGAGATGGTGGTATATTTCTCTTGAATAGGCATCGATGCTTATGGATCCACTGTCTTAGAGACCGGCACCATCACAGTGTCGGTACTCTTTCCTCCTCTCATCATAACTGATACCATTGCACTGACTTGGCCCCATAGATTTGGCTCCGGTTGAGATGTCATTCTCAATTGAACCTTTATAAGTTGAGTCATTTGGGCCGCCAAGCCATCAACGGAGACTTGCAGTTTGCTTTTGATTGGCTGAAAATTCTGAATTAATCTTTGTTTACGATCTAATAAAGGCCTCAAAAGTCGCTTTACTTCAGATTTTTGCATTGTCGATTGGTACTGCTGCTATGGTTGCTGGTAATGCTGACGATTATAATACCCTGATGGCCTATTAGGCCCAGATGGACTGAATCCATACTGCTATTGCTGTGGAGGTTGGCCTTCTTGTTGAGGTTGTGGTGGCATCGGTTGGGATGGTGGTTGCAGTGCTCCGTTGGGATTGCTGTAGGAGAACCCATGATGTGATTTCCACGCTGGATTTGACCACTGAGATCTAGGATTTCTCCCCTCACCTGCTATATAGTTGACTTGCTCCATCGGTACGTCCGTTCCTTCACAATACCCTTCTATTTGAGCATACCATTGCTCGGTGTAATCTTCATAAGTAGCATATACTGGAGCTTTGGAAGTAGTAGGAATAGCATCAAACCTATGTCAATTCGTGCAACTTGCTTACAAAGAGTCTCAAGTTGCCACTCATGGCTACCTTTACCTCAGAACCCGTGCCTCTAAATATTGAGCGATCATCGCTCCATTGTTGGTTATTGGAGGCCATTTGTTCTAGCAGTGATGTAGCCTCCTCTGGTAGCTTAGACAATAATACACCTTGTACAGAGGCGTCAATAATCAGTTTGGTGTCGGGCTTGAGACCATTATAAAAGCTTTGGATGAGATCCCAATTCGAAACGCCATGGTGTGGGCACTAATGTTGCAAGTCTTTAAAGCATTCCCATGCTTCGTAGAGTGACTCCTGTGGAAGCAGCTTAAAGTTCGTGATCATACCCCTTATCTTCACCGTTTTGGATGGTGGATAGAACTAGTTGATGAAGGCTAAAGCCAACTGTTCCCAAGTTTTGAAAGTATTTGTGGGGTGCACCCTCAACCAATAAGCCGCTTTTTCCCTCAAAGTAAATGGAAATAGACGTAGCTTTATTGTGTCTCTGCTCACATCCTTAACTTGGAAAGTGTCGCACTTTGCCAAGAAGAGATCTATATGATGGTTAGGATTCTCATGCATATGCATGTGGAAAGGATCCTGCTACATCAGATTTATCAACCCAGTCTTTAATTCAAAATTTCCATCCGCCAGTTGTGGTCTCAAGATAAAAGAAATACTGTATAAATTAGGCTTCATGTGATCCCGGATGACGCCGGTACGCGGAGGAGTATTAGAACCTTCTGCCATTGATTCCTAAAAAATATGGCTACTCTTTTCTGCTCTGAGACGCCTTGCTATTCTTTCAATCTCGGGGTCAAATATTAGATCGTCTGATCCCACAAGGCGAGCATTCATGCACAAGCAATAACTCAGAGAAAATGTCATTAGCAAAGAGAAAAAGTATAAAAATATGGAAAGATGAGAAGATGATAAGAGTAACTAACAATTTCTTCAATAAAGGAAATAACCCAAGTATAAACCATTGCCTCCCCGGTAACAGCGCCAAAAGCTTGTTCTGTCCGGATTTTAACCCAAAAACTACCGCAAGTGCACGGTGTCAAAGTTTCGTAATATAGTAAAATGTCAAACCCACAGGGAGGCAGATGCTTATATAGTCTTGGGTTTTATTCTAAATCTCAGAAATGTGTCAGTTGGTGTACTCAGAAAGGTTGTCACATTTATCTTTCAAATAGGATTATCGGTAATATAAAAGACTAGCGCAATAGGAGTCACCACTAGGATCGTCGGATGTCAATGATAAGTTAGAATTCCTATGTTGAATTGGCTTTATTGGGGAGATATTATCGCATCTAAGATGTAAAACTCATAACCAAATGTCGTTGTGCCACTCGTCTAACGTATCCCGTGTTTAGCCCCACCCTCGTGGATAGCCTCACACACGATCTGTTCATTACGATTGTCAACTATTCTCAATCTCTACTCACGCCACTGTCAGGGATAGAGCTTTGATCTGTGATTTGGTGGCTCTCATTGATGCTACTGTCGTAGTCATCAATCAGTAATATAGGACACCAGTGAAAACCATCAAAGTGCATGCCACTGTCATGGTCATGAACTCCAATTGAATTCACTAAAGTGTCTAATTAAGCCCATATGTCATCTGTCTAAGATGTGCGCCACTGTTGTGGTCACAAATCTTATTTTGAATCTCCTACAAACTTGGCTGGATCAACTAAAATACATCCCTTTTATGCCAAAACAACATAAAAATCCTAACTTACATCTAAATCCTAAGATCCTAGGGCTAATCCATTAGCCGTAGATAAGACTACTCACAATTCATAAAAAGATCAATAGAAGATTCGATAATAGCAATAGAATTCATGATCGCAATAGAAAACATCAAAATAAGCATAAAAGATGAGATTACCAACACATTAAAGATTGATAATCAAGCGCAGCGAATTAAGATCACAAGATTCCAAGAAAAAGCAATTAATAAAAATCCAAACGTTGTCTTCAATTATAACGACGGCTCTCAAAACTCTCTAAGAAAACTCAAACTAAAATCAAAACTAAGGAACATAAACTTCTACATAACCTCGGGTAAAAATTGTGCTTATATACAAAAGGATGGACCCAACAAAAATCTGGAAAATTGGCTTCTTGGGCCTCAAATTTGATGGGCCGCGGTGTCCCACTCGGTCGAGTGGCGGTGCCGCTCGGTCGAGTACTGATACACGGCTTTGCTTGGTTCTTCTTCAGATTAGGGATGATATGCGCTGCTCGGTCGAGCTACAGTTTGGCTTGAAAAGTCTTCAAAATCATCGTACTGTTTAGACTGTGCTCGGTCGAGTAGATGCTCTGCTTGGTTGAGTCATCTTGCTTATTCAGTCGAGCTATACTGGCTTGAGAAGCCCTGGAAATCTTCGTACTATTTGGATCCTACTCGGTCGAGCAGTTGGTCAACTCGATCAAATGGCCTTGGGCTCTCAAATCTTAGCTAAGTGTTGGAAATATTCGTAGCTGGCCGAGTTGATCAGACCGAGTGGCTTCTCCACTCGGTCGAGTGGTGCGTATTCGATTCAGCTGTAGTCTTCTAAGTGTCTACTCGGTCGAGTTCTGAGCAGCTCGACCGAGCTGCCTAGGAAAATAGACTTGCTTCCTTGAGCTTCTTTTCTTCTTTTCTTCTCCTTTTCTCCTCGAATATTCTTCGTCACATCGTCGAACACCTATTGAACCTTGCCAAAGATGCTCCGGGTGGCACGGATGTGTCCATGTCCTATAATTGCTCCAATTCGCTCCAAAGTTCCTGAAAATCCACAATTCTATACAAAACTCGAATATAACATTAAACATGCAATTATATATATATATATATATATATATATATATATATATATATATATATATATATATATATATATATATATGAACTTTGGATGGTGAAAATGATATGAAATTATGCGATAACAGTAAGGAAAATATGGACATAGCTTCACATAGATATTTTCTACTCACTTACCTTTCACAAGAATGTTATTTCATTTCATCGATTTCTACGTATAATCTAATTGAGTATGTTAATGGGAGATGTGTACATGCTTAATTGAATATTATCTGAGTAAGCCTTATTCGTGATGCGATCCGAGAGGACGTATCGTGACCTAAGAGGACACTTGTGCGTACTTTCTTTATGAAATTAATGTTATACGTGATTACTTTTTGGTACTTTTGTTTACATGCGTTATTGCCATACTTTTCGATGTTCTCATGCCCTAGCCGGATGAGACGTTGAGTTATGGAAAAGATATTCTAACTCATCGATTACAAAACCCTTAACGAAATCGCAACCGACACATGCTCCTCTTATTGGTTTCCTATATCGACTCTCCGTACATGCTTTAGTATTGCTCTCTCGTTTACTTAAAACCATTTTCACGATTATCTCACCTTCGAAAGATGGTAGTTTTTCATCGTTTTATTAATCTTTAGAAACTGATTCTTTTGGTTTACATATAGATTGTCCAGTGGATTCGATACCTGACTCTCCAGGTTTACTACTTGATCGATCTCCTACACTTAGAAGTAGCACTCACACATTTTGAGAGGAGTCAACTGACCGCTCCTTATTTTACACCTTTTTTCTGCATGTTTTCATGTCATTTCGATCGCCCATATTGCATTTTCCACGATTATTCGACAATATCGCAGTGCTTTTCACTATTCCTTGTTTTTGTCGTATTTCAGGAGATCTGGAGCGATCTGGAGCAAAAATAAGATCAAAGGACTTTCACGTACACCGGAGCATCGCCCACAGCTTATTTGAGGAGTTAGCAGCATTAGAGGATGAGCGGAAGAGGAAGAAATTCGATAGAATCGACGAGGAGGCGAGGAGGATAAGAAAAGAGCCCAAATACACCTCACTCGGCTGAACAGCTAGTTCACTCGGTCGAGCAAAGAACTGCACTCGCCCGAGTGAAACGGATACGTACTGCCAATTTTCAACGTTCACTCGGCCGAGCAGAAAAGTACACTCGGCCGAGTGAGGAAACTCACTCGACCAAGTGACACATGGATTTTTCTCCCGAGAAGCACCCAAGTTACTGGAAATTCTGAGAAGACCCACTGGGTGAGCAGATCGGTCCATATTTTACACCTTTTTTCTGCATGTTTTCACGCCATTTCGATTGCTCATATTGCGATTTCCACGAGTATTCGACGATATTGAGTTACTTTTCACTATTTCTTGTTTTTGTCGGATTTCAGAAAATATAGAGCAATCGGGAGCAAAAATGAGCTTAAAGGACTTGCACATGTACCGGAGCGTCGCCCATGGCTCTATCGAGGAGCTAACGGTGCTGGAAGATGAGTGGAAGAAGAAGGAAATCGATAGAATCGATGACGAGGCGAGGAGAAGAAGAGTTGACTCCAGAAACAGGCCACTCGGCCGAGTAACATAGCCCACTCGGCCGAGTGAAGAAGCGCATTCGGCCGAGTACAACTGATACGAAGGGATCTTGAGCCACAATGTACTCGACCGAGTGGTTACATCCACTCGGCCGAGTAGAGATCGCCACTCGCCCGAGTGAGTCAGGCTTCTAAAAGAAATCAAACCCGACTCTCTGGAATTCTGGGGAGAGCATTAGAAGACCTACTCGGCCGAGTAGAGAAGTCCACTCGCCCGCGTGAAGAATCCCACTCGACCGAGTGAGCCGCTCCGCTTGCTGCAAGGGTTGCGATTTCTGGGCTGCGCAGGGGCAGTTTGGTCACGATTTTTTGGGCGATTTTAGGGGGTTTTGATAGGGTTTTTAGGGGCTATATAAGGGGTTTGTAGCCATCATTAGAAGGGGTTCCCCTGATGTTTTCTTAGTGATTATTTTAGAGGTTAGACCATGCCCTAGGCCCCCTCTTGGATCTAAAAAGCTTGTATTTGGATTGAAGATCTTCATCAAAGCTAAGTATTTTGTTCTTGTTATTTGAATCTTTGTTTTTTCTATCTTTTTGTATGCAAGCAATGATTTTTATTGATTCTCATATCTTTATTACTATGCTTGGGTAGATTTGTTGTTCTAGGGCATGGGGATGAACCCTATGGATCTAATTTCAGATTTGTGATGAATGAATTTCTAAATTGCTAGAATTGCTAGGAGGTTAGGTTGTGATCGATTTATTACAGATAGCTAGGGATTTCCATCGATTGGGGTTTACAAGAGATAGGATTCTAATCGATGGGAAGGCCTAGATATTCGATTTAGGTTTATAATCGAGATTCTCTAGACTTGGTTTGCAATAGATTGGACCAAAGCTAGGATTTTTATTGTAAATCTATACCAATATTTGTTTGCAAGAGATTGGACGAATACGAACTATCACAACCTAGATCGTAACTCGAGTTTGCACGAGAGTGGGCTTGAGGGGCGATTGAACGATGATGTCGATCCTAATGCTAGCGGCTTAGGCTAGGGTTTGCAAGAGATTGGGCCCTATCCTATGGTTGCTATAGACCGGCAATAGCGCGAGAGCGTGAGCTTGGTTCTCTATTCAGTTACGACTAGTTCACCTCAACACAAGCCTAGTAATATTGAGATTCACTATTTACAATGATGTATGACGATCCGTAGTGGGGATTCCCTAGCTCTAGACTCTTTTATTGTATTAAATTTGAATCGATATGTTATCCGACTTCTTTATCACTGACACCGATATCAACCACCATTTCCATTATATCATTCCATAACCATCTCCACTAATAAAACATTCATAGTCAAACCAACCTAGGATAGATTGGAGCCAACACCACCTCCTTGTGTTCGATACCCGCTCGCCACTTGACCGTGCGCTTGCGGCAAAACTACAATCGTTCTCCGGGTGTATATCCAGGCCGATCAAGTTTTTGGCGCCGTTACCGGGGAGGTGTTTCCCGTTGGGTGCCAATTTTTCACAATTAGGTTGATTAGACTACGGAAAAAAAAATTTAACAAAAGGGAATTTTCACCCCGACCACCATTATTATCATTTCTATATTCTTTTGTGCCACTGATATTTTTCTCCAGGTATTTATCTTTGTTGATCAGGTGCTATGGATTATACTACGTGGACCACAGATTATGATCTTAGTGCTCAGATGGAAGAATACTATTATGATCAAAGTGCTCAGATGGGAGAATACTGTTATGATCAGAGTGCTCAGATGGGAGAACACTATTTTGATCAGAGTGCTCAGACGGGAGAAAACTTTTTTGATGAGATGCATGCACACCAGATTGAAATACAAGTCAGGCTTGATAAGAGCAACCTTCAATTGGAATGGACGAAGAGGATACTTGAAATGAATGCGCTCATGCTTAAGGTTACAGAGATTTCCAAAGATATCAGTTCTGCTTCTTCATTTTATGGGCAAGAAGCATCACCGGTCATATTACCAGAGCCAGAATGTGCCGTCATCGATCCCACATCCTACGATACAACTATTGCATATAAAGAATGGATGGACGAAGAGGCAGTGGAGGAAGTAGAAATTGAGTCATATACGCATCCAGAGGAGGATGCATTTCAGAGATTATTGGGGGGCCTCTTGGAGTCAGTGAGGTTCACCGGTTCAGAGAGCATTACAGCAGGTGATGCATTTGAGCTACGATTTGCAGATTTTGTTATGAACCGTGTTTCAGCTGCAGGAACAATTGAGGAGGACATCCATGTCAGTCTTGAGGGGGATAGACTATATTTTCGGATTGCTTGCGGGCATTCCCCTCCACATGATACATCCCCACAAGTTGACATACCTGAGCAGCCAGCATCACCATTTCAGAGAGAGCCTACATTGATAGTTGATGAGAAGGCAAATGAGCACACTGTCGAGCCAGATCATGCTTTTGAGGAGGCCTTACACACAGATCCAGAGCTTATCACCGAGGAGGTCATGCGTCAGGACGAGGACACAGCCATTCATGAGGATCCCAAGCACTATCCTCCTCCATTAGAGCTCCCGCAGCCACCTCATCCTTCCATTGATGCCGAGGACTATTCCACAGAGCTTGTGGCTCCCTTTCAGGGAGATCTCTTCACCCCCTCATCTCTTACATTTGATTCCTCTCCCGTGTATGATGTTTTTTGTGATTCAGATTTTGACGACTCATCGTGCCTTTTGCAGGATACACATACATATGAAAAAAGGTACAATGGGATGTATACGAGGAGGAGAGCGAGGAGTTAGCACCCATGGATGCAGATGAATATGATCAAGAGGTGCGCTGGGATGAGTCTGACGATGATAAGGAGCATCTTGATGAGGTCCACACCTATGATCTAGATTTACCTGAGCAGCATAGAGAAGACACCATGGAGACAGCTATCACGGTACGTGAGGATATTGGATTATTTCCAGGGAAGTATAGTCCACCATTATTTATTCCATATATTTATATAGACGATCCTCTTTGGGCTACTTTTATTACGAGGGTGAATTTTTTGCAGCGAACTGATGCATCATATTCTCTGCAGGGTACAGGTGGAGTCCTTGTGGGAATGCTGGAGGATGCATTGCTGGAGTTCGTTGGAGTCCGTGGACACACGCATCTGGCAGAGCCACGGAAGGAGCAGTTGGAGCAATTGCCTGCACCGGCAAAGATACTAGATCCTCCTTTTGCTATAGGTGATATCAATCCAGTAGGGTGGAAATTTTTATGCTTTTAATAAACACGAATTCTCTCGACAGCGAGAGGACCGTACAGATTTTCTTGAATAAATATTACCTCATATGACGACACCAAAAATTTTACACCCCAAACCCATTATATATATTAATTGCCCTCTTTATATTTTGATGTGTCACATCCTTTTTGCTCACCACCCATCGAGCATTTCTTTCAAGTGAATACTCACATTCTTATTCTTTTGACTCAATCTCGCTTAGCAAAGCCATGACATTTTTGATCGAGTCATTTGAATATGACTGTTTAGCATAAGCTTGGGGGAAAGCGCTCTCATGCATCATTGCGTGTGCATGTAGTTGCATTAGGATTTCATGTCATTCACTTCATCATTTTTCATTCACCTCCCTCATATTTATCGTTATTTCTCATATTTTTCCTTTTATGATCACATTGAGGATAATGTGAAGTTTAAGCTTGGGGGAGTGCATTTCCATGCCATCTAGTTGCACTTTTACTTTATTTTTAGGTGTTTTTAGAATTTTTCAAAATTTTGCATCATCTTTTTGAATTTTCCATCTTATTTTCCTTTTATGTGTGTTCATGCATCATGTTGTGTGCTTGTTTTTCTTTTCTTTCCTCTCTTTTATTTTTTTATTTCTTTATTTTCCTTTCTCTTCTTCCGCTAGATGAGTTTTGTATGATGATATCTCTTATTGCTTTACCAACCATCACGATGCTTATTATTCCTTGCCATGCTACTTTGAGTATTCCATAGTCTTGCTATCCATGTGCTTGCTTATATATTCTTTTGATGATTCCTCTATATGAATGCATGATATTAATTGAAGCTGAATGTATTGATTAGTGTTTAGTATGCTTTTGTTGGAAATGCACCAAGATTCACGCATCATTAGTATATCTGAAGCATCAGTTTTATTGTCTTATTCACCTTCTGTTGCATGCCTGATATGGTTGTAAACTTTACTGCTTGACTTCACTATTTATTGAAATGATTAAGAATATCCATGCTTACATATGAGTTTTAGTTGAAGTATTATTTTATTGAACCGTTCGTGCACATCTTAGAGTGACCCGAGCGCTACATTATTTCTTTCTCCACATATATCTTTTTATTCTCTACATGTCACTTGAGTTCACCTCCTAAAGCTACTTATATCGCATCTATTTCCCAAAAATCCCTACAAAAGAAAAAGGTTGCTCCAAAAAGTCCAAAAAGCCAAAAAGAAGCCATAAATCAAAAATACAAATCAAATTGCTCCTACAAAAATCCAAGAAGAAAAATGAGAAACAAAGTCCAAAATAAAAAAAATATTTCTCTATCTCATTATCGGAGCCACAAAAATGCTTGGAAAAACCAAGACAAAAATCTCATTTTCCATTATTATATTCCTATGGATGCGACGCCTCAGGTTAAGCTTGGGGGATGAATTCATTTGACCAAATGAGTGAGTATGACCTTAGAGTGGAGACGTGCATGAATGGGAATATTCGATAATGCTTAGACTTTGCAAAATATATTAGATATGGAGATTTTTCATGATTTGAAATAAATATGTGGATGCCATGACTCTTATTCTATTCTCTATTGCATGCTTGGTGTGTATCTTATATGCTTCATTTATAACTTTTGATTGAAAAGTGTATCGCCAATGAATTGTATATTATATTCTATGAAATTCGTGATGTGAATATGAGTTGATTGCATGAATTTAGGGAGTCTCTTCCTTTGTTCTTAAAAGCTTGCAAGTACCATGTTTAAATAAGATATGAAATCTTTATAGCATGAGATTCATATTTTCTGATTTATCGTGATGTGTAGCTTATGGCTTGAGATCTGAGAGAATAATCTAGCGACCCCTTCCACCTCGTTTTCTTTCTTTTTCATTTCATTTCCTTTGTATTCATGTCCCGAGTTCGTCTCTTTACTTATCTTCCTCGAGGACGAGTAAGAGGCAAGCTTGGGGGATTTTGATCGGTCCATATTTTACACCTTTTTTCTGCATATTTTCACGCCATTTCGATTGCTCATATTGCGATTTCCAATAGTATTCGACGATATTGCGTTACTTTTCACTATTTCTTGTTTTGTCGGATTTCAGGAAATATAGAGCAATCGGAAGAAAAAATTGTTGGAAACAACGATCTAGGATTTATGGTTTGATGATGACAAACAGTTGTGAACGATCTGATGTGTGTATCAAGTATTTGCAGGATTGGCGAGAACGTAAATTAATGTGTTGGACAAATTGCTATACACATACCAGATGGATAAATTGCTAGGCACAAAGCAATGGGACTTGGTCAAAGAGCTATACGCAAAGCTAATTGGACTTGGTCCAATATAGGATGAGATGGAGGCCAATTTGAGTTCAAAATGGGTTTGATCAAATCACTTATCTAGATTTAGAAATATTTGATTCTATATTCGATTCTACCCATTCCTATTCAAACTCCTAATCAAATCCCATATTGATAGGGTCAAATATCAAAGCGGTTAGCAAAACCCCATCCCTTTTAAAACCCTAGATATCTCTATATAAACCAAGCATCAATAGTTAAGAGGGGGTGGCAACAAAAATAAAAAAACAGCCGTGAGGTCTCGGCATCAACAAAAAAAGGCCACAATTTTGTGAATCTCCATGCAACAATTCTCAAGGCCACAATTCTTTGATTCTGAGAGGCCACACATCCATCTGGAAGCATGGCCATCTAATTGGAAGGAAGTTTTAAAAAGATGCAACAATTTTTTTCATACACAAAAAGTTATTGGTTAAGTTGTTTTTAGTTTTCTTTTTCCCACTAACTTTGTTATTTGTTTGCTTGCAGGATCAAAACGTGAAGGCCACTAAAAAAACAAAAGCCTACATCAAAAAAAGGACCTGAGGATTATTTACAAACGCTGCACAAAAATTAAAATGAGACAGGGGCCGGCTATAATTATTTTAAAGGGTTACATTTTTTTTCTTTGAACTGTGCAGGCACAACGAAATCCCTTGTGAACAGCACAAATAATTGAAGAGGTGCAAAAATACCCCAGACCGAGATATAGGAGAGAGAGAGAGCCTGAGGTTTTTAGATCTCCAAGAGCCGGTCATTCATCAAACCCGTGAGCTTACACACAAAAAAGGAAGGCAATACATGGAGAAGCTAAGTCCCACTTTAATTGTGCAAGAATTCCTTTTTGTACAAGAGCCTTAATTTCTGTGTGCCGTTTTTTGGTGGATGCGAAATTTGAATATTCATTGGCACAAAAATTAATACACAAGGAGCACGCACATGGCCTCCTGGGAAATAAAAGGCCACACAATCCGCACAGCACCAACAGATTTTTTTTGGCCAAGAGGAAAATAAACACAAACCGGCTCTTGGTCTGTTGACAGGTATGTGATTTTAATGTTATTTTAATAACATCATCTTGTCTTGTTTTTTGATTTGCAGGCTTCCCAAATGTTTAATACATAGCAAGTAATCAACAAAACAATTGCGTCAACTAAGCCGCCCATTGCATCTCCGAGTTGCTAAGCCATCATCTTCAGAAGTGCCGCAAGTTAGCAAAGACTGCAAGTTGCCAAAGAGAGATCCGAGGAGCCGCAACTTGAGTTGCAAAGAGAGAGGAGACTACGACACCTACGCCAGACGATTTCTGGCCCGTACTTATTGACGAAGACATCGCTGCTTTACAATCTGAGCTTTCTAAACTCAATACTTTATTATTTTGTGTAGCAATTGTGATAGATCTTCGTAGGGGAAATTTCACCATCTGTGTTACTTTTGGAGACCTGACGACTTTGGGAGTCGTCACGGAGGGAGAGCATCTGACTAGATTGAGAGTGTAGAGCACGTGGTGTGCGTACGAGCTAGGTGAGAGTAGATTTGGGATCTTGACTCATTGTAGCTGTACTTGATTACATATCTATCTAGTAGTTGCTTTCGGGGGCTGGAGTAGGTCGTGGGGACAACCGAACCAGGGTATATCTGTGCGTATTCTGTGATTGCTATTTTATTGCCCTGACTGTGCCTATAACTACGTGGGATTGTTCGTGGGTTGCACGAATATTTTTATTAGCCTATTCACCCCCCCTCTAGGCTACGATCCAGATCCAAAAAAAATGAGCTTAAAGGACTTGCACATGTACCGGAGCGTCGCCCATGGCTCTATCGAGGAGCTAACGGTGCTGGAAGATGAGTGGAAGAAGAAGGAAATCGATAGAATCGATGAAGAGGCGAGTAGAAGAAGAGTTGACTCCAGAAACAGGCCACTCGGCCGAATAACACAGCCCACTCGGCCAAGTGAAGAAGTGCATTCGGCGAGTACAACTGATACGAAGGGATCTTGAGCCACAATGTACTTGACCGAGTGGTTACATTCACTCGGCCGAGTAGAGATCGCCACTCGCCTGAGTGAGTCAGGACTTCTGAAAGAAATCAAAGCCGACTCTCTGGAATTCTGGGGAGAACATTAGAAGACCTGCTCGGCCGAGTAGAGAAGTCCACTTGCCCGCGTGAAGAATCCCACTCGGCCGAGTGAGCCGCTCCGCCTGCTGCGAGGGTTGCGATTTCTGGGCTGCGCAGGGGCAGTTTGGTCACGATTTTTTGGGTGATTTTAGGGGTTTTTGCTAGGGTTTTTTGGGGGATATATAAGGGGTTTGTAGCCATCATTAGAAGGGGTTCCCCTGATGTTTTCTTAGTGATTATTTTAGAGGATAGGCCATGCCCTAGGCCCCCTCTTGGATCTAAAAAGCTTGTATTTGGATTGAAGATCTTCATCAAAGCTAAGTATTTTGTTCTTGTTATTTGAATCTTTGTTTTTTCTATCTTTTTGTATGCAAGCAATGATTTTTATTGATTCTCATATCGTCATTGCTATGCTTGAGTAGATTTGTTGTTCTAGAGGATGGGGATGAACCCTATGGATCTAATTTCAGATTTGTGATGAATGAATTTCTAAATTGCTAGAACTGCTAGGAGGTTAGGTTGTGATCGATTTATTACGGATAGCTAGGGATTTCCATCGATTGGGGTCTGCAAGAGATTGGATTCTAATCGATGGGAAGGCCTAGATATTCGATTTAGGTTTATAATCGAGATTCTCTAGACTTGGTTTGCAAGAGATTGGACCAAAGCTAGGATTTTTATTGTAAATCTATACCAATATTCGTTTGCAAGAGATTGGACAAATACGAACTATCACAACCTAGATCGTAACTCGAGTTTACACAAGAGTGGGCTCGAGGGGCGATTGAACGATGATGTCGATCCTAATGCTAGCGGTTTAGGCTAGGGTTTGCAAGAGATTGGGCCCTATCCTATGGTTGCTATAGACCGGCAATAGCGCGAGAGCGTGAGCTTGGTTCTCTATTCAGTTACGACTAGTTCACCTCAACACAAGCCTAGTAATATTGAGATTCACTATTTACAATGATGTATGATGATCCGTAGTGGGGATTCCCTAGCTCTAGACTCTTTTATTGTATTAAATTTGAATCGATACTTTATCTGACTTCTTTATCACCGACACCGACATCCACCACCATTTCCATTATATCATTCCATAACCATCTCCACCAATAAAACATTCATAGTCAAACCAACCTAGGATAGATTGGAGCCAACACCACCTCCTCGTATTCGATACCTGCTCGCCACTTGACCGTGCGCTTGTGGTAAAACTACAATCCTTCTCCGGGTGTATATCCGGGGCCGATCATGAGCAACATTGCTCACTCGGTCGAGTGAAGAAGCCTACTCGGCCGAGTCAGACAGAGCGACAGACCCCCAGATTTCACAGACTCTCTGTTTTTTTTTATTGGGTCTGTCACTCGGCCGAGTGACGCAGTCCGACTACTACGCAAATTGGGTTTTCTGGGCTGCGCAGGGGCAATTCTGTCAGGATTTTTTGGACGATTTTGGCTTATATTTAAACCTAGTTTTATCCCTAGTTTTAGGAGAGACTTGTATTATTTTTTTTGAGGGCTATTCCTTTTGTAAATCTCTGCTGGAGATCATAGACGCGAATTTTGGTTTGTTCTTTCATGCTAAAACTCTTATTTTTATGAATTTCTTTCTCTCCGCAAAGAATTGTGTTATGATCTATTGCTTTATTTCTGAGATTTCCATGATGATTTGTGAATAGTTTCGTCGTTCTAGGTCATGGGGATGAACCCTATGGACCCGATCTTTGAATTGTGATGAATGAATTAAATTGTTGCTAGGATTGATAAAAGGTTAGGTTGTGATTGATTTATTGCGAATAACTAAGAATTTCCATCGATTGGGATTTGCAAGAGATTGGATCCTAATTGATGGGAAGGTCTAGATATTTGACTTAGGTTTATAATTGAGATTTTCTAGATTTGGTTTGCAAGAGATTGGGCCAAAGCTAGGATTTTTATTATAAATCTATACTAATATTCGTTTGCAAGAGATTGGACGAATACGAACTATCATAGCCTAGATCGTAACTCGAGTTTGCACGAGAGTGGGCTCGAGATGCGATTGGACGATGATGTCGATCCTCATGCTAGTGGCGTAGGTTAGGGTTTACACGAGAGTGGGCCCTAACCTAGGTTGCTATAGACTGGCAATAGCGCGAGAGCATGAGCTTGGTTTTACATTAAGTTGCGACTAGTTCACCTACATTCAAGCTTTGCAACATTGAGATTCATAATTCACAAGGATAAGTAACGGTCCGTAGTGAGGATTTCCTACCCCTAGACGCTTTATTAAATTGAATTCTATTTGCTATTCGAACGATTGTGACACTATTATCAAAACCACTCTTATTCTATCAATAGCTAGGTGATGAAAGTAGGATACTGTCAATTTTTCTCCCTGTGTTTGATACCCGCTCGCCACTACACCGTGCCCTTGCGTTAAAACTACAATTATTTTCTGGGTGTATATCTGGGAGCGATCAAGTTTTTGGCGCCGTTGCCGGGGAGGTTGACGGTATTTGATTTTTCTCACCCGGTTACATCTCACCTTCTATCTTTCTTTTATTCCTTTTTCGACTTCATTTGATGCTCAAATTGACATGCTCTCCCAGAATTTTCAATAGAATCTCAAGCAGGTAACATGGGAGACATGATGATGAGAACGGAGCCTAGCCCAGGAGATGATTCCTTCGCAACTCTTCTGAAAGAACTTGTTGATGAGGTCCAAACCACAGGGGCCTTGGCCATCGACATTGAGGACCCCATTGAGCAACTATTTACCAGCTTTGTGATGGATCAAATCTCTCTGGAAGGGACTATTGAGGGCAACATTAAAGTTGATGTGAGGGACGACAAGTTATACTTTGAAGGTAGTGAAGCATGCATCGGAGAGTTCAATACTCTTGAGGAGTCCATTTGGCATACCGAGATTCAGGGAAGTACACTTGACGATCCTCTCTTCGACATTTATGAACAAACTGACCTATCTCCTGATTTCAGGTGCGGCCCAGAGGAAAATGGTAGCCCCATCGACGTCAAAGTGGAGTTGTGCAGTGTCCACTCCGATGCACCCTCCACACCAAAAAGCGAATCTGAGCCGGCATATGTGAGCCTACCCTCCAAGGAGGAACTAAACTCGGGCGTGATTGAAGATGCCATGCTTTCACATGAAGAGGAGGAAAGGGGGTACAACGCCCCCTGAGGTAGTATTGAAACAATTGCCTCCTAATTTAAGATATGCTTTCTTGGGAGATAAACTGACCTATCTGGTGATCATTAATTCCAACCTCAACCCCACCCAGCTTGATAGACTTCTAGATGTCCTTAGGAGCCATAGGGACGTCCTTGGCTACACCATCTCTGACCTCAAGGGGATAAGCCATAGACTTTGTATGCACATGATCCACCTTGAAAACATTGAAGCCTCCTCCATAGAGCCTCAAAGGCAATTAAATCCTAATATGAAGGAGGTAGTTAAGAATGAGATCCTAAAACTGCTTGAAGCCGATATCATTTACCCTATTTTTGACGGCAGATGGGTTAGCCATGTGCATGTCATTCCTAAAAGGGGGGATGACCGTCATAAAAATGATAAGTGAGAGCCTATATCCACACGTACTATCACGGGATGGCGGATGTGTATTAATTACTGAAAATTGAATAAAGCCACCCGTAAAGATCATTACCCATTGCCCTTCATCGACAAATGCTAGAACGCCTTGCTAAACATAAATTCTTTTGCTATTTGGATGGGTATTCGAGATTCTTTCAGATTCCCTTACATGAAGATGACCAAGAAAAGACTACTTTCACTTGTCCTTATGGGACATATGCCTACCGTAGAATGCCCTTCGGACTTTGTAACGCCCCCGCCACCTTTCAAAGGTGCATGAAGTCCATCTTTTCTGATTATATTGAAAACATTATGGAAGTCTTCATGGATGATTTTTCTGTCTATGGTAGTGAGTTCGACTCATGTTTGGCCAATCTTACTAAAGTGCTTAAAAGATGCCAACAAAATAATCTTACTCTTAACTGGGAGAAATGCCATTGTATGGTCACAAAGGGGATAGTTCTTGGGCATCTTTCTTCATCTAGAGGGATTGAGGTTGATAAGGAGAAAATTGAGGTAATCGAAAAACTTCCTCCCCCTATTAATGTTAAGGGCATTAGGGGATTTCTTGGTCATGCGGGGTTTTACCGCCGTTTTATCAAGGATTTTGTCCTAATTGCCTGACCTCTTACTTCCTTACTTGCTAAAGATGCCCCTTTTGTTTTTTCAGGAGATTGCTTGCAAGCCTTTAACACACTAAAGGAAGCCCTCATTTCTGCACCAATCATACAACCGCCAGACTGGAATCTTCCTTTCGAGCTTAAGTGCGACGCAAGTGACCAAGCAATCAGAGCAGTGCTAGGACAAAGGAAGGACAAAAAGCTTCATGCAATATTTATGCAAGCAAAACTTTGGACGAGGCACAAAAGAATTACACTACCACTGAAAAAGAGCTCTTGGCGGTTGTCTACTCTATCGAGAAGTTCTCCTACTTCCTTGGATCCAAAGTGATTGTGCACATCGATCATGCGGCATTGAAGTATCTACTAAGTAAAAAGGAAGCAAAGCCAAGATTAATAAGATGGATACTATTATTACAAGAATTTGACTTGGAAATTAGAGACAAGAAAGGCATGGACAACGTTGTGGCGGATCACTTGTCTAGGCTTGTTCGTGACAAGAAAGATGAAAGCCTACCGATCAATGACACTTTTGCCGACGAGAGGTTATTCGCCATTAGACCCGGAGAGGTGCCTTAGTATGCGGATTATGTGAACTATTTGGCATGCGGGATAAAACCAAGCGGGATGGCCACGCAACAAAGAAGGAGGTTCATGCATGAAGTCCGAAATTATTTCTGGGAAGACCCGTATCTCTTCAAGATATGCAAGGATGGTATTATACGGAGGTGTGTTTCAAAGGAAGAGGCCACGTCCATCATTTCACATTGCCATGATATGCCTTGCAGGGGACATCATGCCACCTCCAAAACCACCGCAAAGATATTGCAATGCGGTTTCTTTTGGCCGACCATGTTCAAAGACACGCATGACTTCGGCAAGTATTGCGATAGATGCCAACGGACGGGAAACATTTCGAAACGGAATGAGATGCCAATGAAACCCATTTTGGAAATTGAGCTATTTGATTATTGAGGAGTGGATTTCATGGGTCCCTTCCCATCAAGTAAAGGAAACAAGTATATTCTATTGGCCATTGACTATGTCTCGAAATGGGTGGAGGCCATTGCAACCCCAACCAATGATGCTAGGGTGGTATCTAAATTCTTTAAGCAAAATATATTCCCGCGCTTTGGAGTGCCACAGACTTTGATAAGCGATGGGGGAAGCCACTTCATAGAAAGAAAGTTTGAAGCCATGTTAAAGAAGTATGGGGTGAATCGTAGAGTCGGTATGGCATACCATCCGCAGACAAGTGGACAAGTGGAAGTGTGAAATCGAGAAATTAAACAAATTCTAGAGAAGACCGTCGATAGATCTAGAAAGGATTGGTCCATGAAATTGAATGACGCACTATGGGCATATCGCACAGCCTTTCGCACTCCTATTGGCACAGCCCCGTACCGTCTTGTTGATGGGAAAGCTTTTCATTTGCCGGTAGAGTTGGAACATCGCGCATATTGGGCAATCAAGACCTTGAATTATGACTACAAGAGCGCGGCGTTGCGACGACTCCTAGACATCAATGAGCTTGATGAGATTAGACGGGACGCTTACGAGAGCTCTAAAATTTACAAGGAAAGAACTAGAATTCTCCATGACGCGCGCATAACCGTTACAGACTTCAAGGTCGAAGACAAGGTCCTACTATTCAATTCTAGACTCCGACTCTTTTCTCGAAAGCTAAGATCATGATGGTCCGGACCGTTCACCATTATGCACATATAACCGGGAGGATCCTTCGAGCTAGAAGGAAAAGACGGTGTTACTTTTAAGGTGAATGGACAAAGGCTCAAGCGCTTTTCAGAGGGAGTCCCTACCAGGGAGGTAAATAGCATATACCTAGTTAAGGGTTGGTCTCAAGATCTTTCATACCTCCTCGATAAGATCATTGATGATGCTATGACATACGCTATCGGCGCCTTACACAATGATAGCCTCGAAGAAGGCCAATCTTCTAAGGATGTAGAAATGATGGGAGACCCGCCGGATCGCTCTATGGACGATGACAAATACGACGCTGATGTCATAAGAATTAGAGAGTTATGCAGGCTCTCCACGGAGAAAAATGCAAAGAATTTGAAAAAAGCTCCGCCAGACGAGAAATTGTCGCCGCCGGCAAAGAAAAAGGACGGTAAAAGCTCAAGCTTGGGTGACTCATCCTCCATTACCACCCATGATGAAGGGGAGCCGAGGAATGCCAATGAACAACATCAATTAAATCCAAGTGGCCTTCCCGACAAGTTTGACGCGCGCATCTCACATGGGCCGAATATCCAGCATTAAACGAGCATCTTAAAAGGTCGAGCTCAAGACCTTAAACGAGTGCTTGTCGGAAGGCAACCCGACGGTTTTATCTTATTTTTAGTCGGATTTTTCATTTTATTTTTCATTTAGATCTTTGTTAGTGTTTAGAGTCAAAAGTCGATGAAAATCCTGACAACGGGCTCTATTTTTATGACAGGGGATGGAGAACAAGGAATCATTTGAATGGAGGATGACCATGGCAAAGGAGCGCTCCAGGGATACGCTCAGGCCTTAGGAGAAGGAAGAAACTGACGGAAATAAGAAAAACATAAAGTGGAGCAAAAACATAGAGTTGGAGCTGAAAGCAGCAGCCCACTCGGCCGAGTGAAATTTTCACTCGGCCGAGTGAAAATTTCACTCGGCCGAGTGAAGACCCTACTCAGCCGAGTAGGGTACTGATTAGAGAAAATTCTAAAAACTACTCTCTGTAATTTATATGCCACTCGGCCGAGTGACTATGTCACTCGACCAAGTGAATCTGATACTTTCACCACTTGAAAAACACCGAGTGGCCTTACCACTCGGCCGAGTGGCAATTGTCCACTTGGTCGAGTGGAAAGCGTTGTTCGGCTGAGTCGCTACTTTTGGGAAAATATTTCAAAAAAAATTTTAAACTGAGCCACTCGGCCGAGTGAACATGTCACTCGGTCGAGTGACTTATCCTTTATAATCCAAACGACGCGGGCTCAAATCCTAAAACCCAAAAATTCCCAATATTTTCCCGAGAGCTCTTCGTCTTCCCCCGTACTCGCCCGAATTGCCCTTCCCCTCTCTCGAGCCACACCGCCCCGTGACCGAGTCGTCAGCTATCGCCGACCACGCCGCCGACTCTACGTCGCCGGCGCCGCTCCCCCACTGCCGCGCATCCCCAATTTCGCCCCAAAATTCCCTTTTTATCCATTTCTCCAATTCGTACGCCCGACTCAACCCCAAATTATAATTACTCTTGGTATATATCTATTATACTTGATCTTACCCCATACGTATTAATATTCATTGCTAATTTGTGAATTTCTGTTTCAGGCTAGCTTGGGGAAGATACAGGGTCTGATTTGGAGCTCCCTAGAGGAGGCGACTCTTCGCACGCATCCACCGCTTGCACTCACATCGTGATCGGGTACACTCGTTCCTTATTTATATCACTTCGCATTCGGGTAGGCACGTTTCGCGTCTCACATGCCACCCCGCACTAGGTCACACACGTGGGCGCCCGCCTCGAAGCGGAAGAGGACCAACGAGCCTTGCTCTTCTTCCGCTAGAGCGGACTCCCCTCCACCTAGCCTACCACCACCCACACTTCGCCTCCTACCTTGCATATCCCACCACCGCCGACACAGCCCGCACCCATCTTCGACACGATGGGGATTGCATTCAGAGATGACACACACTGTGCCAGATTTGAGCGTATCGCCCATTGTTCGATCGTACGCTCTAGGTTCATGCACCTAGCCGATTTTGAGTAACTAGGGGTACTTGAGGGGCTACTCCAGTTGTATGACAACGAGGGGTGGCGTGACTTTTTGTCGGTGTCGACGGACACTTACATCCGTCCGACAGTAGAGGTTCTGGGTTCTATTGCTAGGACTCCTGGGGGTTTCTCTTTTCGACTGATGGATTGTGAGTGCGAGGTCACAGTCGGCATGCTCCAAGCCTACTTTAATCCCCAGTCCCGGATCCTGACCAATCGTATAGTCCCAAGCACACCCCCCTGCCGTCATTTGATACACACGCCTTCTAGACACGTATCACTGGATCACCTCTCGCCTTTGGCCCTAGCTGGGCCAAGGCCTCCGCTATCCTCCACCCATGCCTCCATATTGCACAGCGCCTTATGGCGACCACTTTCCTAGCGAGGTATGAGCCGGGGACGATGTAGACGCCGGAGCTTCACATGCTCTACGCGATGACTCGAGCGAGAGCCTTCGATAGAGGTGGAGACTTCTTTCTCCCTGCCATCGATATAGACATAGCTAGTTGGTACTTGGACTGCATTATTGTCTCTGTCGGCGCTAGGATGCCCATCTTTTGCGACGGTCTGATTACCCTCCTAGCTCCCTTGTGGGGAGTAGAGTTTCCAGCTAGTTTGCTGCGACCACCGGGCCCCACTTCCCTGTCGATAGAAGTTATGGCACGGATGAGGATGTTGCGTCCTCATGGTCAGCACCACTGGGTATGGCTGCACGGTCCTTTCGGTGCTGATTACATGGTTCTTCTGAGCCCCGCTTAGACTCATATTGGACCCGCAGGAGTGGAGTGGATTCCAGCGATGGACATCCTCATCCCTACTGCATACATGCTAGAGCCTGAGGGTGCTCAGCAGGAGCCCCTCCTTCCACCTCTAGTCCCGAAGATCCCTCAGCCTGCACCAGATTTGTCTGCACCTCCCGACACCTCTGTTCACACTTTTGTCAGTGTCGGGAGTACACTTGCTGAGTCCACCACCACCACCACCTCTGTGCCGATGTCCATAGACCCCATTTCTGCTGTGAGCCCTGAGCGTCCCACCACCATTATTGAGAGCGGTGAGCCCTCCTTCGCTTCAGCAGTGGAGACCATGTCCACCTTATTTTCGACCCCTAGGGAGTCATTTTCTGCCCACTTCACGGCCTCCTCAGTCGTCGATCCTTCCGTCTCCACTGTAGATGTCTTCACCGAGAGTGTCGTGATGTTTGTCCCCATTTCTATGTCAGTGACCTCTTTGTCCTCCTCACCCTCTGTCGCCATTTCAGCTTCTGCTGCTGCTCCCTCTTCCTCGACCATTCCCGCGTCTCAGCCTCTCACTGAGGCTGAGCATCTTTTTGTGAGCACAGCACCACAGCCCCACCCTGTAGTCGCACCCATTATTTACGGTAGCCGTGCGAGGCAGCCCCGTTCCTCACATGTTCGACCCTTTGCTCCACCTCCCCCTGACATCCTAGTTTAGCACCTGTGTGCTCTAGAGGGGCCCGTTAGTGGACTCAGAGGAGATTTTCGGGCTCTCTCCGCTACCAGCAGTGCTGTATAGTCTCGCGTCGCTTTACTTCCTGGTATTCAGGCTAGCCTGAACCAGATTCTTACGCGACTATCACAACCGCCACCTGCCGCTACACCTACCCAGCAGCAGCCGCCGCCACCACCTCCATCACAGGACGGTGCTGGTGCATCACCACCCACCTAGGCACACACTGGATGCCTCTCATACTTTTGCTGCTGTTAAGCTGTATATCTCCTGCCTATCGGTTTTGCACCCCTCCTCCACACACGTTTTGGTCACTTTTTGCTCATATTTGTCTATATCATTTTGGGAGAGAGGATGTATTTTTGTTGACACTTATATTGCACGATATTGATCTCTGCATGCATCACTTGCATATCCATCTCATTTCATTTTTTTCCAACTTACATGCATCCTCACCCGCCCCACCCATATCTTGTTTCTCGGTGTGCCACACTTTGCACATTAAGGACACTGTGCAGTTTAGCTTGGGGGAGTGAGTGTCTCACGCACGTTTCATTTTCTTCATTTTTATTTTATTTTCTTTCACCTTTCTTTATTTTACACTTATTTTCACCCACTTTTTCATTTTTTTCATGCATCACATTTTCTTACTTTTTGTGTGTACTGCATATGTACATAGTTCTTATTTTGCTTTTATCCTTATTTCCTTTATCTTTTTTGGCTAGAGATGAATTTTCTGTGATGACGACGACGTGGAATTAGCTTATCTCTATATGCATATTATCTTGCCATGCCATCGTTTTTATTTCAGATATCATATGATATGCTTTGATGTGCATTCGAGATAGTATCCCTCACCTTCATTATATGAATATGGATGAAATTCTACTATTAGCTGAATCTAATGATTTATATTGTATACTCTTCATAGAAAACACACCAAGCTTCACACATTGATTGATTAAATTTGGAGTACCGCTTTGCTATCTGATATCACTTCTTATTGCATGAAAATTGTACGCTTCACTTTCAGGTTGATTGAATGTATGTTCTGTTGATATAACTGGATTAGTTTACTTTCTGAAATCAAACTGAGTGATTACATTACTCTGTTGAAAGTTGTCGTGCACATTCTATAGAGTGAACTGAGTGTTACTCATTTTTCTTTCTCTACATATCTTGAGCATTATTTCTATACTTAAATCATTGGTGAATCTCCCTTTAGCGAATCCTATATTGGCATCTTTCCCTTGCTATAAAAGTCCATGCTCCAACCACCCAAAATCAAAAAGAAAAAAAATACATGTATATCTCTCTATCTTTTGATTTTGGATCCTGATTGTGTGTGTGTATATATATATTTAAAGAAGAAAAAAAAGAAATAAAAAGATAAAAGGGAGACAAGCAAAAGAAAAAAAGAGAAAAGAAGTTCATACATGATCCCATCTCATTTACTTCTCTCTTTCATCCTTCTTTTATTTTTCAATTTTTTCTGGAGCTTCAAAATGGGGAAAAGTCTTATTGTTTTATTTGATGCCACCATGCTTATAAATAAGCTTGGGGGAGAGGATCCAATGATGTGTGAGAGAGTGGCTACTTGTCTGTGCATGACAATCTACGCTAGGTAATTTTCTATACTCGGGGATATTACTAGAAGAATAACGAAATTCAGGAATTGAGATTTGGCATGCATTTCATGAAAACCACTCCTTTCTATTCTTATTGCTTCATATTGTGTGATACTTCTTATACTCCAAATTAAAAGAGATTAATTGAAAAGTGTACGATCTATGATTATGTATATTACTTTAGATGCTTCGGACGATGCTAATTCTAGAATGATTTCATATTTCATATTGGTTCTATATTCTTGGGTTTCTATATCGAATGCATCCTTATATGATCATGATATCGAGATAAAAATCTTTGGCAGGTTTTTATTCGTCGTATGCTATTTGAGTAAGCAAGTCCACGTCCTGAGAAAATGATCTAGCACCTCCCTCTTTGTTTTCTTTTCTTCTTTTTCCTCTTTCCTTATTTTTACCTGCCGAACTTGCCTTTTATTCATCTTCCTCGAGGACGAATAAGAGGTAAGCTTGGGGGATTTTGATCACTCCTTATTTTACACCTTTTTTGTGCATGTTTTCATGTCATTTCGATCGCACATATTGCATTTTCCACGATTATTCGACAATATCGCGTTGCTTTTCACTATTCCTTGTTTTTGTCGTATTTCAGGAGATATGGAGCGATCTGGAGCAAAAATGAGATGAAAGGACTTTCACGTACACCGAAGCATCGTCCACAGCTTATTTGAGGAGTTAGCAGTGCTAGAGGATGAGAAGAAGAGGAAGAAATTCGATAGAATCGACGAGGATGCGAGGAAGAGAAGAAAAGAGCCCAAATACAGCTCACTTGGCCGAATAGCTAGTTCACTCGGCTGAGTGAAGTACTGCACTCGCCCGAGTGAAACGGATACGTACTGCCAATTTTCAACATTCAATCGGCCGAGCAGGAAAGTTCACTCGGCCGAGTGAGGAAACTCACTCGCCTGAGTGCACAGGGATTTTTCTCCCGAGAAGCAGCCAAGTTACTGGAAATTCTGAGAAGACACACTGGCCGAGCAACATTGCTCACTCGGTCGAGTGAAGAAGCCTACTCTGCCAAGTCAGACATAGCGACAGACCCCCAGATTTCACAGACTCTCTGTTTTTTATTGGGTCTGTTACTCGACCGAGTGACATAGGTCAGTCGGCCGAGTGACGCAGTCCGACTGATACGCAAATTGGGTTTTTTCCTGGGCTGCGCAGGGGCAATTCTGTCAGGATTTTTTGGACGATTTTGGCTTGTATTTAAACCTAGTTTTATCCCTAGTTTTAGGAGAGACTTGTATTATTTTTTTGAGGGCTATTCCTTTTTTAAATCTCAGCTGGAGATCATAGACGCGAATTTTGGTTTGTTCATTCTTGCTAAAACTCTTATTTTTATGAATTGCTTTCTCTCTACAATGAATTGTGTTATGATCTATTGCTTTATTTTTTAGATTTCCATGATGATTTGTGAGTAGTTTCGTCGTTCTAGGGCATGGGGATGAACCCTATGGACCCGATCTTTGAATTGTGATGAATGAATTAAATTGTTGCTAGGATTGATAAAAGGTTAGGTTGTGATTGATTTATTGCGAATAGCTAGGAATTTCCATCGATTGGGATTTGCAAGAGATTGGATCTCAATTGATGGGAAGGCCTAGATATTCGACTTAGGTTTATAATTGAGATTCTCTATATTTGGTTTGTAAGAGATTGGGCCAAAGCTAGGATTTTTATTATAAATCTATACTAATATTCGTTTGCAAGAGATTGGACGAGTACGAACTATCAAAACCTAGATCGTAACTCGAGTTTGCACGAGAGTGGGCTCGAGATGCGATTCGACGATGATGTTGATCCTCATGCTAATGGCGTAGGTTAGGGTTTGCACGAGAGTGGGCCCTAACCTAGGTTGATATAGACCGGCAATAGCACGAGAGCGTGACCTTGGTTTTACATTAAGTTGCGAGCAGTTCACTTACATTCAAGCTTTGCAACATTGAGATTCACGATTTACAAGGATAAGTAACGATCCGTAGTGGGGATTTCATGTCCCTAGATGCTTTATTAAATTGAATGCTATTTTATATTCGAACAATTGTGATACTATTATCAAAACCACTCTTATTCCATCAATAGCTAGGTGATCAAAGTAGGATACTGTCAATTGTCCTCCCTGTGTTCGATACCCGCTCGCCACTATGCCGTGCACTTGCGATAAAACTACAATTGTTTTTTGGGTGTATATCCGGGAGCAATCATCAACTTTTTGGCACCGTTATCGGGGACATCGGTAATTGTGATCCATACTTTCAGTTTCTCTCGAGGAATATTCGTTAAGATCTTTCCATCTTTTTGTTTAGGATTTTTATTTGCTTTCTATTACATAAAAATGCATAAAAATATAAAAACATAAAAAACATCTTTTTCTGCTAGTTTATGTGGTATAGGTCTCCTACTTCACATAGATTAGAACGAACAGAAAACATGGCTAATAATGATGATGAAACACATATCACACCACTTGCACAAGAAAGGCCTTTATTGGAAATTTATATGCCGTCTAGGGTGGTGTCTAATTCATGCATAGTTCTACCTGCGGATGCTCATAATTTTAATCTGAAGCCAGGTGTAATTCAACTCTTACCATCTTACCATGGCATTGAAAATGATAATCCTTATTTGCATTTCAGAAATTTTGAAGAAGTATGCTCGACACAGTTGGATGGAAAAATTAGGTCTGATTCTGTTTATCTTAAAGTATTTGCATTCTCTCTGAAAGATAAAGCAAAACATTGGTTTAATTCTTCGCCACCTAGATCTGTCTTTACTTGGTTACAATTGCAAACTGAGTTTCTAAAAAAATTCTTTTCTTTTTAGAGGACCCATGCCTTGAAGCGACAAATCATGTCCTTTTCGCAGAAGGAGAGAGAGTCGTACGACCAAGCATGGGAGAGATTTAAGGACCTGTTGATCGCCTACCCACACATGGATATGATAAAGGCTGTACTATTGGATTCTTTTACGATGGCCTGCAACCACAAACTAGGCAAAACATGGAGATGATGTGCAACGGCGAGTTCTTTCAGAAAACTCCTATGGAGGCATGGGATTACATGGAGACGATAGCGGAGCATGCGAGGAGATGGGAGCCTACTTCAGAGTTTGACAGATCAGAGCCACTTCCACCGTCTAAAAGAGGCATGCACTCTTTGAAGCCACATGATGCGATAAGAGCACATGTAGATGCATTGCTTATGCAGAGGCTACAAGGCCTGGACTTGAGAGCAGCAAAAGCAGTTGAAGCTGGACGATTTTGTGCCATTTGTGAGCAGCCCACTCATGACAAGTCTGTTTGCCCCCACGAGCCCTGCTATGAAAGAGACTATATGGAACCCACAAACTGAAGTGAATTGGGTGTCCAATCAAGGGGTAAATTCGAACACTTTCAACTCTTCTTGGAAGAATAACCCAAATTTGAGATGTGGACCACAGCATCCGGCGCAACAGACGAACACTCCTTACCACCATCCAAACCATGCGAGCAATCAAGGGAAGAAGGAGCAGAGCACTGATATTACAGCCGTACTGCAGCAAATGATGCAAATACAGAATCAACAACAACAATAGATTTAACAACAATTTCAGCAGTAGTTTTGGCAGCTTAACGAAAACTTTTCTAAAATTGCTGCAAGGTACAATACCAGCTCAATCTGTTGCAAATTCTAACATAAATTCCTCTTCTTTTTCAGGTGACAACATAAAACCATGCAATGCAGTAACTACATTGCGTAGCAGAAGAGAGATAGAAAAACCAAAACCACCTAGGCATTAACAAATAGTTGAGGAGAAAGAGGATGAGCTTGTACCACAAAAGCTGTAAGAGGAGGAGAAAAGCTTATAAAACGAGGAGGTCAAAGAAAAGGAGGCTAAACCATATACACCTCCAGCTCCATTTCTACAGAGGCTAGCACCACCAACAAAAGATAAGTATCAGGCAAAAATTAGGGACATCTTCAAATAGGTAAAAATTAATATTCGCTTACTTGATGCGATAAACCAAGTGCTTGCTTATGCTAAATTTTTAAAGGATCTATGCACTGTGAAACGGATGCTTAATGTGAACAGAAAGCTTTTCTCACACAACAGGTAAGTGTCATAGTTCAACATAACACTCCACCTAAATATAAAGATCCAGGTTCTCCTACTATTACATGCACTATAGGGACAAAGAGCTTTGGAAATGCTTTGCTTGATTTGGGTTCGAGTGTCAATATTTTTCCTTAATCTGTTTTCTTGCAACTAGGTTTGGAAGAGCTTAAACCAATGCCAGTGGTGCTACAGTTAGCAGGCAGATCAATGAAAGTTCCAAGAGGTTGTGTATAAGATGTTTTGGTTCTGGTGGACAAGTTCTACTACCCCGTTGATTTCATCGTTCTAGACATACATGGACCACCTTTTGGTAACATCACTCCTGTCATTTTGGGACGTCTATTCTTAGCTACATGCAACGTCGTAATCAACTGTAGGGATGGACAGTTGAAGATAACGTTTGGTAACATGAAACTTGAATTAAATATCTTTAAATCATGTAAGTTGCCAACATGTGTTGAAAGTGTTGAAGAGGTATATCTTATTGAAAATTTGATCGAAGACTACTTTGAGGCTGAGTATGAACATGAATCCAATTATATCGATAATAATTTTGATGATATTAACGAGTCTTACTTTATGCATGGCACTCATGAAAAATCAAGGGAAGCATGTGCATCGAGATTTGAACCATTGCCAGATGGATTGCCATCACAATTACCCTCTGACGTGGAGCATCCAAAGTTTGAGCTAAAGCCACTGCCGAACTACTTGAAGTATGCTTACCTTGGAAAAGATGAGACTTTCCCCGTGGTAATATCCTCCAAACTTACACTTGAACAGGAACACTTATTGCTTGATGTACTTAGGGAACATAAAGGGGCCATTAGATGGTCCATTGCAGACATCAAAGGTATAAATCCCTTAACCTGTACACATCATATTTATCTTGAGGATGATGCAAAACCCACGCGTGAAATGCAACGTCGGTTGAACCTGACGTTAAAAGAAGTGGTAAAGGGTGAGGTTCTTAAATTATTTGATGCTGGAATTATTTATCCAATCTCTGATAGCAAGTGGGTTAGTCCAACTCAAGTTGTCACTAAGAAATCTGGTTTAAATGTGGTTAAAATGAAAATAATGAACTCATACCTATGCGAACCACCACTGGATAGACAATGTGTATTGATTATAGGAAGCTTAATTCAAAAACAAGAGAAGACCACTTTCCTTTGCCTTTCCTAGATCAAATTTTAGAGAGAGTGTCTGGTAATGAATATTATTGCTTTCTAGATGTCTACTCTGGTTATTATCAGATAGAGATTGCCCTAGAGGATCAAAATAAAACCACGTTCACTTGTCCCTTTGGAACTTTTGCATTTAGGAGGATGCCATTTGGTCTATGCAATGCACATGCTACTTTTCAACGTTGCATGTTAAGCATATTTAGTGATATGGTTGAAAAGATAGTAGAAGTATTTATAGATGATTTATATGTATATGGCACCTCTTTTGAAAATTGTTTATCTAACTTAGCCCTTGTTTTGTGTAGGTGTAAAGAAAAGAACTTGCTACTCAATTAAGGAAAAGTGCCACTTCATGACTACGGAAGGTTTAGTACTTGGTCACTTGGTTTCTAAAGCAGGTATTCAGGTGGATAAGGTGAAAGTTGAAGTTATAGAGAAGTTTCCAACACCAAAGAGCGTCAGAGATATTCGTTCCTTCTTGGGTCATGCAAGATTTTATAGATGCTTCATAAAGGATTTCAGCACTATCTCTCGACATCTTTGCAATTTATTAACTTCAAATACTGAATTTATTTCGACGCAAGAGTGTCAAAATTCTTTTAAAAAACTGAAGTCCTTACTTGCCTCATCGCCGATTTTGCAGGTTCCAGATTGGACTCTTCCTTTCGAGATTATGTGTGATGCGAATGATTACGCAGTGGGGCAGTTCTTGGGCAAAAGAACGAAAAAGTTCCTTATGTGATTTACTACGCAAGTAAGGCCATGAACGATGCTCAAAGAAATTACACGAGAACGGAAAAGGAATTACTTGCCGTGGTATTTGCATTGGACAAGTTCAGGAGCTACAGTTTGGGATCGCCTATCGTCGTCTATATGGACCACTCTGCACTCAAATATTTATTATCTAAAAAGGATGCAAAGCCTAGACTTATACGATGGATTCTTCTTTTGCAGGAGTTCAACATCACGATACAAGCCAAGAAGGGAGTGGAGAATTATGTTACAGACCACCTCTCTCGATTGACAGTAGGCACAGAGTCATCAGATACACCATTGAGAGATTCCTTCCCCGATGAGCAACTTTTCTTCGTCTCTACTCTACCATGGCATGCATACATAGTCAATTACTTGGTGACAGGTAGAACTCCATCACATTGGTCCTCTCTTGATTTTAAACGTTTCAAACATGAGGTAAAATCTTTCTACTTTGACGATCCTTATCTTTTTAAATACTGTGGAGACCAAATTGTGAGACGATGTATACCCGATCATGAGATTAGTAGTGTTTTACAATTTTGCCATGATGTGATATGTGGAGGACATTTTTGTGCTCATAAAACTATTGCAAAAATTTTACTTAGTGGATTTTTTTGGCCCACCATGTTTAAAGATGCATATGCTTATTGTAAATCATGTGTGTGTTTTCAACAGTTGGGGGGAATCACAAAAAGAAATATGATGCCACTAAACCCATGTTAGAGATAGAAATATTTGATTGT
The DNA here is from genome assembly GCA_030789695.1 of Scilla litardierei. Lineage (NCBI taxonomy): Eukaryota > Viridiplantae > Streptophyta > Magnoliopsida > Asparagales > Asparagaceae > Scilla > Scilla litardierei. The sequence continues at coordinate 111,107,692 of CM061133.1, read as the reverse complement.
TGGGTGATTGATTTTATGGGACATTTTCCACCTTCGTTTGGTTATGTTTTCAAACTCATTGCAATTGATTATGTTTCTAAATGGGTGGAGGTTATTCCTTGTAGGTCTAATGACGCATCTATCGTGCTAAAGTTCTTGAAAGAAAATATCTTTGCGTGTTTTGGAGTACCAAAGGCCATTATTAGTGATGAAGGTTCCCACTTTTGCAATAGGCTCTTCGCAAATTTAATGAAGAAGTTTGGGGTGACGTATAATGTTTCAACTCCATACCATCCCCAAACAAATGGACAAGCTGAACTTGCAAATAGATAGATCAAGAATATCCTTCAGAAAACAATTAATCCCGCTTGCAAAGATTGGAGTCTTTGCTTGCCTGAAGCTTTATGGTCCTACAGGATGGCATACAAGACTATTCTAGGGATGTCTCCTTACCGTTTAGTCTATGGAAAAAATTGTCATCTTCCTGTTGAATTAGAACATAAATCTTATTAGGCTATTAAATCATTAAATTTACTTGATGGCTCATCAAATGATTCTCGTAAATTGCAGCTATTGGAGCTTGAAGAGTTACGAAGGGAGGCATATGAAAATGCAAAATTGGCAAAGGAACGAATGAAAGTTGTACACGATAAGACGATCCTACAGAGAGAATTCAAGCTTGGGGACAAAGTTCTTCTTTATAACTCACGATTGCATATATTTCCAGGGAAGCTACGTTCCAAATGGTTGGGCCCATTTCATGTCAAACAAGTTTTTCCACACGGAGCAGTAACTGTGGTGAATGAAAAAGATGGGAGCGAGTTCAAAGTTAATAGACAACGACTGAAACACTTACAAGAACTTTGGACTAATGATGACACGACCATGGAGCTTACGGACCCACCTTCGGGTGGCACTTAAACCGGTGTGTTCTTTCCTTACTGAGTAGTAGTAGATTTTCTTTTCTTTATTTTACACTTTTTTATTTTTCTTAGGAATTTTGCCTTTAGTATACTCTTTTCAACATTGAGGGAAATGTTTATCTTTAAGTTGGGTAGAGTGTATTAGTCATTTTGTTCGGATTTTTTTATCTTAAGTTTTTCTATTTAAAAGAGAGAGAAAAGAATAAATCGCCAGCACTCATCTTCTAACCATCATTTAAGCCCTCTTAAAGTGTCACTTTATCAGATGGTTATGCAATAATGGCATTCTAAAAATTGTTTATGGCTTGACATCATTGTTTTTCTCTTCATGGAATTAACCATTAATATGCCCCTTATGAAAAGTTTCAAATTTCATGACTAATTTCTCGAAGTGGTTTGAATTAATTCCATGCATGTCGTTGTGATGCATAAGTTTAAAGTGGACACGATTGATAGGAATAATTTTCTTTTTGAATAGGAATGTGGCCATAAATATGTGCTGAAATGTGAGTCTAATGAATGGGTGTGAGTTGCCAAAAAACAAAAAAATGAAAAAAAATGAGAAAAAGAATAAAGTGCATCGTTCCCTTGAGTTTATCAAGTCGCCGGGTCTTCGTGCCTCAGGAAGCATTGGAGATTCGCATCGAAAGATGGATGTATGTGAGTGCACTCAAAAAATGATGATAATAAAAACTTAGATGATTCGAGTTATTAAGTTCGAGTGGCCCTTCTAAGCCTAATGCCCGAAGGTCGTCTGGCCTAGGAGTCATTAACTGAAAGCTCATTACATGGATCATTCTAAGTCGAAAAAGAAAAAAACAGAGATAAATATGACAAACTCAACACCCATGAATTGATCTTTAAATAATTTCGATTCCTTGAAAATTAGAAAGTTATGAATTGATGTTGTGTTATACTTTTTGTCCATGCAAAACGATGCTCGTATGTTATGTATTAAAACTAGATTAGAGAAAATGACATGGATTTGAACTCATTCATAATTGCGTATATTCGTGATAAATATTACGATGGAAAGTGCGTTATTGACCCAAGCCTTAGACAATTAGAAGGATTTAATATTTTTCTAAACATCCGATTTAGTCGCTCTTTTTGCTAGAGACTAGCAAAACACTAGTTGGGGGTGTGATTCATGGTAAATATTACATATTTAACCCCTCATTTAGCCCCATTTTGTGCATATATGGTACTTATTTGGTCTCTAATATGATCGTATTTTGAATACCATTAACTATCAGATCAAACTCTCATTTTATGCACAAAACAGCAATAAACTGAGTATTTCTACCCTTTTAGTATTTTTTCATATGAAGATCTCACTCTCACGATTCCAACAACTGTTTATTTGTATTTTTCTGAGATCTGTGCTAATTTCTCTGAATTTTTTAACGCAGAATACCAATTAAATGGAGAAATATGGGGAAATACAACCGAAATACGCACGTACGCATACGAGTCTATCGACGGGCTACGTGGAAAAATCTTGGCCGATCACCACTTCATCCGACGGCTATCAACAAGGGGAGACGCGACATCATCTTCACCATTGGATCCTGATCCAACGGTTGTGACGCGACGATCGAAACGCAGATTCGAGGACACGTGGCATTCATTCGCCGAGTTCCCGCCTCATCGAATGCAGTAAGTGAGCGAGCGACACGGCCTCTTCCCCACCGCTCGATCACGATCCGACGGCCATTATCGTCCCCGCATCGAGCAGCGCACTCAGCGAATAAGTGACGACGTGGCGCAATCTTAACGAGCGACCACTCGATCAAACGGCGAAGGAGCTGATACGCGAAGCGGGCGACTTACATATGCCGCAGGAACACGTGGCAAGACCTCTGCCATTCCCCACTCAATCCAATGTCGTGGAACGCTGCAAATTACATGCAACACGAGGCTGATTCGAATTCAACGGGCGACGTGGCTGCATCAAGGCCATTGCTTTAAGATCCAACAGTGACTAACAAATCCGAGTTCTATCCGAACTCGAAAGCGGGTGTGCGCAAGCGAGGATCCGAACCCGCAAGCCACGTGGCAGCCCCTCGTCAAATCCTGCACTTGATGAGTGGCCCAGAATTGTTGCGGCTAGGGTTTTGGGTTTTTAAGCGGATTTCAGCGAAATATTTGCATCCGCAACAGACCTTATACCCCTATAAATACCCTAGTATTCCAGAGAGTATTCGGACTTGTTTTTGGGCATATTTTGAGCGTATTGGAGGGGCTACAGAGCGTATTTTCGTGAGATTTTCTGGGGCTTTGGAGACAGAAATCAGAGGCTCTTGCAAAAAGATTTCCAAGGCTTTTTGAGGAGTTTTGGTGATAGAAATCTCAACTTATACCTTGTATTTCACGTATTTAGCAGGTATTTTGCGTTTTGATCAAGTATTTGCTAATAAAACTGAGCTTTCTTCTCTCTATGCATGGCTAGTGCCTCATGTGTTGGTTGTGATGTAGTTAGGGCTATGTGATCGTTGATTTTGATGTCTTTTTGCCCTATATGCATGTTACAATAACGTATTTCAACGATTTCTACGTATAATCTAATTGAGTATGTTAATCGGAGACATGTGCATGCTTAATTGAATATGATCAAAGTAAGACTTGTTCGTGATGCGATCTAAGAGGATGTATCGTGACCTGAGAGGGCACTTGTGCGTACTTTCTTTATGAAATTGAAGTTATACGTGATTACTTTTTGGAACTTTTGTTTACATGCGTTATTGCCATACTTTCCGACGTTCTCACGCCCTAGCCGGATGAGACGTAGAGTTATAGAAAAGATATTCTAACTCATCGATTACAAAACCCTTAACAAAATCGCAACTGACACATGCTCCTCTTATTGGTTTCCTATATCGACTCTCCGTACACGTTTTTAGTATTACTCTCTTGTTTACTTAAAACCATTATCAAGATTATCTCACCTTCGAAAGGTGGTAGTTTTTCATCTTTTTATTAATCTTTGGAAACTGATTCTTTTGGTTTATAGGTCGACTGTCCAGTGGATTCGATACCTGACTCTCTAGGTTTACTACTTGATCGATCTCCTACACTTGGGAGTAGCACACAAACATTTTGAGACGAGTCAAGTTTTTGGCACCGTTGCCGGGGACAGTGGTATTTGCGATCCATACTTTCAATTTCTCACGAGGAAAATTCGGTGACATCTTTCCATCTTTTAGTTTAGGATTTTTATTTGCTTTCTATTACATAAAAACGCACAAAAAATATAAAAACATAAAAAAACATCTTTGCCTGCTAGTTTATGTTGCATAGGTGTCCTACTTCACATGGATTAGTACGAACAGAAAACATGGCTCACACCACCTGCACAAGAAAGACCTTTATTGGAAATTTATATGGCATCTAGGGTGGTGTCTGATTCATGTATAGTTCTACCTACAGATGCTCATAATGCTAATCTGAAGCCATGTGTAATTCAACTCTCACCATCTTACCATGGCATTGAAAATGATAATCCTTATTTGCATGTCAGAAATTTTGAAGAAGTATGCTCGACATAGTTGGATGGAAAAATTAGCTCTGATTATGTTTATCTTAAATTATTTCCATTCTCTCTGAAAGATAAAGCAAAACATTGGTTTAATTCTTTCCCACCTAGATCTATCTCTACTTGGTTACAATTGCAAACTGAGTTTCTAAAAAAATTCTTTTCTTTGTAGAGGACCCATGCCTTGAAGCGACAAATCATGTCCTTTTTGCAGAAGAAAAGGGAGCCGTACAACCAAGCATAGGAGAGATTCAAGGACCTGTTGATCGCCTGCCTACACCATGGATATGATAAAGGCCATATTATTGGATTCTTTTACGATGGCCTGTAGCCACAAACTAGGCAATACATGGAGATGATGTGCAACGGCGAGTTCTTTCAGAAAACTCCTACGGAGGCATGGGATTACATGGAGACCATAGCGGAGCATGCGAGGAGATAGGAGTCTACTTCAGAGTTTGACAGATCAGAGCCACTTCCACCATATAAAGGAGGCATGCACTCATTGAAGCCAGACGATGCGATAAGAGCACATATGGATGCATTGCTTACGCAGAGGCTACAAGGCCTGGACTTGAGAGCAGCAAAAGCAGTCGAAGCTGGACCGTTTTATGTCATTTGTGAGCAGCCCACTCATGACACGTCTGTTTGCCCCCACGATCCCTGCTATGAAAGAGACTATATGGAACCCACAAACTGAAGTGGATTGGGGGTAAATTCGAACACTTTCAACTCTTCTTGGAAGAATCACCCAAATTTGAGATGTGGATCACAGCAGCCGGCATAACAGACGACCACTCCTTACCACCATCCAAATCATGCCAGTAATCAATGGAAGGAGCAGAGCACTGATATCACATCTGTACTTCAGCAAAAGATGCAAATGCAGAATCAACAACAACAACAGCTTCAACAACAATTTCAGCAGCAGTTTCAGCAGCTTAACGAACACTTTCCTAAAATTGCTGCATCTTTAGGTACAGGTACTTTACCAGCTCAATCTGTTGCAAATCCTAACATAAATTCCGCTTCTTTTTCAGGTGACAACATAAAACCATGCAAGGCCGTAACTACTTTGCGTAGCAGAAGAGAGATAGAAAAACCAGAACCACCTAGGCATGAACAAATAGTTGAGGAGAAAGAGGATGAGATTGTACCACAAAAGCTGTAAGAGGAGGAAAAAAGCTTATAAAACGAGGAGGTCAAAGAAAAGGAGCTTGAACCATATACACCTTCAGCTCCATTTCTACAGAGGCTAGCACCACCTACAAAAGATAAGTATCAGGAAGAAATTAGGGATATCTTCAAATAGGTAAAAATTAATATTCACTTGCTTGATGTGATAAACCAAGTGCCTGCTTATGCTAAATTTTCAAAGGATCTATGCACTGTGAAACTGACGCTTAATGTGAAAAGAAATCTTTTCTCATGCAACAGATAAGTGCCATAGTTCAACATAAACCCACCTAAATATAAAGATCCAGGTTCTCCTACTATTCCATGCACTATAGGGACAAAGAACTTTGGAAATGCTTTGCTTGATTTGAGTTCGAGTGTCAATATTTTGCCTTACTTTGTTTTCTTGCAACTAGGTTTGGGAGAGCTGAAACCAACACCAGTGGTGCAACAGTTAGTAGACAGATCAATGAAAGTTCCAAGAGGTTGCGTGGAGGATGTTTTGGTTCATGTGGACAAGTTTACTACCACGTGGATTTCATCGTCCTAGGCATACATGGACCACCTTCTGGTAACATCACTCCTGTCATTTTGGGACATCCATTCTTAGTTACATGCAACGTCGTAATCAACTGTAGGGATGGACAGTTGAAGATAACGTTTGGTAACATGAAACTTGAATTAAATATCTTTAAATCATGTAAGTTGCCAACAGGTGTTGAAAGTGTTGAAGATGTATGTCTTATTAAAAATTTGATCGAAGACTGCTTTGAGGCTGAGTATGAACATGAATCCAATTATATCGATTATAATTTTGAAGATATTAACGAGTCTTATTTTGTGCAGGGCACTCATGAAAAATCAAGGGAAGCATGGGCATCGAGATTTGAACCATTGCCAGTTGGACTGCCACCACAATTACCCTATGACGTAGAGCATCCAAAGCTTGAGCTAAAGCCATTGCTAGACTACTTGAAGTATGCTTACCTTGGAAAAGATGAGACTGTCCCCGTGGTAATTGTAGAGAAATGATGCCCTCGAGGCTATTTATCTATGTGAGTATAGCACAAACGTCTTGTTCGAAATAACAGTAATCTGTTTGGTAATAATATATCTAAGTTATATTATAATGTAGTTAACATTAGATATTAACTTAGGTAAAGTCCTGAGACTTTATGCAAGGTCAAATATTTATCGAGATGAGTATCTCGATCATAGAAAAATGTTTGACCGTTTGTAGCATAAGTCTAAAATGTTTCGTGGTCGTAGATGTTTCGAGACAAGGATATCGAAACATCGGATAGACCATTGTGTCCTAGTCTTCACCGTTAAGCGGTGGCGATGATCTCATGATCGTTCGACTTGGCGAAGTCAGAGACGAGACATAGGTGCTTATTAGAGAATGAGTTCACTGAACGATCCACAAGAGTAATCATATGGTTACATTGACCAATCTGTCAATGATAACTCTAAGTGATGATAGGAAAGTTGGTCTTTTGACTTGAGGTCAATTTACAAACATGTGCGTGAACAGTGTCACTTAGATCACTGACCAAACTTCGAGGCTAGGCCTGTTGAAAGGTCTCTGATTGGGTGTCACTTGAAGCGTACGAGGGGAGTAATGACCAAGAGAGGATTCGTCTCTCCCTGTCAATGGGAGTTAGTGTCGTAGAGTTAGTTCGGTCTTTAGCAAAATCTCTGCGCAGAGTATGTTGGAAGAAGTCCAACATTAGTTGACTAAAGATCGATAGAAACTAACCAGAGTCAAGTTATTGGGGTTGACAGTTATACCGTACCCTAGACTTGATCTACACGACATAGGTTAGACGAAGTGACTATAACTGTAGAAATCATCACAGACACGGTCAGGGTGGTCCCGACAATTCTCATATTGATGAGCTAACCACATTATGATGATTCTGAAACAAGGACGGTAGCCACTGCTCGTGGTCACCGCCGTATAGGGCTTCGAGCCCAACCTGTAGTAGGGTCAGGCCGTAGGGTCATACACAGAGTGCGACCTTCATCTAATAATAGGTAGAAATTAGTTAGGGAGAATATTTTGCAATTTTGATGCAAGGGATGGAATAATTGCATTTGATGCAATATGATAATTTAAGTCTAGATAGTGACTAATTTGCATATGATGCAAAGAGATTAAATGTGTCTTAAATTGTTTATGACTATATTTAATATAAGAAATGCAAGAAAAATCTCACAGGTAAAACGGGAATGTCCCGGTCTACGCCCAGGTTCGAACGGCGTCCAATTCGGACGCTAGATGCCCAAGATACGCCCAAAACAGCCCGTTGGATTCGGTCGGGTCAGACCAGGCTGACCCAGGCCAGACTGGGTCTGGCCTGGGTGCTTGGCCAGACCCAGGCAGCCCAGGGCACCCGGCCCGCATGGGCCTGGGCGCCCGGCCCAGGCCCCGGCCCGGGTGCCGGGCCTGGCCTGGGCCGGGCGCCCAGGTTGGGCGCGCCAGTCTGGGCACGCCCAGACCAGGTTCTGACCTGGTCTGGGCTCTCCCAGCTGGCCTGGTGGGCCCCAGTTCTAGGGTTTTGAACCCTTATTGTGCCGAATTTTTGACGGCTCAGTTTTTGCGAAAAACTAGCCTTGGGCTGAACTTTGAGCGATCAATTGGAGGGTCAAACGAACTCCGATTGACGAACCGTTTTTTCCTATGTGTTCACCATTGAATGCCCTTCGTATTGATAGGTTGTATCAATCATGAAGCTCAACGGTGAGTGAGTTAAAATTCACAGAAGTTTGCACTTTGTGAAGAGCAAACTAACTTGATTTAATTAACTCTAATTTAATAGTCCCACATCGGTTGTGCGAAAAAGGGGAGAGTCCGCCGCCTATATAAATAGGGGCCTCCCCCTTCCTCCAAACTCGTCCCAAGCTCTAGATCTGAGCGGCTCTCGTAAATGTTGGATCACGCTCGGATCTAGGCTTAAGTCTATAATTTCTCTATCTCCCTATATTTCTGCCTTGCTCCTGAGGGCTCTAGCAAAGCCGCAAAAGAGTTCGGATTCGGATCCGAAATCTAGGCAAAGGTTTCACTCGCGTATAACTTTCTTCGGCGCGTGGTTTGCTCGACGACACGAGGAATGCTCGCCTCGGGATGCGGAGCGGTTCGAGGAGCGGTTCAGGGAGCGGTTCGAGGAGCGGCTCAGAAGACGGTGCGGAACATCTTGCCTGCCCCAGGGTTGAGATTCCGGGTAAGTGTTTTATAAGCATTAGTTTAATTTAATCGCAGTAGGTTAGATCCTTCTTGTGATGGTCAGATCCATCCCGAGTCGGCATAGATCTTGGCTAAGTGTCTTGAACCTTAGGGCTAAGTTAAATTGTTTAACTGCATGCTAATTAGATTAACTTGTTTATTCTTCCGCTGTAAATTTTTATGTCTATGTTCCGTCCGACTTAGGATGGGAATATAGTTTTTTTGCCCTAAGGGTCCCACAAAACCCTTCAGTGGTATCAGAGCCTATGTTGGCGTAACGATCTAGCACTGCGATTTTATTAAACATTGAAATGTTTTTTAAAATACTTTTAAAATGTTTTAAAGTTATAAGATAATTTTAAAATATTTTTGGATGCCCTATAAAATGTTTTTTTAGATGTTTAAAATTTTTTTATAATAAATTTTAAGCATGAAAATTTTTAAAAAGATGTTTAAATATTTTATGTGATAAAAATTTAAGCATGCAATTTTTTAAATGATGTTTTAAATTTATATGATAATTTTAAAACTGATTTTAAGACTTTAAAACTTTATGCGATAAGTTTAAAATGTTATTAGATGTTTTAAAATTTTATGTGATAAATTTTAAGCATGGAATTTTTTAAAAAATGAAGTTTAAAATTTATGAGATATTTTAAACCTAATTTTAAAAGTTTAAAATTTTTATGCGATAAATATTTTTAGTAGCATGCAAATTTGGTGATCTTTTAAAAACAAGTAATTATTTTTATGAGATAAAATAAAATGTTTTAAAAATCACAATTTTAAATTTAAATGTTAAATTTAAGTATGCATGCTAAACTTGTTTATTTGATAAACATTAGTCTATTTAATTGTTAAATAGTTGTACATTTTTATTTTATGCGATAAAATTAGTGTAACTTTATGTTAATGGTATGACATTTTGCCCCTTATTTGATAACACAAGTCAACCCTTTAGGTTAGCCATTAAAAAATCATTAAAATTTATTAATTAAATTTTAATGACATGCTATGTTTTAATAAAACTTTAACAACCCTTTAAGATCTAATTCATGATTAGGGTAATCCCTTTAATGAATTTTTAATTCTAATTGTTATAATTAATTCTCATTAAAGGACTTCGCTTTTAGCGTTGTTAATAAATTTATTAAAATCCTACTAACGATTAGGATAGCATGTGAACCTTATAGTTGATAAGGATTTAATAAAAGTTATTAAACAAATCCTAAAATTTTGAATTTAAGGATTCAACTAGTTGATAGGATTAATTAGTTGTTAATAAAAGCCTTTTAGTCTATGGCACGCATATAAAAATGACAAACATCATTCAATGGACCATGATCCATTCAATGTGCTTGGCTAAGTTTGCTGGTTCACCCTTTAAGGGATAGTGATCCTGGCTTAGTCAATTCCCTGGCTGTGTTCCGCTGGACCGCAATGACGCGAATCATGATTGTATGACACCCTAGACTATATCTAAGTCAAATACGTTAATAATCTTCTTCAAGATTAGTCGTAGCCCTCCTTGTTTTAAGGGTTGGCAACTATAGGACTCGTGTTATAGTTGTTGAGCTACACTCAAGCTGTAACATGGCAACCTTGTAGAAACCAACTCCTTAAATACATAAGATGAGATCTTGACTTGACCCAAACCGTCGTGTCATGAAGACACCGAGCGCCGGCGTAAGATAAGTCAATGATGTAGTCTGGCTAGATGTAGTTTAAGACCTAACCCAAACTGATGTGTCGTGAATACACCGAGCGCCGGGGCAAGTCGAGGCTAGACGCGAAAACAAGGGTCCGACTAGACTAGACATTGTGATTTGGATGAGCACACTCATGATCACAAATGGCTAGGGGTAAAAACCGATAAGAGGGTCATATCTGATATGATCGATGAAGAGTCATCTTCCGATTACAGAGTCCTACAACTTGTTGAGCTACACTCAAGGTTGTTAGGCTCAAGGTGATTGGACCTCTTACCCATTAATTTTAATTCGATTAAATCGTTCGTTATTAAGCTTTGAAACGATCGTAAAAATAGTGGGAGGATATAGATAGATAAAAGCCATTCTACCTATATTTAATATTGAAATATGCTGAACTAGGGCAAGACTATGTTTACCGAAGGAATCAAAATATAATATTTTAAATGAAATAAGTTAACTGGTCAAAAAGGTTGATTAATTGAATATCAAGTTAAATTCTAATTGATAGAATTAAACTATATTCTCGTTGACATTAAAATGACCTTCTAAAGAACAGACTTAAGAAATATGATTTCATTAAGTTCTGTGTCCAACAAATGAATTCACGCTACATGTCACTCGTCTTTATATGTGGCAGCTTGAACATATAGGATATTCGAAGTATGTTTCTCCCTACAACTTGTCGAGCTACACTCAAAGTTGTATGGACAAACAATTTTGATTTGCAAAGTTCGAGAATTCGGTCAAACCGTTTGAGTCGAATACGAGTGCATGAGCGGTGCAAGGCTATGTATCCCAACCGGATCTTGAGACAAGCAACTTGTTGAGCTACACTCAAGGTTGCAAAGCTCAAGCGTTTGGATACATAAGATGCTTGCATAGCTATTCATTTATGTTGGGCTATTTAATATCTAAATTTGATTTAGAAAAGGAAGAAGGCACTCCGGAAAGTCAATCGAGTTAAATAGTTTAATTTATCATTAGTAAAGGCATAAGGAGGAGGAAATGAAAATGTGACATATTATGATGTCACGATTTCGTAATTATGTTATACAAAAGGTTAACACATTTTGACGAATGTCGTCACATTGCTTCTGAAGCAATGAGTAATATGTATAACGATAATATATGTATTAAATGTTAATATATAAATACACAAGATAGTAGCAAACTTGTATGGCAAAATAGACTAGGCCGTATCGAGAGAATAAGCTTCACAAGTCACATAAAGAGGGGGTCTGACCTCTCGTATTATGAAGTCTGCGGACACTTGTGAGTCTTATCCTCTTAGATACAATGGCCGATAACCATCTGTGAGACAGTGGGAGAATGAGTTGCCGAACTCAGTCTCGTACATACTGATGTACCCGAGTGTTTCAGAGTGTTTTCTCACTACAAAGCGTTGACCGTGGAGAACCCGGTCAACGTGGTCAAGGGGCCCGCTTTGGGTCCCTCGGGGGCTTCGAATCGGTGCAGAAGGGGCGAGGGGAAGCCTCGGCCCTGGTTGAGACGCTCGGCCTCGGACAGATGTGCTCGGCCTCGGCTGGAGGGGGGACGAGGGGTAGCCTCAGTCGCCCGGGTAGGTGCACGGCCGACGGGTGGCGAGGGAGAGTCTCGGGCCCGATTAGGACGCTCGGCCTCGGTAGGACGTGCTCGGCCACGGCAGGCTGACGGTGAGGGGAAGCCTCACTGTCCGGTTGATCGAGTGGTCGGAGAGGGGCGAGGGGTAGCCTCGGCCCATTGATCTGTTGTCCACCTGCGCAGACGAGAACGCTCGTCAGGGGGCCGGACCTTGGTTCCGGCCAAATCCCCTCCGATGCCTAAGTCAGATAGAGATCTGAGAAAGGGGGCCCGGCGGAGACGGTCCGACTCGTGAGGAGATCGTAACGGCGTCTCTCGGCACGAGCGGGGGAGGAAGGAGATGAATTGGGGGAACGAGGTCGTTGATGGAGTACCTTAGGTTTTGCTACCTGAGATGCGGTCCCTTTCTTCGTCGTCTTCCTGGCCCTTTTGTAGAGCTCCCGCGTGATTGCCTCTGACCCACGTCCCACGTCCGCCATTGATCGTGCCCCATTAGTCCCCCCTCGCCGCCGCTCTCTCCGCCATGCCTGCACCTCCCCATTATCGCTATTTCGTGGTCGCGCGTCCGGGGGAGGGGTTTTCGCAGGAGTGGGCGAGCGACCAATGCGTTATTGGGGCTGGGTCGGATCGACGTTCGAGAAGGTCCCTTGTTGGGCCTTTGTCGAATGGGCTTTGAGGACGCAGATGGGCTTTTGACCAGTAGTCGGGCTCCTGGGCTCGTGCTTTACGGGTCTCGGTCAAATAGGCGTAACAATTGCCCCCATCGGTCGGGTTGATCGGCCTCGGCCGGTTCGGCTCGGCCGATGTGACCTCTGCTGATTTTGACGAGCTCGCCAGTCGATGCCGACTCATTTATTAGTCGTCATCATGAGTTGGCCCGTTCGATGTTTTTAAGGCGCGGGTTCCGAAGCGCCGTCGGCCTTCAGATGTTGCCACGTGTAGCGGCAAGCTTATCCCCGCCGCTCGCGGAGTCGTCTTAAGTGGAGAAGTCGAGGGATTCGTGAGCCGCCATCCCATCGTCTTTCTTCTTTGCGCTGATCCCCCTCCTGTCTGTGCTCTGCCCCATGTCGTCTTCTTCTGCTACGGGTTCGGTTCGGTCGGAGCGCGATGTGGCTCCAGGTCTGACGGGTGGCACTCCTTCGGCGATTAGTCAGCACGGGGATGATCTTTCAGGGGTTCCTTCTGAGGTCTTGGCGTGGCCTTCGTCGATCTGTGCCACCGCCATCGGGAGCATGCGCTCCTCCTACCTGCTTCCGCCCTACTCGGCTCGTGCCCCTGGGGCTGACGAGCGGATCTGCTCTCCTGGTCCCAATGAGGTCGGGATATATGAGAAGTGCTTCCACTTCGGGCTCCGTTTCCCGCTTCATCCTTTTATCGTTGAGTTCCTTCAGGCCCACAATGTGTGCTTGTGTCAATTCTGTCCCAACGCCGTCGGGATCCTCGTCGGGTTCGTTGTCGTCTGCATGCTGAAGGGTGTGGTGCCCTCTCTCCACCTCCTTGCCCAGTTCTACCGCCTGAGCCTCCACCAATCGGGGGCGTGGATTTACATCAGCGCCCGCCCGAAGATGTCCCTGGTGCTGGGGTTGCCGAGCTCCCTGAAACGCTGGAAGGGGGAATATGTGTTCGTCACATTCCCCTCGAGTGTACCCTTCCCGGCTCGGTGGGTGGCAGCCGGTGCCGTTGTTCTTAATCTGGGTGAGCCGACGGTCGCTGAGCAGTAGACGGCGAGGGACATGCTGGCAATTCCTACGGGGGAGCGCTCGATCGACTTCCTCTTTAGTGACCACAATTTGCGTAAGACGGTGTGGCCCCTAGGTAAGCTGCCCCGAACGTTCGCCCCTCGAAGTCGCCCAGGTTCTGCTCTGTCTCTCATTTCTTCTTTGAGTGCAGGTGGGCTCCCTCTCGGTTCTTCTCCTGCCAGCGCTCTTGTGCAGGTCCCAAACCCGGATCCGCGCAGAAGGGACCATGTGTTGGCGGTCCGGAAGAAGCAGTGGGTTGTGACCGCGTCCGGAGGTTCGAAGCGAAAGAAGATGTCGTCTCCCTCTCTCCCCCTGCAGGGGTCTCCCAAGAGATTCCATGAGGGGGTCGAGGGGGTCGACGTCCAGCCGACTGCTGATCGACCTCATCCTGCTCCCGTTGAGGTTGCCTGGCCGTGGGCCGGCCCTTCACCTCTCCCAGATGGCTCTCTCCCCGAGGCTTACAGTCGGTATCTTGGGGCGTTCCGCTCCGCTCCTGGCGAGTTCCCTTCATCAGGAGAGGGTCTTCTTTGTCCGCGCTTTCCAGTGGGGGAGACGGAGTCGGTGTTCTCGAGCCGTGGAGCCGCCGCTCGTGTGGCCGAGAACTGTTGTCTCCCTCCCGACCAGGCGGTGTTGGACGGAGTCAGGGGCGATTGCTTGGCTACCTTCGTGATCCAGGCTGGTCAACAGGTAGTGTGTCTTTGCTTATCCCCCCGTTTTCCAGCTGCTTTTGCCGTCTTACCTTCGTTGCTTTGGCGTAGTTGTCCTCGGTGGGCCTCTCGATGAGGCGCCAATTCGCGGCTCTTCCCAAAGCCAAATCGGTGGCCGGGCTAGGCCCTGAGGTCCCTGGCGAGGAGGGGGAGGAAGCTGGTCAGTTGGAGGAGGCGCGGGTCCAGTCCCTGGACTCCCGAATAACCGAGCTGTCCTCTCTCCTGGAGGTGGCGGATCGGGAGAGAGCCGTGGCTCTGACCGCGAAGTCAGAGGCCGAGACGCGGCTCGTCTCTCTTTTAAAAGATGTCGGCGCGTCCGGGGGAGACAAGCAGATCCCCGACCCGACTGCTGCTTCCGAAGCCTCGGAGCTCTCCGATCATCTGGATGCAGCGGAGGAGCAAGCGAGGGCCCTTGCAGCCCAACTTGGGGAGAAATCCTGGGAGATCGAGAAGGAGAGGGCTGAGCACCAACGCCAGATCGAGACCTTAGAGGCCCGGCTACGTGGGCTCGAGGGGGTGGATCCGGCCCGGATCGCTCGGGATGCCGTGGCGGAGTATGCCACCTCCTTTGTGGAGACCGCCTTATCGACGTCGTACGAGAAGGGCTTCGCCTGGTGCCAGTCCGAGATCCAAAAGAAGTTCCCGCTCTCGGGGATTGACTTTGAGAAACTTCGGATGTACCCTGACGCCGAACATAGTAAGGGGGGAGACCCTAGTGAGCTGCCAGCCTGTGGCTCCACCGGTGCCCCCGGAGAAGAATGAGGGAGGGGAATGCCCCTCGACCTCTTCGTGTATCCCTCTGTATACCTTTTCGCTTTATCTGGAAAGGAATGAATTTAAAACAAATTTATTTCATAGGAAGTGATACATCTACTGAAAGTATTTGCGTAAATATTCCGCATTCCAAGTGTGCGTGAGAACTCTCCCTTCCATGTCGGCTAGTCGGTAGGCTGCGGGTCCGAGGACCTCGACGACTTTGTAGGGTCCCTCCCATCTAGCCGCGAGCTTCCCTTTGCGAGCGGTATCGGTGGTGAAGCCCGCTTTCCGGAGGACCAGGTCCCCGAGGTGGAAGCTTCTCCCCCGCACCTGAGCGTTGTAGTATCGGGCCACCTTCTACTTTTGGCGGACGATGGTGGCCAGTGACTGCTCCCGTCGCTCGTCGAGGAGCTCCAGGCTGAGCCCTAGGCCCTGCGAGTTCCGGTCTTCGTCAAAGTATTTGAGGCGAAGAGATTATTCACCCAATTCGACCGGTACCACCGCCTCGGCCCCGTAGGTGAGCATGAAGGGGGTCTCGCCAGTAGCCTCCTTGTGGGTCGTCCGGTATGACCAGAGTATCCCGGGGAGCTCTTCCGGCCAGTTCCCTTCGGCGTCCTTCACTTTCTTTCGGAGGGGCTCTATGATACACTTGTTGGCTGCCTCTGCCATCCCGTTGGTTTGGGGGTGTGCTACCGAGGCAAAGAGGAGCTTGATTCCCCATTCCTCGCAAAAATCTTTAAACCCTGCTGAATCGAACTGCTTCCCGTTGTCTGTGACGATGGCCCGTGGTACTCCGAATCGGGAGATGATGGAATTCCACACGAAGCTTTTCGCTTTCTTCCACGTGATGGTTGCCAACGGCTCGGCCTCGATCCACTTGGTGAAGTAGTCCACTGCCACGATCAGGTGCTTCCACTGCCCTCCTGGCTTGAACGGTCCGAGGATGTCGAGCCCCCATTTCGCAAAGGGGAGGGGGCTCACGATGGGGATGAGCTCTGACGGAGGAGTCGAGATGTGGTGGGCGTACCTCTGGCATTCTTGGCATTTCTGCACGTAGCTTGTAGCATCTTTGGCCAAGGTCGGCCAGTAGTACCCCTGCCTTAAGATCTTCTGCGCGACTATCTTGCCCCCGTGGTGATTCCCGCAGATCCCGTCGTGAACCTCCCGTAGGACGTAGTCAGCTTCTTGCGGCCCGATGCATTTCAGGTATGGGAGGACGTCCGTCTTGGTCCAGCGTCTCCGGTAGAGCGTCCCCTCATGGATCACGTATCGGAGTGCTTTTCTCTCCAGGGTTCGGCGCTCATCCCCATCGGCCGGCACCTCTCCGTGGGTGAGGTATCGGATGATCGGGTCCATCCAGGTGGGCTCTTGGTCGATCGCCATCACCTCGTGCTCCATCGTGCTGGGGGACGGCAGGTTCTCTACGTAGATGGTGCGGCCCAGCTCCTTTGGCGAGGACGAGGCCAGTTTTGACAACGCATCGGCCCGCGCATTCTCTGATCGTGGGAGGTGTAAGACCTCCACGTCCTTGAATTTGGACATCGCCGCCCTGGCGACTGGGAGATATCTCTGCATCGCCTCCTCCCGTGCCTCGTAACTCCCTAAGAGTTGGTTGACAATGAGCTTCGAGTCGCTGAGGAGGCGGACGGACTCGGCCCCGAGCTCCAGGGCCAGCCTCAGGCCGTTGATCACAGCTTCGTATTCCGCCACGTTGTTCGTGGCCGAGAACTCGAACCGCAACGCGTATTCCGCGATGTTCCCCTCCGGAGATCGGATCGCAATCCCGGCCCCTCCTCCTGACTGCGTGGCCGACCCGTCCACATGAACTATCCACGCTCCTGGATCCTCTGGCTGAAAGTGGTCAGCCGAAAGAAAGGACAAGGGTTGAGCAGTTATCGTCCCTGGGCCTTCTCCCTCTGGGGGGCCATTTCCTTCCGTCGTGCATTCGGTGATGAAGTCGGCTAGGGCCTGTCCCTTGATGGCCGTGCGCGGTTTGAATCGGAGGTCGAACTCGCTCAGTTCCACTCCCCAGTTTAGCATCCTTCCCATTCGATCGAATCTCTTGAGGTTCTGTTCTAGCTGTGAGTCGGTCAGGATCAGTATGGTGTGGGCCTGGAAATAGGGTCGGAGCCTTCGCGCTGAGAGGACGAGGGCGTATGCCAGTTTTTCCATGGGCGAGTATCGCACCTCCGCCCCCTTCATGATCCGGCTCGTGTAATATACCGGCCATTGCACCCCGCCGTCCTCCCGGATCAGCACCGAACTCACAGCTTCCTCCGCGCACGCCAGGTAAAGGCTCAGCGACTCCCCTTCCCGGGGTTTGGACAGGAGAGGGGGGCTGTGGAGATACTCTTTGAGGTCCCCGAACGCCCAGGAGCAGTCTTCGTCCCAGAGTATCGTCTTCCTATTGTTCGGAGGTTCCGCGATTGCTTTCCTCAGGACCTTGAAGAAGGGAAGCGATCTTTCCGCTGATTTGGAAAGGAATCGCCCCAGGGCTGCGATGCGCCCGTTCAGCCTCTGTAGCTCCTTGATCGTCGTCGGCTCGCGCATGTTAACCAGCGCCTCGATCTTGTCGGGATTAGCTTCAATACCACGATTATTTATCATAAATCCCAAGAATTTGCCAGATCTTACCCCGAACGTGCATTTCGCGGGGTTGAGCCGAATGTGGTGTCGCCGCAACCGCTCGAAGGTCTCCCGCAAGTCGACGATGTGGTCTTCCGGTCGCCTTGACTTGACAAGCATGTCGTCGACGTAGACTTCTAGGTTCCTCCCGATCTGGGAGCTGAACACCTTGTTGACCATTCTCTGGTAGGTGGCCCCCGCGTTCTTCAAGCCAAAGGGCATCTTCTTGTAGCAGTAGGTTCCCCGGTCTGTCGTGAAGGCTGTCATCTCTTCGTCCCGGTGGTCCATCTGGACTTGATTGTACCCGGAGTAAGCGTCCATGAAGCTTAGCATCTCGTATCCCGAGGCGTTGTCCACCAGGTGGTCGATGCGCGGCAGGGCGTAGCTATCCTTGGGGCAGGCCTTGTTGAGGTCACTGAAGTCCACGCACATTCGCCACTTCCCGTTGGGTTTTTTGACCATCACCATGTTCGACAGCCACTCCGGGTACCAGACTTCTCGTATGAAGCCGGCATCGAGGAGACGCTCCACTTCCTCGGAGGCTGCCTTCATCTTCTCGCCGCCCAGGTTACGCTTCTTCTGCCTAACCGGTTTGAAGTTGGGGTCGGCGTTGATCTGGTGGACGATCACCTGGGGGTCCACGCCGGGCATGTCTTCAGGCGACCAGGCGAAGATGTCCATGTTCACCTCCAGGCATTCGATCAGCTGGTCCCTTAAGTCCGGGCTCAGCCCTCTCCCGATCGAGACGAACCGGCCCTCGATGTCCGTGACCGGGATTTGCTCCTGCTCCTCCGCAGGGGTGGGCCTAGGCCCACTCCTCAAGTTGAGCGCGGCCATCCGGTCAGCTAGACGATCCTTGGGACCTTCCTCCGCCAGTTGATAGCAGGTATTCGGTCTCCCCGCGTCGCCTTCGACTTGCCCCATCCCCCCCGGTGTTCGGAACTTAATGGTCCGATGGAGGGTCGAGACCACCGCGTCGACGGCGTTGAGTAGGGGTCGGCCGATGATCCCATTGTATTCCGACCCAATCCCCAATACGATGAATTCCACTGCTAGGGTCACAGAGTCTGGTGTGTTTCCGAGCGTTACCGGGAGATGGATAGTGCCGATGATGGGGGTGGAGTGACCCGTGAATCCGACCACGGGACCCGGACGAGGTCGCAAGTCTCCTTTCTGCCGGCCCATCTTCTCCAGGGTTGACATAAATAGGACGTCACAGGAGCTGCCGGTGTCGACAAGCAGCCTTCGCACTAAGGTAGTGTCTATGACCACTGATACCACCAAAGCCACGTCCGAGCTGCGTGCCGTTACGGGCGCACTCGGTCTCCCAACCGGTGGGGAAGGGGAGGGCATCCCGGCCCTTTCCTCACGACTCTCCTCACGTCGGTCCCGTGCCCATTCTTGGCAACGATGGCGGGGCCTGTCGCCCCGCGTCGGGGCCTCGCCCTTCTTTCGCCGAGAGGAGGGAGGCCGCGTCATCGCAGATGTGGTTTGTTTCTTCGTGGGACAGTTTTCGTTCCCACAGACGGCGCCAGATGTTTCAGAGTGTTTTCTCACTACAAAGCGTTGACCGTGGAGAACCCGGTCAACGTGGTCAAGGGGCCCGCTTTGGGTCCCTCGGGGGCTTCGAATCGGTGCAGAAGGGGCGAGGGGAAGCCTCGGCCCTGGTTGAGACGCTCGGCCTCGGACAGATGTGCTCGGCCTCGGCTGGAGGGGGGACGAGGGGTAGCCTCAGTCGCCCGGGTAGGTGCACGGCCGACGGGTGGCGAGGGAGAGTCTCGGGCCCGATTAAGGACGCTCGGCCTCGGTAGGACGTGCTCGGCCACGGCAGGCTGACGGTGAGGGGAAGCCTCACTGTCCGGTTGATCGAGTGGTCGGAGAGGGGCGAGGGGTAGCCTCGGCCCGTTGATCTGTTGTCCACCTGCGCAGACGAGAACGCTCGTCAGGGGGCCGGACCTTGGTTCCGGCCAAATCCCCTCCGATGCCTAAGTCAGATAGAGATCTGAGAAAGGGGGCCCGGCGGAGACGGTCCGACTCGTGAGGAGATCGTAACGGCGTCTCTCGGCACGAGCGGGGGAGGAAGGAGATGAATTGGGGGAACGAGGTCGTTGATGGAGTACCTTAGGTTTTGCTACCTGAGATGCGGTCCCTTTCTTCGTCGTCTTCCTGGCCCTTTTGTAGAGCTCCCGCGTGATTGCCTCTGACCCACGTCCCACGTCCGCCATTGATCGTGCCCCATTAGTCCCCCCCTCGCCGCCGCTCTCTCTGCCATGCCTGCACCTCCCCATTATCGCTATTTCGTGGTCGCGCGTCCGGGGGAGGGGTTTTCGCAGGAGTGAGCGAGCGACCAACGCGTTATTGGGGCTGGGTCGGATCGACGTTCGAGAAGGTCCCTTGTTGGGCCTTTGTCGAATGGGCTTTGAGGACGCAGATGGGCTTTTGACCAGTAGTCGGGCTCCTGTGCTCGTGCTTTACGGGTCTCGGTCAAATAGGCGTAACACCGAGTCTAGATTAACCAAAATAATGTATTCGTATATTTTATTAAGACACGTGTTCTTGATGAAACACAGTCTGATAAAATAAAGAACGAAATGACAAAAGTATTTAAACTGATTCGATTAGATCGAATGATCAAATACTTAGCTACATTAAATCCTGCGTAATTAAAAGAAAATGTGATTTTCTCTCAGGTCAAGTCCGTTAACACATCGGTGTGTTAAAAGGTATGGATCACACTTAGTTAGACTTGGTGCAATCTATAGCAAGGGACTTTGAGTTAAGTCCTCCCTCTGGGTTAAGTCCCAGATAGTAATGCCTAGGTTTTGATAATGTTCTATGAGGACATTATCTATAAGATATTCATTAACGATCATTAAGAAGTTGTATAATTACTCGAATCTCATGAGACGAAGAGTCAAGTCAGACATCATAATTGATGATGACTTAGTCAACTTCTAGGATGAAATTCGGAGTAGTAACTCCGATTTAAAACTTGATGCAATTAGAATAGGTCCGTGTGCGTAAATAAAATTTTGGAATTTAGTTTACGTGCCTAAGGAAAATGTTTCCTCACTTTCTGCAAGTAAATCTTTAAGATGAAAGAATGGTGCAGAAAGAAAATAGTGAAATACAGTTATGATGGTCGAGAACGGTTTTTGTCCTAATTCCTATAAAACGGATTATGTTGAAACCGTCTCGCCAGCAAATGTGTACGGATCTACTCGGACCGAACGCAATGTAAATGCTCATGATGACCATGAAAACTGGAACATTCACTTATAAGTTCGTTTTTTCTAAATATGATTTAGATGAACCAACTTATATGAATTGGCCAGAAAGTTTTCAAGGTCTGTGGAAGCGTATAAATTACATGCGAGGCATCAAAGGGATGGAACATTTATTTTGACAAAGTAATTAAAAGGTTTGACACTTTATCAGAAATAGATATGAGCCATTTGAAATGACCAGTAACAAATTTAAATGATTATCGTAAGAAGGATATGATCCTAGGAAATAAAATATTATGGATTTCGAAAGACCAAGTGAATTATTTGAATGAGATTCAAATGGTTGGTCTAACATGAACATAGAAACCCCTTAAGTCTATACTGTAGACGGTTTTAGCAGATCCACTCACAAAGACTCTACCACATGAAGTTGGGAAAACTTATGTGTAAAAATGGTATAAGATACCGAGATAAATGGACCTGAGTGCAAGTGGGAGATGAAGAGAAATGATGCCCTCGAGGCTATTTATCTCTGTGTGTATAGCACAAACGTCTTGTTCGAAATAACAGTAAGCTGTTTGGTAATATTTATCTAAGCTATATTATACTGTAGTTAACATTAGATATTAACTTAGGTAAAGTCCGGAGACTTTATGCAAGGTCAAACATGTATCGAGATGAGTATCTCGATCATTGAGAAATGTTTGACCGTCTGTAGCATAAGTCTAAAATGGTTCGTGGTCGTAGATGTTTCGAGACAAGGATATCGAAACATCAGATAGACCATTGTGTCCTAGTCTTCACCGTTAAGCGGTGGCGATGATCTCATGATCGTTCGACTTGGCGAAGTCAGAGAAGAGACACAATCTGTCAATGATAACGATCCACAAGAGTTATCATATGGTTACATTGACCAATCTGTCAATGATAACTCTAAGTGATGATAGGTAAGTTGGTCTTTTGACTTGAGGTCAATTTACGAACATGTGCGTGAACAGTGTCACTTAGATCACTGACCAAACTTCGAGGCTAGGCCTGTTGAATGGTCTTTGATTGGGTGTCACTTGAAGTGTACGAGGGGAGTAATGACCAAGAGAGGATTCGTCTCTCCCTGTCAATGGGAGTTAGTGTCGTAGAGTTAGTTCAGTCTTTAGCAAAATCTCTGCGCAGAGTATGTTGGAAGAAATCCAACATTAGTTAACTAAAGATCAATAGAAACTAACCAGAGTCAAGTTATTAGGGTTGACAGTTATACCGTACCCTAGACTTGATCTACACGACATAGGTTAGACGAAGAGACTATAACTGCAGAAATCATCACAGACACGGTCAGGGTGGTCCCGACAATTCTCATATTGATGAGCTAACCACATTATGATGATTCTGAAACAGGGACGGTAGCCACTACTCGTAGCCACCGCCGTATAGGGCTTCGAGCCCAACCTGTATTAGGGTCGGGTCGTAGGGTCATACACAGAGTGCGACCTTCATCTAGTAATAGGTAGAAATTAGTTAGGGAGAATATTTTGCATTTTTTGATGCAACGTATGGAATAATTGCATTTGATGCAATATGATAATTTAAGTCTAGATAGGGACTAATTTGCATATGATGCAAAAGAGATTAAATGTGTCTTAAATTGTTTAAGACTATATTTAATATAAGAAACACAAGAAAAATCTCACGTGTAAGACGGGATGTCCCGGTCTACCCTAAGGTTCGAACGGCGTCCAATTCAGACGCTAGATGCCCAAGATACGCCCAAAACAGCCCGTTGGATTCGGTCGGGTCAGACCAGGATGACCCAGGCTAGACTGGGTCTGGCCTGGGCGCCTGGCCAGACCCAGGCAGCCCAGGGTGCCTGGCCCACATGGGCCTGGGTGCCCGGCCCAGGCCCAGGCCCAGGCGCCCGGGCGCCCGGCACCTGGGCCTGGGCCCAGGCGGGCCCAAGCGCCCTGGGCGCCTGGCCTGGCCTGGGCCGGGCTCCCAGTCTGGGCGTGCCCAGACTAGGTTCTGACCTGGTCTGGGCCCGGCCAGCTGGCCTGGTGGGCTGCAATTCTATGGTTTTGAACCCTTATTATGCAGAATTTTTGACGGCTCAGTTTTTGCGAAAAACTAGCCTTTGGCTGAACTTTGAGCGATCAATTGGAGGGTCAAATGAACTTCGATTGACGAACCTTTTTTTCCTATGTGTTCACGGTTGAACGCCCTTCGTATTGATAGGTTGTATCAATCATGAAGCTCAACGGTGAGTGAGTTAAAATTCACGGAAGTTTGCACTTTGTGAAGAGCAAACTAACTTGATTTAATTAACTCTAATTTAATAGTCCCACATCGGTTGTGCGGAAAAGGGAAGAGTCCACCGCCTATATAAATAGGGGCCTCCCCTTCCTCCAAACTCGTCCTAAGCTCTAGATCTGAGCAGCTCTCGTAAATGTTGGAGCACGCTCGGATCTAGACTTAAATCTATAATTTCTCTATCTCCCTATATTTCTGCCTTGCTCCTGAGGGCTCTAGCAAAGCTGCAAAGGAGTTCGGATTCGAATCCGAAATCTAGGCGAAGGTTTCACTCGCGTATAACTTTCTTCGGCGCGTGGTTGGCTCGACGACACGAGGATTGCTCGCCTCGGGATGCAGAGCGGTTCGAGGAGCGATTCGCGGAGCAGTTCAAGGAGCGGATCGGAAGACGGTGCAGAACATCTCGCCTGCCCCAGGGTTGAGATTTCAGGTATGTGTTGTATAAGCATTAGTTTAATTTAGTCGCAGTTGGTTAGATCCTTCTTGGGATGGTCAGATCCATCCCGGGTCGGCATAGATCTTGGCTAAGGGTCTTGTACCTTAGGGCAAAGTTAAATAGTTTAACTGCATGTTAATTAGATTAACTAGTTTATTCTTCTGCTGTAAATTTTTATGTCTATGTTCCGTCCGACTTAGGACGGGAATAGTGTTTTTGTGCCCTAAGGGTCCCACAAAACCCTTCAGTAATATCCTCCAAACTTACACTTGAACATGAACTCTCATTGCTTGATGTACTTAGGGAACATAAAGGGGCCATTGGATGGTCCATTACAGACATCAAATGTATAAATCCCTTAACCTGTATACATCATATTTATTTTGAGGATGATGCAATACCCACGTATGAAATGCAACGTCGGTTGAACCCGACATTAAAAGAAGTGGTAAAGGGTGATGTTCTTAAATTACTTGATACTAGAATTATTTATCCAATCTCTGATAGCAAGTGGGTTAGTCCAACTCAAGTTGTCCCTAAGAAATCTGGTTTAAATGTGGTTAAAATGAAAATAATGAACTCATACCTATGCGAACCACCACTGAAAATATTTTTCTCATGACTACTCAAATGTTTTGGTACCCATATAACATTATTTCTAACAAATCTTTTAGAATCATGTGCAACATAATTATGATGTACAATATTGTGATGAGAAGTATTCTTATCATGATGTGCATTGTAGTTAGCATTCTTACCATATATAAAAGCATATCTTTTTACATCTTTATACACAACATTTTGAACAAAATTATTTCTTGCAGTAGATGCATGCATACAAGATAAAGCATAGCTTTCTCATTTGGTTTGTTCTTAACCTTTTCAAGTCTTAGAACAAGTTCCCCATGTTTGAGCTTACTTAAAACAATGTCATTGGTAAGTATATTGAACTTATCACATAGAGTAGAGACATATAAAGCATGTTCATTTTTCAGAGCATCATGATCACAAGCTAATTTATCATATTTAATTCTCAAATCTTCACAATCATTGTTAATATTGCAAAGATGTTTTATTGAATCATACTTACTAGCAAGAGAATCAAATTTATTATTAAGATTATCATGTTCATTATGCAAAACATTATACTTATTATCTAAACTTTTATATTTCTTTTTCAATCTCTCGTATTTATATACAAATTTTCATATGCACTAGCAATGTCAAAAGCATTTTCATCATCAGAACTAGATTCACATATCTCGTCCTTGTTGTCCAGACGAGCCATCATGCATATTTCTTTCCTAAAGCTCTCATTGTTTGATTGGGTTGTCTCCTTAGGTGTTTGGATAGCTTTAGAACTTGATCTGAATCTTTCTTCTATTATATTGAGTATTCGATGTGCGGTGTCTGCCTCTTCTACAAGATCTTGCATCTTATTAGATATACCAATACAAAGTACATGCATTATGTTTATGTTTCTGAAGTAGGCTTCTTGTTGATCTGGATTCCATTGAGTTTAAGGAGTGTTGGAATTTCATATGGTTCTCTAAGAAATCGTGTGTATTTTAGATCTTGTGCCTCCAACAAGATCTCCATCCTTCTTTTCCATTGGGAATAGAAAGTGCTGTCAAAGGTTGGTGGAGGATGAATGCTACATCAAGGAGGAAGGAACATTGTTGATGTCATCGCCTTAACCTTGCTATGATACCAAGTGTTGGATCCTGTGGATGGCAAACAACACTAAGGGGGGGTTGAATAGTGTTGTATGAATAAAAACTTTTTTGCAAATTAACAACACAAAGAATAACTTCCCTTCCAATGTTGCCTAAGGAGCCAAGTAGAGTGATCTACACTTGGTCCTTAATCAACACGATGATCTCCAAATTCAGATGAGACGATATATTAACAATTAAGATCAAAAGAGTAACACCAATAAATTAGATCTCACAGCAGAATGAAATAAAGGCTTGCGATTAATGAGCAAGAATAGATTGACACATGATTGCAAATGACATATGCTTAAACAATAAATAAGTTAGCATAAAGTAAATGACAATGAACAATCACAGAAAACTCACACAGAGAGACAAGAGATTTTATCCTGGTTTCTCACCTGTGTACATCTAGTCCCCGACCGTCACAGATCGTGATTAAATCCACTATTTTCTTAGCAATACAATTACCTAGCTTCACTCGCTAGGATTTCCAACGACCTAGCTCCACCACTAGGATTTCCAACCACCTAGTCTCAACTAGGATTTACAACAACAACACCTAGACTTAGCTAGGATTTTCAACACCCTTATCTCCAAGGGATTCAAAGTAAGATCAAAATCCAATTCACTACAATAAGTTAGTGAAGAATTAGTTTTACACCCAATAAGTCTATAGCCAAGAAGAATGTGCAATTGTGCTCTATGTGGCTAAAGAATTAATCTTTTTGTTTGATCACACAAAAAATATTAGTTGATTCAATGTGATCAAGAAACTTTGTTGTTTTAAAATCCTTTTAAGACTATTCAAAAATAAAGTAGAAAGGATTTGAAAAACAACTTGTAATAGCCAAATAAAAAGATCTTAAGAGAAGATAGAAAAATACGCACAAGATTAAGATCTGAATTTCAAAACTGGTTATTAAAAAAACTTGAGAGAGATGAGAAATAAGAAAGCTTGAATGCTTTGAGAGAATTTTGAATTTTGCTCAAGAATAATTGATATAGAAAAGGGTCTTAATGGCTCTCTATTTATGCGGCTAAAAATGAATTCAAATTATTTCAAAAACGTTTGAATTTTGCCCCAAAACGGCTACAAAATAGATTCTATGAATCTGGCCGTCGACAGCTGGTAGTTGACTCCCAACTTTGGTAGTCGACTCCCAGAGCAAATTCTGAGAAAATCTGCTACAACTGGTAGTCGACTCCCAATTTTGGTAATCGACTCCTAGAGCAGTTTTCTGAGAAAATCTGCTAATGAAAGGTAGTCAACTCCTGGGTGTTTGATAGTTGACTCCTTCTTGAAAAATGATTTTCTCGAGAAGTTTTGCTCTCATATCTTTGAAAATAAGTTTTTATAATAGTAACATTAATTCAAAATCATTTTCAAAATTTCTTTTTGTGTGTGTGCATATTCTTTCTTGGCTTTGACATAATCCTAAGAAAAATGAAAAACAACTCACACACTAGTCACTATGAAGAACTTGAAGCCACGAATGAGCTTGAGCTTGTTGCATATGCTTCACTTGAATTTGAGCTCCTCTTTAGCTTGAGCTTGAGCACATTCTTTGAGCTTCATCTTCGAGCTCATTTTGTGCTAAAGTTAAACTTTAGAATGTAGACGTGGAATATGAGCTCAATCCTTCTTCATCTTATATGTATGTGTTATAGTTCTTCTTCTCGGAATATGCTTCGAGCTTCAATTAGCTTATTGCACAACTTACTCACTTAAGCAATAATTAGTACACAATAACATTTGGTGTGATCATCATCAAAACCACTTGGGGTGGGACTAGATTTCCCAACACACTGGTCTATCTAGAATATCAATATCCTATCTCAATATTCTGCAACCTTGAACATTTAAGATATGTGCATAAGCAGATCCATTGAGCCTCATTATCATGATTTTGTCATGATCCCAATGTCCTCACATTCAACTAAGGAATTTATCCATGCAATTATATAATGAAAACCATACATACCCAAAATGCATCAAATGATTACACAGATAAAAAATTACCAGATAGCAAACTATTATTTTGAACAAGATGTTTTACAATCACAATAATTGTCTGAAGGGCAAACATTCTCTAACAATCGTTACTTTATATGATAAATTCCTCTTATACTCAAATCGATCATAACTCTTTGTGATTATTTGACAAATGTATATCTCAAATACATTTAGTTTTCTCCTTCGATTATGCTGATGTGTCTATCACCTGTGTGAGACTTTAAAAGCCCCATTCTTTCTTCAGGGATGCTTGATCATGCACTACGATAAGCTATATATACAACAATGATGCAAGCTAATGAAGGGTTTTAAGCACGCTTCCATAGGGCTTTTCCATCGTCTAGACCAAGACTTATCAGATGTGGAAGCAGCAGAAGAAGGAAAAACAAATCATAAAATGCTTTTATGAAAACGTCCTACGAAAAAATTCTCATTTGTAGGATCTTTTATATCTAGGGAGAAAAACGAACAGATCTCGCCTAGATAGATCTAAATGATTTTTGCTATAAAAAATAAAGTATAAAAGCATACCTTAGTTTTTGCAGTCACAAAAACTCTTCTTTAGGATGATGCCCCGAAGCATCCAACGCCTTTGTTAGGAGGCAACCACTTGCTCCAGAATGTTTCACCTTGGCTGAATCCTCGTCCCAACCTTTGGATCTGATCCGAACTTCCTCAAGTTTTACTAGAACTTGAAAGGAAGCAAAGCGGAAAAGGAGGAAAAATTTAGTCGCCTTTATATCTTGGTTTGCTCACAGTACTTTAGGGTGAGCTCTCTTGATCTAGGCTTGGTGTAAATTTAGGAGGAAGACTGGCTCAATATTTATAGGGGAGCTGAGCAATTAGATGAGTATCGCATCCGATGTGGTACAAATAAACAGAATTCAAATTGACTTAAAATTTTCCGCCTTTCAAGGACTCAACTTTGAGCAATTAATTCATCCTCTCTGTTAAGATTCAGAATCAACTTGATGTATTATTTCAAAGAGCATTAAATGGAGATCACATAGAAACAAACAGTTCTCAATTCCGAGTTTGTTTGACCCTTCAAACTACGACTCAAAATCGCAAAAAACAGCTCTCAGAACAGTACACTGACTGTTCATGTGGTGGCCCCACCACTCTGGATTGGGCATGCCTAAGGGGCGATCCTGCCACAAACAGGCCTGGGTCGGGTGCCTGCCTGGAGCGGGCACCCGACTTACTGGCATGTGCTAATGCTCGGGCAGGGCCCAGGCGCTGGCTTGGTCTAGCGACAGCTGGACCTTTGCCCATCAGATGCTGCTAGGCACACGTCCAGCGTCAGACGTTGGGCTTTACCCAGCTCTTCTTTAGAGGATGCTATTTTTTGGTCTTTCTTCAGCCCCATTAAAGCTTGGACCAAACGAATAAGTCCAGGACATTCCTGGACCCATATATTGAGCATGTTCTATGTTGCTCAAGGATTGATCTTCACTTCACATCATATGTGATCAAAATTTTCTTCGCAACTATTTGTGACCATATTATTCCAATGCACCATATGCATTTTCTTCTTATTATTTGGACGAGAATCTCAGTCTGTGTGAGACCCTACAGCCTAACAATATTACATGTGGAACTCATAGCCACTGATAACAATAACCGTGAGCAGTAGGTGACGTCCATGGTTCATTATCATCATTAGGTGGTCTGCCCCTTAATAGAAACATTATTAGGACTATACTTGGCTATGTCAGTGATGAATTCCGTTGTTTTAATCCCTTTGTCAACACTATGTCGCTATGAAGCCTAGGGTATGGTTGACTGTCAAACCCTAAGAGCTTCACGATCGATCAGCATCATTCGAACTTAGCTTGTCTTTGTTGGATCATATTCATCATACCTTGGCCAAGGATTTCACTAAGGACCATACTGATTTCGCGACACTAACTCCTCACATACATGAGTGACGAATCCTCTCTTGACCACTTCTCCCCTCGTACGCTTCAAGTGTCACACAACCTAAGACCTTTAAATAGGCCATACCTTGAAGCTAAGTCAGAGATCTAAGTGACACTGTGCATGCACATGCTCATACAATGGCCTCAATTCAAAGGAACAGCTTGCATATCATCACTTAAGGGCTACCATTAATAGTTTAGTATGCACTATTCATATAGTAGCTCTCATTGGGCCATTCAGTCAACTCATTCTCTAATGAGCACATGTGTCTCGTCTCCAATTTCACTAAATCAAGCGATCATGAGATCATTGCCACCAACACGTGATGAATACAAAGCACATAATAGTCTATCTGATGCATCGATGTCTTTTATAGATGCATTTACGACTACGAACAATTTTAGGCTTTTGCTACTAGTGGTACTTTTGCTACTAGCGGTCGAAACACTTCTCCATGATCGAGATCTTCATCTCGATACATGTTCGGCCTCACATTAAGTGTCATGACTTTATCTAAGTATAAAATACAGACAAACATTATGATTATACTCAGATAATGTAACGCCCCACTCCCCGGGATACCCGAAGAGCAAGTGTTACGAAAGAAAATGAAAGAAATACAAACACAAGCATGTCCACTGTGCACGTGCTGGGAGGTACACGTAATGCTCCACAAATAAAATACAACACAAGAGGATAATGGATAAATAAAACATCATTTACGAACAACATTTAGAGATAAACAATAAAGACATCTCATTCATAAATAAAGGAGACCAATTACAATATTACAAATACCAAGACAAGTATTAAACATACTCTCTCAAGTACAACATTAACTTGCTGGAACATCACCCAAAATTACATCCTTATACAAATCTCATATACAACAATTACCCTCATCTCACCTAGGTACAAGAACACACACCCAAGCCACTCACATACTCACACAAAAACCCGCAACTCCAATCATCTGAGCTAATGGGCCTCCAACTCCAAGAACCAACACATGTAAAGTCAACGGGGGCACGTCAACGCGTGACCCAGTAGGAATTGCTCGTCTTTAATGGCTTATTATTCAACCATGAATGCAACAAACTAAAGCATATTTAGATGCAAGAAGCTAAAGAAAGAATGCATAGCATGGATAAAATAAAGGAGCTACAACTCAAGCATGCTAACATACTTAGGGTACATTGATATAATCAATGACGCCTGGCATACCAAAAGGGACTTAACTTCAACTTATATTAACATACAATTAACGAAATAGGTCATGCCAATGATATACCCATAGAGCTAGCTACCAAATTGATAACATGACTAACGTTAATGCTATATGGCTACTTAAGGCTGCTAGAGTACCTTTAATATGTCACATGTTACAATTTAATTTACAACATAAAGGAAAGCAGAGTGTAGCAAAAAAAAGTATGGATTTTAACTTGTGAATGGAACAAAAGTAAGGGATATTAGCTAAATAAAAGAGAACATCAAAGTGTGGCATGAGTGAAGCATAATAGGAGGAGAGTTGGTATACAATATGAACATGAAGTATACTATGCATGACATGACGAAAGGATCCAATTCATGTAGCATGAGGCCTAGGGACAAACACAATATTTTGCCAGCACTAACTTTCACAAGAATAAAGAAGCCATATATGAAACTTACTCGGCTCAATTATTTTTAAGGAAATATTCATGCAAGTTATAAAAACACATGAAATGCATGGACTTATTAAGAAGAGACATAAAGCTACAACATTCGAGAATGGCAACCCACAGTTTTAAGAGCATGTTTATCTTTAACAATTGGAATCTAATTGAAAGGACAATTAACCACAAGTTTGAGTGTATGTCAACAGCATTCTTAGAACTAGTTGTCCAATGGTTAAGTTGTGCATTCCACTACTTAAAGGCATCACCTTTCTCTTAACAACACCTGAATTTTTCAACAAGACAACAAATTTATGCCTAAACAATCCAATTATTTAAAACGATCACAATTTTATGAATGAAGGTAAACCCAACGTAAAAACATAACATCTTGAAGCACAATATTCCATAAACTCATTTCCAACACACAACCATTTCAAGCAACTCATGCATTCATGGCAACAATCATACATATAAGGTAACAACCATATCTTTAACCACAATTCACACATAATGCTCAATGATGCCATGATGCATATGAAACACAATGCAATGCAATGAAATGCAATGCAATGGGATCCCATGAATGTGCCGACGTGCAAGTGTATCGTGATTCTACTCTGTTATCAATGTGGAGTCACCTAATGGATCAAGAGTTGGCCAAAAGTGAATTCTCCCACCTCCTACTGCGGAACTTTGTCCATGCCCTACACTCCACCTTCGTGTCCCTAACAACATCTTATCACATCCCATAGAAATAGGTATGTCTCACAGTCTTGCATGTGCCTTCACTAGGGCATTTGCACAAGCAACATAATCGCACATCCTTTCATTTATGTATTTCCACAAACATGTGATGAGCGTCATGAGCATGGCCACAAGCGCATTGGTAAATCCATTAACAACCCATAATAATAAACTCCCTTTCATGTAACAACAATAATCATGTACTATAGAATTAAGATTAGCAACAATACACATTTCAAAACACCACTTAAGCAATTCAGCTTACAGGAAAAGTGCAGACAGTCATAAATAGTGTCAGTTATCATCTATTTCCTTTATTAATTTGCTGAAACATCCTAAATGAAAATTGTAGATATAGCAGTGCTGGACCCAAATATAAAATTTGATGTAGAAATACATCCTAGGTGATTTATGGTGAATTGTTTGGTGAGACCTGACGAAAATATTTTTCAGACAGATTCCAGGGTCTGAAATAATTACTAATTTAGGACATGTTTCAGTTAGAATTTCGAAAAACATGCAATGGGATGAAGTTGTAGAAAAACTTGTTAAGTTTACAACGAGACCAGGAACAGAAAATTCTATAGAGTGTGCAGGGACTAATCTCAGTTTTGCCTGACTATGTCCAGACTGGATTACATTCAGACATGTTGTAAAGAAAGAATTCTTACATCTAATTACTGAGCTGAAGATATATCAAATTTTATATGATTCTGAGGTAGGATTTTAAGATCTACAAGAAAATATTTTTTGCAGAAGTTATTAATGCCTAAATCAAGAGATATATTCAGGTAAACAAGAAACATAATCTGCCTACGAATTCAGACTTGGTGTTTGCATGAAATTAAGCTAATTTAACATGGATTTGCATAATAAACTATTAGAATAGGGATTCCTACCTCTAGGGGACACTCAAATCCTTTCTCAAGCTTCCACCTTGCTCCATGAATCCTCCCCTCAAAGCTCCAACTCCCCTTAAGCTTAAGCTTTCTCCACCTCCACCTCTTTCTCTTTCTTCTTCTTCTTTCTAGTTTTCTTCTTTCTTTGTTGACCTGGAAACAAAAGAAGATGAGAAGAGGATAATGAAGAAGGGAGGAGAAGAGTGTGGAAAAAGATGAAGGATTAACCCAATAAAAATCTCACTTCTAGAAGCCTGGGGATTTCTTACTATACGCACAACCCATTCTTAATTACAAGTATGCCACTACCTTACACTCTTCTCTTATACACCCACACTCCCCATTATTACAATAATTCCACTTACTAATAATAATGAAAATAACAATAACAATAAGAATAACTATATCACTAATACTAATACTACCACTAATATTCAAACAACAATACTAAAAATAAACATGATAGTAATAGCACACTACTACTAGCATCAACAACATGTCACCACTAATACACAAGTCCATTTAAACATAATTAACCCAACAATACTAGTACTAGCATACTAGTAGACCATGCACTGCCATATAAACCAATATTCATAATTAACAACACAATATAAGACATACATATTACCATACTTTCACCCATATAATCATATAATATCCACCCATGCCTCCATAGGAATATTCATACACATGGCCAAACATTATTTATACTCACACATACAACTATAATCCAAATATATATATATATATATATATATATATATATATATATATATATATTCCCATATACAACGCATATAAGCATATTCAACCATACACAATAACTTCTACACATGAATACGTATACTCAACCAAACATTGGTACATACATTCACCAATACATACACATTAGAATATACATCTCACATCATACATATACCAACTCACACAATTATAGTATTTTCACACCCAATGCATACAGATAAATATTACTAGATAACATACTATTATTTTGAACAAGATATCCCAATAATAAATAATTGGCCTCAAGGGCACACATTTCCAACAGCTAAATGTAAAGATCACCATTTTTAGAATTGTAATTACCAAATCGGTGTGAGATTAAGTTATAATCCAAACATATTGTGTAAGGACCGTCTATGCCTTGCAATACTAACAACAAACGCTTTAGAGAGGTGAATAGAGTAATGCCAATAATCGTATAATTAAAAATTAAACTTGCAAATGCTAAATTATAAGTGCAAGGGGAATTTAAACAACACAATCAAAGATCAATTTGTGCTTCAATTTGTAGTGTTTCTTGATCGTAGCTTGAAATCTTCAATTTCTGTCACAATGGCTCCGATCATTGAATGCTCCTATACACACTTGAAATAATATTGTATTTCCTTGTATCACTTGTGCACATCATCAAAACCACTGGGGTGGGTCTCAATATCCCAACACTTTAGGATCTTATAAATGTAATTAGATTGATCCAAAGAATTTCCATGTGTAGACCTAGTTATTTTAATTCCAAGGATTACATTAGTTGCACCAATATCTTTCATGTCATGGAATTCACTTTGTTCACAACATGAATATTAGAACCAAAAATCAGCAAATCATCATCATAAAGACATATGAATGCAAATATCATTTTTCAAATTTATAAAATATGCATTTGTCACTTTCGTTAACTTTGAAACCATAAGAGATAACAAAGGTCATCAAATTTTCATGACCTTACTTAGGTGATTGTTTCAAACGATAAAGTGACGTTTATAATTTGCACACTTTGTCTTCTTGACTAGAAACCACAAAACCATCAGGTTGATCCATGTAGATTATTTCTTCTAATTCACCATTTAAAAAGACTGTTTTAACATCCATTTGGTGCACAACTAAATCATGTATAGCAACAAGAGATAAAATCACGTGTAAGGATGTAATTTTAGACACTTGTGAAAAAGTATCAAAGAAATCTACATTTTCTCCTTGTCTAAATCCTTTAGCTACTAGACGAGCATTATATTTTATCTACAGTTCCATCAGGTTTCTACTTCTTCTTAAGTATCCATTTACAACTTGGAGGTAAATCTATTAGGTGCCAAATCCTATTTGACTCAAGAGAGTCCATCTTATCATCTATAGCCTCTTACCACAAGTTGGCATCTACAAAGGACAAAGCCTTTTTATGATTGATAGGATCTTATTCTAAGATATATGTAAAGAAATCAAAAACAAAATCTTTAGATAATCGAGCATGTTTACTCTGCATAGGTTTAATTTTTAATTCCTTATCAGACTCATGAATACTACTGATAGGCATATTACTAGAACTCGAGCCCCCACTATTCTTCAATTTAAAAGGATATTTATCTTCATAAAAATCAGCATCATTAGATTCAATAACAACATGATCTTTTAAATCATTGAATCTATATTCTTAGCTATTAATAGCATAACCAATAAACACACATTCATATGCCCTACTAGCAAGTTTCCTCCTTTTGGGGTCAGGAATCTGAACATAAGCTAAACAACCCCAAGTCTTAAAGTAAGCTAAAGTTCTATTTTTCCTTTCAGCCTTACCATTCATTTCAGGTGAATATGAAGCAGTTTTCTCATGAATTATGTCATGTGAATTATAAAAATTAATGAATATATCAGAGTCATATTCAGTTCCTCTATCAATCCGTAATCTCTTTAGTTTCGTATTACAATGATTTTCAATTTCAGTCACAAATAATTTGAACATATCAACTTTTATTTTAATGAGATGAACAAAAGTATAATTAGAGCAAACATCAATAAATGTTATAAAGTAACGTTTACCATTCCTAGCCAAAACACATTCAAACTCACATATATCAGAATGAATTAAATCAAGAGGTTTAGATTCTCTAGCTATCTATTTATGTGGGGTTTTGGTGATTTTGGCTTGACTGCAGAATTCACATTTATTAAAATCATTTAAAGACAATTTTGGGATAAGGTCTAAGGTGATCATATTTTTAATAATGTGTTTGTTAGCATGACAGAGTCTAGCATGCCAAATATTAAAAGAACACAACATAGCCGCAGAAGAAGTAATTTTATTAGCATCAATATTCAACTTAAACATTCCATCAGTAGCATATCCTTTCCCAACAACCCAACAAATACATTATTCTTAGAGATTGTATACAAATCAACCCCAATTGTTTAAGTAAACCCAACCTTATTGAGACGATAGCCCAATACAAGATTCTTCCTCAACTTTTGAGTATGCAGAACCTCTTAAAGAGTAACCCTCTTTCCAGAGGTAAACTTTAAATCCACATCGCCAACAACAACAACTATAGTGGAGTGGGAATTTCCCAACAACACTTTCTTGTCATTAGTTTCAGAATATGACTTAAATAAGCTATGATCATAGTAGACATGGCACGAAGCACCAGTGTCTTCCCACCACTCTTCAGATCCTCTGATCACATTGACTTTAGAAATCATAGCAACAAGTTGCTCTTCATTAAGATTCACCTACTGAGTATGACAACGCTTATTCCGACAGTTCTGAGCCAAATGGCCATGCTTCTAATAGTTGTAGCATACAAACTGTACCGATCATTTCTTGAAGGTGGTTTAGGTCCTTTCTGATTCTAAGAAGCATTCTTTGTCTGGTTGTAGCGATTGCGAATCTGATTCTGGTTCTTTATATTTTTCCGTTTAGATTTTAGAATTACAGAAGTAGATTTCATACTGTTCGAAACAGTATTTATTTCATCTTTCTTATCTTGTTTACGGGCCTCCTCCTCAATACGAAGATGAGTTATCAAACTTTCTAAAGAGACTTCCTTAGTTTGTGTCTAAGGGTATCCTTAAAATCTTTCTAACTAGAGGGCAGTTTGTCTATCAAAACGACAACTTGAGATTGTTCATCCAGGGACATACCTTCAGAAACAATTTCATGAGCTATCTCATGTAGTTCGTGAGACTGAACCTGCACAGACTTGTCGTCTATCATCCGAAACTTTAGGTAGCAACTGACATCATACTTCTTCGATGCGGTCTCCTTGTGTCGTATTTCTTCTGGAGTGCTTCCTAAACTTCCTTAGCTATTTTGTAAGAGCTATAATAATCATAGAGATCATCAGATGGGCCATTAAGAATGTAATTCTTACAGAGAAAATTAGTTTCATCCCAGGTTTGGAATTCCTTGATTTGAGCTTCTGTTGATTTTCGGGTAGAACTAAAACAGGTTTATCAGAAGTACAAACAGATGCAACTTTTTTCATGGTTAAGAAAAACATTTTCTGCCTCCAACATTTGAAATGTGATCTTTCAAATTGGAAGGGCTTGTTAAGATCACCAGAAACAAGAACATTTTCAGTTTCAGAAGTCATGGCAGATGATACGTCTTAAAATTGTTGAAGCAGAAACCGTAAAGACGGGAACGAAGTTACCGAAGTCGTTGGGTTGAGTCAGGGACTAGGTTGCTCTCTTTACGACGTTTCACGGGTTTGCCCAAGATCATGCACGCAGTGTAAAGTCTCGACGTCCCCATGATAAAACAGCCTAGAATTCTCCTCTGTCAAAGTTCTCGAAAAACAGAGAAGAGAGAAGAGAAAATTGATTTTTTGTATTCCCCAAAATGAAACCCACACCATATCTTTTTATAGAAAATTATAATGGTAATAAGTGGATTAGGCTGTACCCGAAGTAGGGATGAGAATGGGCAGGCCCAAAGCCCGTTTGGGCTTCCAATTGGGCATGCCACATCATCATCCCTACAAACTCCTTCACAAATCCTAGAAGGATTTGTGAAGGAGTTTGTAGGGATGATGATGTGGCATGCCCAATTGGAAGCCCAAACGGGCTTTGGGCCTGCCCATTCTCATCCCTAACCCGAAGAGAGATTAATGGGGGCGTAAAATCAGTGAGTAATGAACGTTAAATCAGGGAGTAATGGACGTTAATGAGGGAGTAAAATCAGGAGGAATTAACGGTGCATTGAACGTTTTGAAATCAGTTTAAATTTGAATTTTGAATAATAATAATTTAAAATAATTATTTTATCCAAAATAATAATAGTCGTGTGCACGCCCGGCCCCGTCGAGCGGCTGGCCATCGACGGTGCGCACGTGGTGAACTCAAAATCATGTACGTCATCTCCCCTTGACAAAATAGTGGTACCCCTTGGGGCACATCCACAAGGCTCAACAAATCCCTTATATACTCTTCCAAGGCAACTTTCCCAAGCAATGTAGGACTAAATCAAATGGAAGGAAAACCAAAGAAAGTCTACACACAAAAACCATTTGAAAACCATTTGAAAAATTAAAAAATTTCCAACATTATCACACCAGTTACTAAGGAGATCTAGAATCTTAACAAAATTTATTGGAGAGCAGATATCGCATAAGAATATCCACAAAAATGTATGACTTTTAATTATCAGTATTAATTTATGTATTCTGTAGGTCATGTGTACTCTACAATTAAACTTTTGAAATTTACCACTTCCGCTATTCTAGTTAAATTAGACCACCTGGCTATGTAGACTTAAACGTACTACCTTATTTTCAACATTTCTTAACTACTTTATTACCTTAGACATGATCCTTCTTCGATCCAACGCCGATGTTTGAGAATTAGTTTCTCAAAATCCTAAATATCCTCCATGATCCCTTCCTGATGATAAGTTGGCTCATTTCTGGGATTTGTGCCCTTATCGTGGCCATTACTCCATGGTTTGCCCAAGGGGGTTGACAGTTCATGAGTACATGTCACTTTGACTAATGTTGGACTCTTGGTTTCTTAACTTAAAGCAAGTGTGGGGTCATTGGTAACTCACTACAACTAACCACAAAGAAAACGATATTCCTTTGAGCATGCCAAAAAACATGGTTTACACTGGTGGTTTATCCACACATCAACTAGACAATGCCAATAATTAAAAATATATCCAATACGTGTTATGGTCGGCAGTGTGTGAGATTGCAAGGTGTGCGCTAAAGCAGCCTGACTTCTAATAGTGGTTCTGTTTGTACAAAATACCTCTAAAAAGCTCAAAAAACACACGAACTTTAACGAAGTCACATGAAGTTAACTAAAACTGGATATTAACAACAGCATAACTTGGATGTCCAACTCGGGTTGGCTCCTGATCTTGTTAACTCGTCTGCACCACATGGATATATAGTAAATTCTATGCATAGAACCTAATTACCTTAACTTTTCACACATGCCAAATATCTTTAAAACTCAAAATTTTACTTTACACACACCTTATTTCCTAAAATTACCACAATATTTTCTACATATTTCTGTATGAAAAACCTCACCCCTAGCCGTCGCCTTTGTCGCCCCCACTGCCACCGTCACCGCATTTAGCCTCTGCATCTTCGCCCTCTCCTCATCCTCATTCTTATCCTCATCGTTGTGTTTGTGCATGATTTTTTTGGTTGCATAGATAAAAAAATTGAAGAAGTTAAAGAAGTTGAAGAGTAGGATTCAGGGGCGACAACATTCAGAGGGATGCAGCGATGGCAGGATGAGGAGGAGGACGTCCTGATGCAGTTTCCTTCTCATCCTCTTCACTTTATCTCCTCATCATATTGATCTCAATTGTATATGATTTTTTTTCAAGAAGATGGAGGAGGAGGAGAGGGAAGGATGAAGAGGAGGAGGACCCCTTGCCGCCTTACCCACTCATCATCCGCTTCATATTCTTCGACCCAATTTGAACTTTGGCCACTGCTGCTGTCACCCTCTCCTGCTCCTTGATTTCAGCATAATATTACATTATTTCCCCCTCATTGGACCCTAATTCGTGCATACATAAGTGCTAAAAGAGTTCTAGTATAGTCTTATTCAGAAAATCATATAATATTAGAACTTAATCTCATAGTTTGCACAACTATTAATTTTTGTGAACTAATTTGTGCTTTTTCATATTTTTCAGAGTAGAGCTCGAGCCCACGATTCCAACGGCTATTCATTCAGATTTTTTGGAGCTCGGGTGAATTTTCTACAAATTTTGGAAGCAATACAGTTCACAGAAAAAAGAATAAAAATTAAAAACAAGGGCCCTCAGCCCGCTCAAATGAGTGGGCCGCCGCTGCATTTCCGTTGAGAAAATAAAAAAAGAAATAAAGAAATAAAAAGAAGCCCAGTAGGCCGGCCCAAATTCCACCAATTTGTGACTCTTCAGCTTATTTGCATGACCAGAAGCCAAAGAGACAGAAAATGAAAAGACATATGAATTTATTTTGAAATAAAGAGTGGAAAATGAAGATGCCAAGATTTGAATGGTTTCATGTAATTTATTCTAAAATAAAGAATGGAAAATGAAGAGCAATGAGAATTTATTCTCAAATAAAGAGTGGGGAAATGAAGAGCCAAGCACTATAAACCCTTGGGATTCTAAGCCTATATAAAGAGAGGAGACATTCATTCTTTTGATTTACAATTGCATTATATTCCATTGTAGTTCATTCTATAGCTGAAATAGAGAGGTTCTTGAGGGGCTATTGGTGGGCTTGGAGGCAAGGAACTTGGAGGAGCTTGGAGAAGAAAAATGAAAAAGAAGAAAGGACTCATTTGTAGCAACATTTGGTGATCACTTTCCTTTGTCTTAGGTTTTCATTTGTGCTTAATTGGGTTGTATGGATTTCATAATGATTTATATGAAGTTAGTGTTATTTATCCATATGAATTGCTAAATTTCTTTGCTTGGGTTGTGATTTGCTATGGAATTTTGTTCACATGTTGAGTTGGTTTCATTTGGATTGAATTATTTTTTATGTGGCTTAAATTTAAGTTTCTAATTTAACTCTCTTATATGAATCCAAAAGATTATATTAGAGAACCAATTATCCCAAAAGGATGAGTTTGATCTTTTCAAAAAGAAGTATCAACTTAATTTCCATGAGACCTAATTCTTAAGCCACTATACTATCCCATCATTTTAACTCCCAAAAGGATATCCTCGATGACGCTTTCCCAAAAGGGACGCCATTGAGTCATAAAGAACCATAGCCCGTGACCGCTACCACTTTCAATTGTGACCCCAAAAGGGCTCCACAATTGAATCACATTTCACACTTGCTTTCACCTCCAAAAGAGTATTTTCCGATGGTGCATCCCCAAAAGGGACATCATTGAGTTGTAGGGTTATATTCTCACACTTAACGTTGATCCTAACAAACCTACGACCTATGCACTCCTCCTCCCTGTCACTTGTCTATCCAATCCTCCATCCCTCATTTTCATAGAGTAGTTTGATATATTTTACCACACATACTTTCCTCCACCACATTTGTTAGTAGTTGGATGTTCTCACACCCTTAGCTATGTAATGCCCTACATAGCTACTGCACAAGTACTAGAGGGGGTGTGAATAGTACTTTAAAATAATTAAGAAGATAATTCCTAATTATCTTGCAAACTCAACCAACAATGCGGAAATGTAAAAGTTGACAACAAATAAATGCAATCGCAAACAGACGATATAACGGGTTCGGATCCACCCAAGTCTCCCCGACTTGTTCCCGGTGATCATACGTCCCAAACACCCGGATCCCCTCCAGATACTTGAGTTAGAAACTTCTAACTCAAATTTGCACTATGAAATACTTGTAGAAAACCTCTACAAGATCAGATCATACACAAATGAAAATGTGACTCCCACAAACCGGGATCACACACAACTCTCACAACCGAGAGTAAATCACTTGCAATATTCAAAGTAAATGAAATACGAAATGCTTACCACAAAACTCTATGCCTTGAGTAAAACTTACGATTTATGGCAAGAAGGATTTTGGGGAAGATGAAGGCACCAAACCTAGCTCCAAGATGATGACCAGCAATAAGAGGCTAGGAAGATGTTGGTGACCTTGGATCAAGCTCTTGGCTTGAGTGGCTCACAATCAATGTGAATCTCTCTTTGGAAATAAGAGTGAGAGAGAGATTCTTGAGAAATGAATGAGCTTGGAAATGAAAATGAATGCTTCTCTTTGATTCTCTAAACTTTAATTAATATCAGCCTGAATGCTATGAAAGCAGCCCTTCAAGTATATATAGGATAGAGGAAAGAGAGAGCAAAATTCGTGGCATTAAATGCTCCAACGGCTCTATTCTGAAGCAGACTAGTCGGTCAAAGAAGGATCACTGACCGACTAGATTCACATCTAGTCGGTCGGTAGATCAACATGAACCGACTAACAGGTGAACAGCCAAAAGATGAAGTTCAGGGAATATAGAACTAGTCGGTCTAAGAAGACTTGCCAACCGACTAGTTTCATAACTAGTCGGTCGGTGAGTGTTCTTTGACCGACTAACAGATGAAATCAAAGTGGTTGAATCCAAAGACAGCTAGTCGGTTTAAGAACAACTTCCAACCGACTAGTTTCTCAACTAGTCGGTCGGTCGTTGTGCTTTGACCGACTAACTGTAAACAGTAAGTTAGGCTCAAAAATGGAAGCGCAACTAGTCGGTCTAAGAAGGATTCCTAACCGACTAGTTTCACAACTAGTCGGTCGGTGAACCTTCTTGGACCGACTAACTGTAAACAGTAAGTGAGCTGAAATTGAACAAGGCATTCTAGTCGGTTCAAGAAGAATTGCCGACCGACTAGATTGCCATCTAGTCGGTTGGTTCTTCTTCTTGAACCAACTAACATGCACAAGAAGCCGCGAAACGAAGCGCGAAACTTTGGGAAAGTTTGTATGGGCTTCTAATAAGATCCTAGCTCTAAGATATGATCGTTATGAAGATTAAAACGTAAGACCTACTCAAGGCTTAACAATCTACGAAACGAAGCTAGAGGACTTTAAATAAAACTTGACGAACCGTCTTCAATCGCTTCGATCTGAATCTCTTGACTTCTAAAATGGTCCTTGAGCTTCATCGAAGCTTCAAGCATACGATCACGCGCTTTGAGAAGTCTCGAGACGTCGCTTTAGATGTTCATAGAATTTTGGCGAAGATCTCCATAACTGCGCTCACAAAGAGTTAGTTCACGATATTTATATTTGTTCATCATCAAAACCAAATCCGGGGAATCAATACTCAACATTCTCCCCCTTTTTGGTGATGACAAACGAACATAAATAATAATCAAAAAATAATGATTCAATTGAAATTTACTTACTCCCCCTGCATTGATGACACGTTAGTTCCAAATTAAATAATAATCATACGCATTAAGCAGACGAGGAAAGTATAAAATGAGATTTCAATTATTGAAATATCGGATTGAAAATCCATTTTTATATCTTAACTCCCCCTGAATCTAACATATCAAATTAGATTCTCGGTAAATTGCTTTGAATTATCATGTAGCACATCGTCATTATTAATTCTCTCCCCCTTTGGCATAAGCAAAAAGAGCGGGAG
Organism: Scilla litardierei; assembly: GCA_030789695.1. Taxonomy (NCBI): domain Eukaryota; kingdom Viridiplantae; phylum Streptophyta; class Magnoliopsida; order Asparagales; family Asparagaceae; genus Scilla; species Scilla litardierei. The sequence continues at coordinate 111,064,445 of CM061133.1, read as the reverse complement.
GAGATCAACGACAACAACAATGGCTAAAAATAAAAGCACGGGAGTCGTAGAATACGACCACGGTCCAAATGACACCAAAGTAAAATACAAAGTAAATCAAAGCGTGCCAATGAGACCATAGTCGAAAATCGAAAATGAAAGCATCAAAACTCAAATCAATTTTATGTATTGAGTTATGGAACATACTCTCCAATATCAACATTCTTGGTTAATTTAGTGCATGGAAAACAATTCTATGTTTTCATAAAAGTAAATCTATTTAACCAAAATAACCGTCGAGCTGCGAAGTCAATATCAGAGACAGAAATCCAATGTGCACAAGAAATGAATGGCAACATGATGCAAACATCATACAAAATTGTTATGCCAAAATAGAGATAGAAACTTCATACAACATATGGCATACACAATTCTAATACAAGCATGCATTCCAAAAGAGATACTCACTAAATGAGTCAATAATAAGCATGGAATGCCATGAGCATGAGAATGATAAGTACAATATCAAAAGCTCAAAACACATGGATACCGATGTAAATAGTCTACCAATGTAATCAACACACAAGGAAACCAAATGTATATCAAATGTAAGAATATACTTACAACATTAGGCTCCCCCTACTTTGGTGCATCACTAAAGCACCATCAACTCCATTAGGATGAAAATCCTTGCAAATCAAGGAGTTGGTAGGGTTGGTATCCCACGGTGGATTGAACCTAGAAAACACAATTCTTGGAGCTAAATATAGATTTATTGCTCCTTCTCTTACTCTTGAGTACCTGAAGATAAAAATATCCTACCATGGTACCCAAGGAGATTGGGTCCTAAGAGATTAGACCTTTGGAAGCCAAGTCCAATTGGACTTAGACTTCCCAACAAAATCATCATTGTGCACAACATTCATGAAATACGAATTAATATACGCTTGTTTTTCATGCATGCTTGTGTCCTTCGGGCCCCAAATAGTGAATGTCTTGGGAGCCCTAGTCCTATTGGGAGCATGCATACGTTGTTGATTTCTACGTGATGCATGTCGTGGATAAGCATACGGCACATGATGAAATGGTGCATGATGATAATTGTTCATATGATAGTAATGTGGATGAACATATGCATGTGGAGGAACACGTGCATGAGTGTGTCTCACATGGTGTGCACGTGCTCGAGGATGTGGAGCATAAAAATCATCATACATGTGAACACGTGGAGTAGGAGGTGTGTTCCTACGTGGCATGGTATACATGAAAGCATGACCCTTCTTTGGAGGGCCACCCTAAATGGGTTTCTTTTCAAATGGGTGTGTGTACCTAATGGAAGCACCTTTGGTAGAAGAACTACCCATGAAGTGTTTACTCACACTAGTTGAGGTTTCGGAAGATGGCCTAACAAAGGTCGTGACCGATTTGGATGAGTCTCCCATCTTACACCCCAAGCCAATGTGATGATTGGCCGGAAGTAATTCATTTAGGATATTATCCAAATGGCCCTTACCTTTATTGAATTCATGAATTCGGCCTAATGTGCACTCATACTTCTCGGTGAGAGAATGCATAGAAGCATCCAAGGTGGACACTTGCGATGTGAGTGCACAAACACGTGACTTGAGATTCTTATTCTCAATACTCAAAGTTGAGTTTTGAGACGTCAAATCCGCTATCACATGTTCATTCGAATCCTCAACATGAACATGCTCAAGTTGAGATTTGAGATTTACAATCTCATTTCTCAAACCTTCAACAATGGTGTCGTTGTTGACGATGATAGGCTTAGGTGAGGTTTGGAGACTAGTTAGCTCATTTTTAGTCTTAATAAATCTATTAGCCAATTTAGAAAACTTATACCAAAGTTGTTCGTTGGCTAATCTAAGTTCATCCATAGTTACCTCTTCGCCTTCATCCTCGCTTTCATCCTCGCTTCCATCCTCGCTTTCATCGGATGAGGTCTCTTGATCACGTTCCTCTTTTCCCATGAAGCACGTGTGTGCTTTCTCCACTTGTTCATCATCCGACTCTCCACTTGAGGAGTCCTCTTCGGAGTCGGTGAATGTCCCGACAAGCCCTTTCTTATACCCTTTCTTGTACTTCTTTGACTTGTCGAACATTGATGCCTTCCACTTCTCCTTGTGTTTGTTGAGAGGACAATCCGGCTTGATATGTCCTGGCTTGTTGCATTTATAACACACTGAAGTAGAAGCATTAGTCGAACTAACTTTAGATTTATTCCTAAAGTTACCTTTTTGAAAGAATCGGTCGAACTCCTTTGCCATACTGGCAATGGATTCTATGTCCAACTCGTCTTCCGACTTTTCATCATCGGTAGATGGAGCGGCCTTGTATGCAATCGCCTTTTTCTTTGGCTCTTCTTGCTTCAAGTACGCCTTCATCTTGTCCTTCATTCTGATCTTGCTTTCCTTGCGTACCTCATAAGACATCAAGGTACCCATTAATTGTACAATAGTATACTTATTCATATCGTTACCTTCCTCGATGACGAATGTACGCTTTTCCCAACAAGAAGGAAGTCCGTCAATAATCTTCGCGACTTTCTCCTTTTGGGTGTAGATCTTTCCAAGAGCTTCCAATTCGTTGGATATATCCACGAAGCGAGCATAGTACTCCTTCATAGTTTCACCTTGTTCCATATGAAACAACTCGAATTCTTTGTTAGCAACAACGAGTTTAGAGTCTTTTACCGTACTCGTTCCTTCGTGCAAGATAAGGAGTTGGTTCCAGATTTGATATGTACTCTTACATGTGCATATCTTGTTGAAGTCTTCATGCTCCAACGCACATTGCAAGGCATTCATTGCCTTGGCATTGTTTACCTCCGCGGCAACCTCCGCGGTAGTCCACTTCGTGAAATCTTCTTCGGGCTCGACATACTCCGTCAATGTGGCTTTCCATAGTGAAGCACTCCGGAGGAAGGTTTCCATCCGGCGTTTCCAGTACCCATAGTTGGTACCATTGAAGTGAGGAGGCCTAACTGAGGATTTTCCTTCCATAACTGAAGAAGCTCCTTCACGATTCTTGAAGACGTTGTAGTCGTTGTTTGTCATAGCTATGAACTTGGCTCTGATACCAAATGTAATGCCCTACGTAGTTACTGTACAAGTACTAGAGGGGGGTGAATAGTACTTTAAAATAATTAAGAAGATAATTCCTAATTATCTTGCAAACTCAACCAACAATGCGGAAATATAAAAGTTGACAACAAATAAATGCAATCGCAAATAGACGATATAACGGGCTCGGATCCACCCAAGTCTCCCCGACTTGTTCCCGGTGATCCTACATCCCAAACACCCGGATTCCCTACGGATACTTGAGTTAGAAACTTCTAACTCAAATTTACACTATGAAATACTTGTAGAAAACCTTTACAAGATCAAATCATACACAAATGAAAATGTGACTCCCACAAACCGGGATCACACACAACTCTCACAACTGAGAGTAAATCACTTGCAATATTCAAAGTAAATGAAATACGAAATGCTTACCACAAAACCCTATGCCTTGAGTAAAACTTACGATTTAGGGCAAGAAGGATTTTGGGGAAGATGAAGGCACCAAACCCTAGTTCCAAGATGTTGACCAGCAATAGGAGGCTAGGAAGATGTTGGTGACCTTGGATCAAGCTCTTGGCTTGAGTGGCTCACAATCAATGTGAATCTCTCTTTGAAAATAAGAGTAAGGGAGAGATTCTTGAGAAATGAATGAGCTTGGAAATGAGAATGAATGCTTCTCTTTGATTCTCTAAACTTCAATTAATATCAGCCTTGAATGCTATGAAAGCAGCCCTTCAAGTATATATAGGATAGAGGAAAGAGAGAGCAAAATTTGTGGCATTAAATGCTCCAACTGCTCTATTCTGAAGCAGACTAGTCGGTCAAAGAAGGATCACTGACCGACTAGATTCATACCTAGTCGGTCGATAGATCAACATGAACAGACTAACAGGTGAACAGCCAAAAGATGAAGTTCAGGGAATATAGAACTAGTCGGTCTAAGAAGATTTGTCAACCGACTAGTTTCACAACTAGTCGGTCGGTGAGTATTCTTTGACCGACTAACAGATGAAATAAAAGTGGCTGAATCCAAAGACAGCTAGTCGGTTTAAGAACAACTTCCAACCGACTAGTTTCTCAACTAGTCGATCGATCGTTGTGCTTTGACCGACTAACTGTAAACAGTAAGTTAGGCTCAAAAATGGAAGCTCAACTAGTCGGTCTAAGAAGGATTCCTAACCGACTAGTTTCACAACTAGTCGGTCGGTGAACCTTATTGGACCGACTAACTGTAAACAGTAAGTGAGCTGAAATTGAACAAGGCATTCTAGTCGGTTCAAGAAGGATTACCGACCGACTAGATTGCCATCTAGTCGGTTGGTTCTTCTTCTTGAATAATTTAACATGCATAAGAAGCCGCGAAACGAAGCGCGAAGCTTCGAGAAAGTTTGTATGGGCTTCTAATAAGATCCTAGATCTAAGATATGATCGTTATGAAGATTAAAACGCAAGACCTACTCAAGGCTTAACAATCTACGAAACGAAGCTAGAAGACTATAAATAAAACTTGACGAACCGTCTTCAATCGCTTCGATCTGAATCTCTTGACTTCAAAAATGGTCCTTGCGCTTCAACAAAGCTTCAAGCATACGATCACGCGCTTTGAGAAATCTCGAGACGTCGCTTTAGATGTCCATAGAATTTTGGCGACGATCTCCATAACTGCGCTCACAAAGAGTTAGTTCACGATATTTATGTTTGTTCATCATCAAAACCAAATCCAGGGAATCAATACTCAACAAGCTATTTTTGATCGACTCTGTGAATGCGAGACTACTTGTCCCTGAGTTCAACCCTGGGCTCACCTGGTTATTTTGTATTGCTTCGACATCCTTTCACTTCAGGGGGAGATCGTGTGCACCCTATTTGGATTGTGCACAATTTCGATTGAATCGCTCCTCTTTGACCACATTAGAATTTTATATTGATGATGTGGTTATGGTGGAAAAAGGAGAAGAGAGGAGGAGTTGGTGAGTGGAAGAAATTATAAAAGGAATCATTTAAGGGAATTTTTTGCACACCCATTATTTTACTCCATGCACATACCACGTATTTACAAGTTTACCAATACTCCTGCACACATACCACTTATTTACAAGTTTTCTACTGAAATTACTCCTGCACACAAACCAATTACCAAATTTTCAAAAAAGCACATATGCCTCCGTCAGGGTTTCATTGAAGAAAAACTGTGTCATTCGACCTTCCCACCCTCCTCTCCCTACCGTGGACAAGGGGAGTGGCGGAGGAGGTAACGGACGAGGGGACAAGAAGGTGTGTGGAGGGTCAGATGATGCAAAGGGGGTGCTGGGGTGGTCGGATGAGGGGACGGTGGGGATGGGATGGGCGAAGATGGATAAGGGGCTGGGAAGGTCGGAGGTGGGGGCGGTTGAAGAGGGTGGGGGTGTTGGGGACGGCATCAGAGGGGGTGACTGGGGATGGGGAGAAGGGGTTGGGCATTGTAGGGGGGAGCTGCCAACGCTTCCTCATCGTCATCGGGGGAGGGGGAAGTAAAACAGTAGGAATGTGCCGATGGATATATGCCGCTGTGTAAAAAAGGAAAATATTTGAGAAAGTTTGAGCAAACTTGTAAACAAGGGGTATGTATGTGGAGTAAAGCGGTGGGTGTGCAAATGAACTTCCAGTACATTTTGAAGGGGTATTCACAAAAAAATACCATAACATTTGTGGTATCTTTCAACTTAATTCACTGAACTATTAAGTTGTCAGTATTTATACCCTAATGTTAGTAAGCGGATTAAATGTGATACCTTTTTAACATTTGTTTTCAATCTGAGACCTCACTTGAAGGGAAGTTGACAATTTTACCCTCTCTTCTCCTTCATAACGCGTGCCAACTTCCCAGGCTCCCATTTCCCACCAATTTCAGCTTATATTAGGGCTGGATTGTTATCTCGACAATATGAAGAACTAAACCGGTGCGACACCCTCATCTCAAATTTACAAGTTTTTTTGCTTCAGTTCAGAAAATTGAATACTACTGTTATTTTTGTTTTCATTGAAATGAAGAAAATGAGGTATAGAGTTAGCTCTATGAGTTGATCTCGCTCTAGAGATGATCTCGCTTTAGAGATGACAGCATTAGTGAATTAGAAACTGATAGAGAGGATTTCAAGATCTGCAATTGTGGACTGCGGACACCGATGAAGACTTCATGGATTCGATTAAACCCAGGAAGGAGATTTTGGAATTGCAATGCCTAGGAGAATAGATGCTCATTATTTCTTGAAAGGATCCACCACACTCAGAATGGTCACAATTGGTGATATTGCACTTAATGGATGAGATTGAGAGGCGGATCAGGCTGGACAGTTCTTCCCCTGCGTTATCGGAGAGAAAGGCTATTAGAGAGAGTCGATTGGAGAAGTCAATAGGGATGTTAGAGAGAATATTGTGAAACTTTAGAGCATCCTAACTGAGCACAAATCCATTAACTGGGGATTGTTCTCACTCATCGGTTTTCTGTTTCTGATGATATTGTTGATTAATAACAAGATCTAGTGGTGTTGAAAAGAAAGTGTTTAAGTCATCACGCTTCTTAAACCTTGTATCCATGTATCGATGGTGAAGAAAAAATGTAAAGACCTATTTTAGTTATTTGTCTCTAAATCTCTGTTTTTATGAGATGCGTAATGAGTTATTTCATTGATGACATATAAGGATGCTTATTAATGGGCAGCTTGCACAACCGATAATACATATCATAGAAAATAACACATAATATATCTCACTCCAAGAATCTGGCTTAGGAAATTTACAAACAGCCAGTATCATATATTACAAACACTGTGTCATATACAATGTTGCTCTACACATATTACAAATAGCCAATGAATCCTACATATTACAACCTGATGAGCTTGAAAATGAAATTTGATGAGCTTGAAATTGAATCCTACATATTCCCAAATATATTATACTACAAACACATTGGACTGCAATTATACAATGAAAATTGTTTCAGCTTGCAAACACATTGGACTGCAAACACACTGAATACATTGGAAGAATTTTGATAAATTGATGGAGAACAATTATAAGCTCCAGTCCACTGCCAATGAACTGTATTACATATATGCCAGCATATTGATATATGATAGAACACTGCCAAAACATTGATATATGCCAGAACACTACCAATTGCAAAATATATTGCACTAAAACAACACCACATACTGTATCTCACTCCAACAATCTGGCTTAGGGAATTTACAATGAATCCTACATATTACAACCTGATGAGCTTGAACATGAAATTTGATGAGCTTGAAAATGAATCCTACATATTCCCAAACATATTATATTGTAAACACATTGGACTGAAATTATACAAGGAAAATTGTTTCAGCTTGCAAACACAATGGACTGAAATTATACAGTGAAAACTGATTCAGCTTGTAAATTTTCTGGACTACAAACAAGTGGACACATTGGAAGAATTCTGCTATATGTCAGAATATTGCCAGAACACTACCAATTGCATACCATATTGCACAAAACCCACATCATATATTGCACTAAAACAACACCATTTACTGTATTTCACAAGGTAGCATAGAAATGGATACACATGAGCATAATACCTTGTCTGATATTGATAAAGCATGTTTATACATTAGCAATGAGCTACAAAACACTTCTAAGCATGTTGATACATTGCCAATGGTCTCCAGAACATTTATGATAGTAAAACATAAGTTAATAAAGCATGTGGATAAATTAATTTAGCTCCAGAACTGATACACATATAACTGACAGCTCCAGAACTGATAAAGTGAAGTGAAACACATATATCTTACAGTGTAAAGTGAAATGATATCTCCACTGAAACACATATAAAGTGAACTGATACACCAATATCACCTATATATATTGTCAGCTCCCGTGAACTAATACACATTGAAATGAGAACTCCAGAACCCCAAATATGTTGATAAAGCATGTTGATATGTTGATATGTATGTATGTATGTATGTATATGTTGATAAAGCAATTTATATTGAATGCAAATCACCCACATGAAAAACCCCAAATGGCAGAGAATAAAAGAGCGCGCGTACACGCACACACGCACATATAACATTTGACAACTGTTTTTGAATCCTAGGGCTGACTAGGACAAACATGTTAATAGAAGGATAGTTGAGATTTAATCTTGAAGAATGAATGGTTGAGATGAGATTTTGTTGAAAGTTTTGGAGGGAAAAACATTTCTCGGGAAATGAAAGTTTCTGGGGAAATGAAACTTTTTGGGGAACGAAAGTTTCTGGGGAATAGCAGAGTGCATGCAATTAATGCATTTTGGAAAAAAACTTTAACTTGCACTTAATGTTACAGATCGAATGATCTCTCCCTCAACGTGGGGCCCACCGTCTCTTCAACCATGCGGCAACAAGATGAGAATAATTATTCGGCTCCCGCGTCGAACCCGCTAAATTTTTTTACGCTAATTTGATGTTCCGTGCCGAAAGCGCCCATGCCAAATTTGTTATTCTATGCCGAATTTGTTGTTCCGCGTCGAAGGCACCCACGCTAATTTGTTGTTCCGTGCCAAAGGTGCCCGCGCCGAATTTGTTGTTCCGCGTCGAAGGCACCCACTCTAATTTGTTGTTCCGCGCCAAAGGTGCCCGCGCCGAATTTGTTGTTCCGCGTCGAAGGCACCCACTCTAATTTGTTGTTCCGCGCCAAAGGTGCCCGCGCCGAATTTGTTGTTCCACGTCGAAGGCGTCGGTTAATTTTTTTAACGATAATTTGTTGTTTCGCACTGAATTTGTTTTTTCGTGTCGAAGGCACATGCACCGATTTTGTTGATCTACACCGAAGGCGCCCGTTCCGCTAAATATTTTTACGCTAATTTGTTGTTCCGTGCAATTTTGGCTTTGGAAATAATTTTTTGCGGAACAAAGATTTCGCAAGGGAAAATCAAGTGAACCGTGCCAGCGGGCATGTGTTATGACTTGTGTGTATGTGTATGTAATGCAAATCACCCACATGAAAAACCCCAAATGGCAGAGAATAAAAGAACACACACACACACACACATATAATGGCTTTCATATGCCATATGAGAGCCGCTCTCATAAGCCCTCTCACATAAAGCACCCAAGTACAACCAAGTACAAGCCCATGTGGGCTTGTACTTGGGTGCTTTATGTGAGAGGGTGTATGAGAGATGCTCTCATATGGCGTATTGTAACGACTGGTTTTTCATGTATTTGGATTATCTATATTATATATATGTTTTGGAGGATTTTCTCCTTATGTGTGGTTTTCGTCTCCGTATCTTGCGTTTTCGTTCGTTTCGTCGTGATTTTCTAGTCTCTTCCTTAAATCGTTGATCTTGGAGTAAGTCACTCATGACGAACTTCAAATCGCTCATATTTTAGAGTTAGAGTGATCTTAGAAGCTATAGAAATCTTCCCAAAGCTTCGCGCTTCAATTCGGCACTTTTCGTGCACTTTAGTTGGGTCAAGAAGGGGAACCAACCGACTAGATTGAGATCTAGTCGGTCAAAAACTCTTCTCAAACCGACTAGTTCATTGAATCAATAATTCAGAAGTTACTGTTTACTCTTAGTCGGTCTAAGAACAACCACCGACCGATTAGATGTGAAACTAGTCGGTCAGAACTTGCTCTCAGACCGACTAGTTCCTTTGATAAATTTCACCTAAGTTACTGTTTATCGTTAGTCGGTCTAAGAACGTCTTTCGACCGACTAGGTTGCAAACTAGTCGGTCAGCCATTGTTCTTCAACCGACTAATTCATTGACCATGTTGTCGACCTGAGTTACTTTTTGGTGTTAGTCGGTCACAGTTGGTCAATCGACTGACTAGTTCTCAAACTAGTCGGTCAACCACTCTTCTTTGACCGACTAACCGCTGTCGTAAACCTAGGGTTTGCCAAGCCGCTGGCTTGTTTCCTATTTAAACCCCCCTTCGTTCCTTTTCTTTCTTTCTCTTCTCTTGGCCATTTTCTTTCCCCCTTGACCTCTGATCTCCCCCAACCTTCCTCTAGCCCTTCCTCCTTCCTCAAGAGCCCCTCTCCCCCTCCATTTAAGCGACCACCTCCTCTAGGCCGCCTCCAAACCCCAAAAATCCCATTTCTCCAGATTTTCTCCCAATTTCCAGATCTGAGCCGTAGTTCTCCGGATCATTCTTCCATTACCGTGCTTGCTCGGCATTGTTCTTCCGCTCCGATACGGTAGTGAATCGATCCTTTAATATTCTCGTAACCCATTTTGTGCTTCTTGTTAAACCCTAATAAAACAAGGTTGGATGTTGTTCTAATATTGTTTTTGCCATGGCAGCAATCTCACCCCCGTAGCTAACATTTTGTGACATGCCTCGCTGATCGTCATCCTTGGTGCTAGGCAAGTGAAACTTGCCACTAGTGATATAGGCCATGCCTTAGGCCATTTGCTTGTTGTAACGTAAAAGAGACTAGACAGTGAAATGATAGCTGCCTAGACGCCTATTTGATCTAGTTTGCCAACGAAACTAGATCCGTCACCTTAATTGATCTATCTTGACAACGAAGCTAGATCCAACCATTTTAACTTGTTGTTCATGCATATTAAACTGCCATGTTTAATTCCTTATCTGTACGCCTTAGTACATGCCATGCCATGCCATCCATGTTGAATGTCGCATTCGTAGCACACGCTACAATACTTGTGTTTCCTGGCTCGTGTTCCAGAAGCGGGCCATGTGTGTTGGTCGATAGCCAATGCCCGAACTACTTGTTTCCGGCTAGGCACCTACGTTGCAGGCATAACCCTAGGCCAGGCTAGGCACCTGCTTTTTAGCGGGCACAACCCTATGCCAAATACACTTCCTGGCTCGTGATCCAGAAGCGAGCATTCCGTGTTCGGGGGTAATGCCCTGGCTCGATACACGTGGAGGGGTAGGGATAAGCAGTCACCTGAGCTTACGAGTTGGCCCGATCAGCCACTCTAGCCAGCAGACGAAATCTCTGTGCACAACTTGTTTACTTGACGTGTTTACTTGATGTGTTTACTTGACGTGAACTACTTGTCTTGTACTTGTCCGTATTTATACTTGTAAAACTTGTTATCCATGCCATACTTGCTACTTGCTACTTGTACTTCCCTTTACTTTCACTTCCATACTATACTTGCCATGGTATGCATCATACTAGAACTGCTAGGTTGTTAGTTTGCCTTCCTTTCAGTTTCCTTGCCCAAGTCTTTTAGACTTGCTGACTTGTGCCCCTTTACTCTTTTGGGTGACACATGTTAGATCCTGAGTCTGAGGTTACCGCTGAGGACGTGGTGTTCGCTGACGCTGAGTCAGAGCCCGCGTTCATCGAGGAGTTTGAGGATACGGGCGATCATTCGTAGAGACTGTTTGTGTTGTTGTTTAGACTGCTTTTGTTGTCGGTGCGTAGCACCAATACTTTATGCCGTGTTGGCTTTTGTTGGCCATGTTTTGGGCCTGGACTCTTTCTTTTAGCCTGGTGACTTTTCTGGATGATGAACTTAATTTTATGTTTGGACATTGTTGAGATTTGGGATTCTGTGTCTGTATCTCCTTGTGTTATTATCTTGTTCTGTTCGTGGTTACAGGGACCTACGTATATTTTATTGACGCTTATCGGGCGTGGAGCTTCACGGCTCCACGTCTGAGCGGACCTTCTCACGTCTCGCCTCCATTTTAGGGAAGCGGGGCGTGACACGTATGATAGCCATTATTCTCATATATATATATATATATATATATATATATATATATATATATATATATATATATATATATATATATGGATTAATGTAGAGCAGGTGGCACCTGATCCAATGGATCAGGTGCAAGACACAAAAAGGTGGGACCCATCGAGTACAAGCCCATGTGGGGGCTTGTACTTCCCACCTTTTTTGTGTCATAGCAACTGATCCATTGGATCAGGTGCCACCTTTTCTACATTAAATCCATATATATATATATATATATATATAACATTTGACAACCGTTTTTGAATCATGTGGCTGACTAGGACAAGCTGATTAGGACAAAAGGGTTGATAGAAAGACGACTGAGATTGAATCTTGATGAATCAATTGGTTGCGATTGATTTTATGAAAATTTTGGGAAAACCTATTGGGAAAAATTCAAAATTTTGGACTTACGTGAAAAGTTGTGCAAAAAATTTAATGTGTGTGCTCAGCCTTGGAAATTGGGGGGAATTCAAAAAAAATAATGCACAACAACAAAACAGAGAACATAATTACTTGAAATGAGAGGGACTTAACAAGGAGACGAGAGAATCTCTTCGTAAATCTTCCCTCTCTCTGTCACCTAAGCTTATGAGTTGGCCCGATCAGCCACTCTAGCCAGCAGACGAAATCTCTGTGCACAACTTGTTTACTTGACGTGTTTACTTGACGTGTTCACTTGACGTGTTTACTTGACGTGAACTACTTGTCTTGTACTTGTCCGTGTTTTTACTTGTAAAACTTGTTATCCATGCCATACTTGCTACTTGCTACTTGTACTTCCCTTTACTGTCACTTCCATACTATACTTGCCATGTTATGCATCATACTAGAACTGCTAGGTTGCTAGTTTGCCTTCCTTTCAGTTTCCTTGCCCAAGTCTTTTAGACTTGCTGACATGTGCCCCTTTACTCTTTTGGGTGACACATGTTAGATCCTGAGTCTGAGGTTTCCGCTGAGGACGTGGTGCTCGCTGATGCTGAGTCAGAGCCCGCGTTCATCGAGGAGTTTTAGGATACGGGCGATCAGTCGTAGAGACTGTTTGTGTTGTTGTTTAGAATACTTTTGTTGTCGGTGCGTAGCACCAATACTTTGTGCCGTGTTGGCTTTTGTTGGCCATGTTTTGGGCCTGGACTCTTTCTTTTAGCCTGGTGGCTTTTCTGGATGTTGAACTTAATTTTATGTTTGGACATTGTTGAGATTTGGGATTCTATGTCTGTATCTCCTTGTGTTATTATCTTGTTCTGTTCATGGTTACAGGGACCTGTGTATGTTTTATTGACGCTTATCGGGCGTGGAGCTTCACGGCTCCACGTCTGAGCAGACCTTCTCACGTCTCGCCTCCATTTTAGGGAAGCGGGGCGTGACAGGTTTTATTGGTGGCCCATGCAGGTCCCTCTATAACTACGAATTGTCGGAATAACGATAATAATATTAGAATGTCCAATAAACTAAGTTCGACATCCGAGTCATAAGCTATGATTCTAATCTATTTCGTTTTCTGTGTCATTAGATGGCATGAAGGCGATTTACCCGTGGTGGTGGTAGCGCACCCCCTCATGACGAGGAGCCTGATCGGGAGCCTACCAATGGGGAGATGATGCGGATGATGCTTCAGATGATGCAGGTGCAGTAGGGCGTGCTCCTGCAAGTCCAGAATGCTCCAGTTGCTCGAGCTGTTCGGGCAATCCAGGATGCCCCTCGCTCCGAGCCGAGAGCGAAGCAGTTTCGGGAGCTGGGTCCCGCTTATTTTGATGGGTCTGAGGGTCATCTAGCTGTCGATGAGTGGATTCGGAACATAGAGGATAATTTGAAGATGGCGAAGATCGGCCCGGCTGGATGGGTTGATTTGGCAAAGAGGCAGCTCAAGGATAATGCTCGGAACTGGTGGGATGCTGAAGAGAAGATGCTGGTGGAGCCGATAGCTTGGGCTACCTTTAAGTCCAGGTTTGATGAGGAGTTCTTTCCGAAGGCTGCCAGGAAGGAGATGCTGCAGCGTTTTATTGAGCTGAAGCAAGGGAGCTTGACGGTGGAGTAGTACCACCAAGAGTTCACTAGGCTGAGTCGGTTCGCACTGAAAATGGTGTAGGATGTTGATGAGAGGGCTCAGAGGTTCCTGCAGAGACTTGCTTTGGAGCTTCAGAGTTTTGTGTCTTCCTCTGATCTGGACTCTTATCAGAAGGTCCTGGTGGCTGCGAGGAGGCAGGAGCTGAACCTGAGTCAGAGGAGGGGACATGTTGCTGGAGCTGGGAAAAGGCCTATGGAGCAGGCCAGAGCGGTGGTTAGGCCTGGTTTCAAGCCTAACCAGCCAGCTCAGTTTAAGAGGCCAGGAGGGCCTATTCAGAAGACTTGTCATTTCTGCGGCAAGACCGGGCATATCAAAGATCAGTGTAGGAGATTCCTGGGCCAGTGTGTTGTCTATGGAGATCCTACCCATACCATGAAGGATTGTCCGAGGTCGAAGCAGCCTTGGAAGGCACCTGTTGCAGCATAGCCATTGCAGCAGAGAGCGTCTGTTCCTGATGGACGTGGAGCAGCTCTTGTCCCACAAAGGCAGGCCTTTCGGCAGGCTTTCCAGCCGAGGAGGCAGGCTTTTCTGATGACCGCTGTGGAGAGCGAGGCAGTGGATGAGGTTATCGCAGGTAATCCTTAATCTAGCTGTTGCTTTCCTAGTTAGTTTGATTGTTAGATTATGTTTGGTTGCTTGCATATGGTTGTTTGCTAGACTAGGGCTTGATTGTTAGACTGTTTGTAGGTGTGATTTTGGTGTGCACATTTCCTGCACGAGTCCTCTTTGACTCAGGTGCATCGATGTGCATTATTTCTCGGAGCTTCGTGGAGAAGCATTTCTTGGCGACGTCCCCTCTTCCAAAGAGTTGGAATATCGTCACAGGAAATGGCGTGGTCTCGGTGCATCTTGGTTGCAATTCTTGCTCGTTGGTGGTCTGTGGACATGAGCTTTACGCTGATTTCATTATCCACGACATCATCAACTATGATGCAGTCCTTGGGATGGATTAGCTTGCGAGCTTCTATGCTACGATCGATTGTCGTCGGAAGAAGGTGGTGTTCGAGATTCCCGGACATCCAGTATTTGAGTTCAGCCTGGGTAGCAGTTCGCTCGGTCCAGTCAGGTTTCAGGCCAGGCCGGTGGAGTTTGTGGCTATACAGATGGAGTTGGAGAGGCCTGCTGTAGTGCGGGACTTCGATGACGTCTTCCCTGAGGAGATGTCTGGATTGCCACCCGACCGAGCTCTCGAGTTTTCGATTGATCTTATTCCAGGAGCGCAGCTGATTTTGAAGGCGCCTTATCGTATGGCACCCGCTGAGTTGGAGGAATTACGGAAGCAGCTGGATGAGCTTTTGCAGAAGGGTTATATCAATACTAGTGTGTCTCCGTGGGGAGCACCGGTGCTGCTGGTAAAGAAGAAGGATGGTTCGCGTCGTATGTGCGTGGACTATCGGGAACTGTATGCGGTGACCATCAAGAATAAATACATGTTTCCTCGCATCGATGATATTTTTGATCAGCTTGGAGATTCGAGGGTGTTTTCGAAGTTGGATCTGAGGAGTGGTTATCATCAGCTGAAGGTGAAGAAGGAAGATGTTCCGAAGACAGCATTCAGGACGAAGTATGGACACTATGAGTTTGTGGTTATGCCTTTCGGTGTAACTAATGCACCCGCAGTTTTCATGAATCTGATGAATCTGATTTTCTATGACTTTTTAGAAAAGTTTGTCGTTATCTTCATTGACGACATTCTGATCTATTCAAAGTCAGAGGAGGAGCATGCCTCGCACTTGAGGACAGTGTTGGAGATTTTGAGGAAGCATCGTTTGTATGCTAAGTTTTCGAAGTGCGAGTTTTGGCTGGACAGAGTTGCTTTTCTGGGGCATGTGGTGTCAGGCGATGGAATTTCAGTGGATCCCGAGAAGATTAGGGCCATCAAAGAGTGGCATGTTCCGCAGTCAGCATCTAAGATCCGGAGTTTCCTTGGGCTTGCTGTTTACTATCGGCGCTTCATTAAGGACTTTTCTCGTATTGCTGAGCCGATGACCAGATTGACACGGAAGGATGTACCTTTTGTTTGGTCGGGTGATTGTGAGAATGCCTTCGGTGTTCTGAGGGAGAGATTGACGACTGCCCCTATTCTTGTTGTGCCTGATCGTAGCGGAGGATTTGAGATCTTTTGCGATGCTTCTGGCAAGGGTCTCGGTTGTGTGTTGCATCAGCATGGGCATGTTGTGGCATATGCTTCGCGTCAGCTCAAGACTCATGAGAAGAGTTACCTAACACACGACTTGGAGTTGGCTGCCGTCGTGTTTGCGCTCAAGATTTGGAGGCACTTCCTGCTGAGTGAGAAAGTGAAGATCTTCACCGATCACAAAAGCTTGAAGTATATTTTTACTCAGAAGGAGCTCAACGTACGACAGCGTCGATGGTTGGAGCTCATGACGGATTATGAGATTGATTTGCAGTATCACCCTGGCAAGGTGAATGTGGTTCCTGATGCGCTGAGTAGGCTTCCAGCGGTGATGTTGTTGACTTCGCAGTGAAGATTGTAGCAGGATTTTTGCGAGTCTGGATTTGAGATTGTTGTTCCTGGGGAGGCTTCTTCGTTGATGTGTATGCAGATTCAGTCGACGATCATGGATCAGATCAAGGCTGGCCAGGCTGAGGATCCGAAGCTGGTGAAGATTCGGGAGCAGGTGGAAGCCGGTCTACGGACTGACTTCTTGATTCATAAGGATGGCTCGCTGAGATATGGAGCCAGGTTATGTGTGCCAGCTGGGGATATCAGAGAGGAGTTGTTGGTGGAGGCACACAGTTCACCGTATTCTGTGCATCCTGGTGGGACCAAGATGTACAAGGATCTTCGTCTGAACTATTGATGGCATGGTATGAAGAGGAGTGTGGCTTGGAGTGTAGCCAAGTGTTTGGTTTGCCAGCAAGTGAAGGCGGAGCATCAACGTACGGCAGGGTTGCTACAACTGCTTCCGATTCCGGAGTGGAAGTGGCAACACATCACTATGGATTTCGTGACTGGACTACCTCGGAGTCCGAAGCAGAATGACGCGATTTGGGTGATCGTAGATCGATTGACCAAATCCGCGCACTTTATTCCATTCCGAGTAGGACAGTCCACTAGGCGCTAGCGAGGAGATACATGGAGGTAAATTCTTTTACTCTCTGTTTCTAATTCCTTTTCCTAGTTTAGATAGTGATGTAACGTGAATCGTGCAGGAGATAGTACGACTTCATGGAGTCCATGTGAGTATCGTGTCGGACAGAGACACGAGGTTCACATCTCAGTTCTGGCAGAATTTGCAGAAGAGTTTGGGTACGCGTCTGAGTTTCAGCACGGCGTACCATCCGCAGACAGATGGCCAGTCCAAGAGGAAGATTCAGATCTTGGAAGACATGCTGAGGTCGTGCATGTTGGATTTCAAGGGTTCGTGGGAGGACCATCTACATCTGGTGGAGTTCTCTTACAACGACAGCTTCCAGGTGAGTATTGGCATGGCGCCTTTCGCCGCGCTGTATGGGAGGAAATGTCGATCGCCATTGAGTTGGGATGACGTTGGTGATCGGGAGCTGTTGGGACCGGAGATGATTATGGAGGCCGTGGATATTGTCAGGAACATTCGGGAGAGGTTGAGGATTGCTCAGGACCGTTTTAAGCATTGGGCGGATGCTAAACGCCGTCCTTTGGAGTTTCAGCCAGGCGACCATGTGTTCTTGAAGATTTCCCTGAATCGTGGTGTGATTCGCTTTGGGAAGCGAGGGAAGTTGAGCCCGTGATACATTGGACCGTTTGACATTCTGGAGAAAGTTGGTGAGGTAGCCTACCGCATGGCCTTGCTGCCGTCTTTGGAAGGGGTTCACAATGTTTTCCATGTGTCGCAGCTTTGTCGATACATCAGCGATCCATCTTATGCGGTGGATTTCTTGGAGATTACCGTTCGCCCTGATATGACGTATGACCAACAGCCAGTGCGGATTTTAGACAGGCGTCAGAAGTCGCTCCGGAACAAGGTTGTCAATCTTGTGAGGGTGATGTGGCGACACGGCTCGCCAGGGGAGTCTACTTGGGAGAATGAGGATGAGATGAGAGAGCGCTACCCACTCTTGTTCCCAGACACGTGAGTGTTGGGAAATTCCGAGGACGGAATTTTTCTTAAGTTGGGGAGGATGTAACGACTGGTTTTTCATGTATTTGGATTATCTATATTATATATATGTTTTGGAGGATTTTCTCCTTATGTGTGGTTTTTGTCTCTGTAGCTTTCGTTTTCGTTCGTTTCGTCGTGATTTTCTAGTCTCTTCCTTAAATCATTGATCTTGGAGTAAGTGACTCATGACGAACTTCAAATTGCTCATATTTTAGAGTTAGAGTGATCTTAGAAGCTATAGAAATCTTTCCGAAGCTTCGCGCTTCAATCCAGCACTTTTCGTGCACTTTAGTTGGTTCAAGAAGGGGAACCAACCGATAAGATTGAGATCTAGTCGGTCGGAAACTCTTCTCAAACTGACTAGTTCATTGAATCAATAATTCAGAAGTTACTGTTTACTCTTAATCGGTCTAAGAACAACCACCGACCGACTAGATGTGAAACTAGTCAGTCAGACTTGCTCTCAGACCGACTAGTTCCTTTGATAAATTTCACCTAAGTTACTGTTTATCATTAGTCGGTCTAAGAACGTCTTTCGACCGACTAGGTTGCAAACTAGTCGGTCAGCCATTGTTCTTTAACCGACTAATTCATTGACCATTTTGTCGACCTGAGTTACTGTTTGGTGTTAGTCGGTCACAGTTGGTCGACCGACCGACTAGTTCTCAAACTAGTCGGTCAACCACTCTTTTTTGACCGACTAACCGCTGTCGTAAACCTAGGGTTTGCCCAGCCGCTGGCTTGTTTCCTATTTAAACCCCCCCTTCGTTTCTTTTCTTTCTTTCTCTTCTCTTGGCCATTTTCTTTCCCCCTTGACCTCTGATCTCCCCCAACCTTCCTCTAGCCCTTCCTCCTTCCTCAAGAGCCCCTCTCCCCCTCCATTTAAGCGGCCACCTCCTCTAGGCCGCCTCCAAACCCCCAAAATCCCATTTCTCCAGATTTTCTCCCCATTTCCAGATCTGAACCGTAGTTCTCCGGATCGTTCTTCCGTTGCCGTGCTTGCTAAGTATCGTTCTTCCGCTCCGATACGGTAGTGAATCGATCCTTTAATATTCTCGTAACCCATTTTGTGATTCTTGTTAAACCCTAATAAAACTAGGTTGGATGTTGTTCTAATATTGTTTTGCCATGGCAGCGATCTCACCCCCGTAGATAACATTTTGTGACGTGCCTCGTTGATCGTCATCCTTGGTGCTAGGCAAGTGAAACTTGCCACTAGTGATATAGGCCATGCCTTAGGCCATTTGCTTGTTCTAGCGTAAAAGAGACTAGACAGTGAAATGATAGCTGCCTAGACGCCTATTTGATCTAGTTTGCCAACGAAACTAGATCTGTCACCTCAATTGATCTAGCTTGACAACGAAGCTAGATCCAACCCTTTTAACTTGTTGTTCATGCATATTAAACTGCCATGTTTAATTCCTTATTTGTATGCCTTACTACATGCCATGCCATGCCATCCATGTTGAATGTCGCATTCGGAGCACACGCTACAATACTTGTGTTTCCTGGCTCGTGTTCCAGAAGCGGGCCATGTGTGTTGGTCGATAGCCAATGCCCGAACTACTTGTTTCCGGCTAGACACCTGCGTTGCAGGCATAACCCTAGGCCAGGCTAGGCACCTGCTTTTTAGCAGGCACAACCCTATGCCAAATACACTTCCTGGCTCGTGATCCAGAAGCGAGCATTCCGTGTTCGGGGGTAATGCCCTGGCTCAATACACGTGGAGGGGTAGGGATAAGCAGTCACCTGAGCTTACGAGTTGGCCCGATCAGCCACTCTAGCCAGCAGACGAAATCTCTGTGCACAACTTGTTTACTTGACGTGTTTACTTGACGTGTTTACTTGACGTGAACTACTTGTCTTGTACTTGTCCGTATTTATACTTGTAAAACTTGTTATCCATGCCATACTTGCTACTTGCTACTTGTACTTCCCTTTACTTTCACTTCCATACTATACTTGCCATGGTATGCATCATACTAGAACTGCTAGGTTGTTAGTTTGCCTTCCTTTCAGTTTCCTTGCCCAAGTCTTTTAGACTTGCTGACTTGTGCCCCTTTACTCTTTTGGGTGACACATGTTAGATCCTGAGTCTGAGGTTACCGCTGAGGACGTGGTGTTCGCTGACGCTGAGTCAGAGCCCGCGTTCATCGAGGAGTTTGAGGATACGGGCGATCATTCGTAGAGACTGTTTGTGTTGTTGTTTAGACTGCTTTTGTTGTCGGTGCGTAGCACCAATACTTTATGCCGTGTTGGCTTTTGTTGGCCATGTTTTGGGCCTGGACTCTTTCTTTTAGCCTGGTGACTTTTCTGGATGATGAACTTAATTTTATGTTTGGACATTGTTGAGATTTGGGATTCTGTGTTTGTATCTCCTTGTGTTATTATCTTGTTCTGTTCGTGGTTACAGGGACCTGCGTATATTTTATTGATGCTTATCGGGCGTGGAGCTTCACGGCTCCACGTCTGAGCGGACCTTCTCACGTCTCGCCTCCATTTTAGGGAAGCGGGGCGTGACACGTATGATAGCCATTATTCTCATATATATATATATATATATATATATATATATATATATATATATATATATGGATTAATGTAGAGCAGGTGGCACCTGATCCAATGGATCAGGTGCAAGACACAAAAAGGTGGGACCCATCGAGTACAAGCCCATGTGGGGGCTTGTACTTCCCACCTTTTTTGTGTCATAGCAACTGATCCATTGGATCAAGTGCCACCTTTTCTACATTAAATCCATATATATATATATAACATTTGACAACCGTTTTTGAATCATGTGGCTGACTAGGACAAGCTGATTAGGACAAAAGGGTTGATAGAAAGACGACTGAGATTGAATCTTGATGAATCAATTGGTTGCGATTGATTTTATGAAAATTTTGGGAAAACCTATTGGGAAAAATTCAAAATTTTGGACTTACGTGAAAAGTTGTGCAAAAAATTTAATGTGTGTGCTCAGCCTTGGAAATTGGGGGGAATTCAAAAAAAATAATGCACAACAACAAAACAGAGAACATAATTACTTGAAATGAGAGGGACTTAACAAGGAGACGAGAGAATCTCTTCGTAGATCTTCCCTCTCTCTGTCCCCTCTTTCTTCGTTTTTGTATCTTTATTTCATCCGTTTTTTGTTTAGAGGAGACGTTGGCAGAGTTGGATTCAGGGTGCCAACCAGATTGTGAGCATGTGATCCTTTAAATTGGTTTGTCTGACGAACCAAGTAAACTCGTTAACGAGCATGCGCCTTCAACGCAGGCACCTTCGACACGGAACAACAAATTTGGCATGGACGCCTTTGCCGCGGAACAACAAATTCGGCGAAGACACCTTCGACATGGAATAACAAATTCGGCGTGTGTGCCTTTGGCACGAAATAACAAATTAGCGTAAATTTAAAAGAACAACAAATTTCCCCCGTGTTGAAGGCGCCTATGCCGAATGCCCCCAATTTGTTGTTCTACTCTAATTTGTTGTTCTGCGCCAAAGGCACCCACGCCGAATTTGTTTTTTCGTGTCGATGGCACCTACGCCGAATTTATGGTTCTACGTCGAAGGCGTACATGCCGTAGTCGCCTGTGCCGCTAAATATTTTTTCACTAATTTTTTGTTCTTTTAAATTTTGGCTGTGGAAATAATTTTTGGTGAACAAAGATTTTGCAGTGAAAAATCTTAAATGAACTGTGCCCGCAGGCACGGGTTATGACTATTGTGTGTGTGTGTGTGTGTGTGTGTGTGTGTGTGTGTGTGTGTGTGTGTGTGTGTGTACATATCACATTCATGTACAAACTGTACGTTGAATACATATTCACCCCCATGAAGAACACTTTGTCATCTATTACAAACTTTCTTGCAGTTTGTTACTTCCAAAAAGTCATTGTCATGGTTTACAAAATATATCTCACAATGTCACTACAAAAACTCATTGCCAGATGCTACAAAATGTCAAAATGCAAGATTCATTGCTCCCCTAACTTCCTCTAACTTGCATTTGACACTTATACACAAGTCATGTATATATATATTTTGCACTTCTGTAATTCTTGCATATATATATATATATATATATGTATATATATATATATATATATATGTATATATATATATATATATATGTATATATATATATATATATATATGTATATATATATATATATATATGTATATATATATATATATATATGTATATATATATATATAGAGGTTGACTAGGATCCATTCGGATGGATCAAACATGCGGATCCATCCAAGTGGAATTTAAAGCTAGACAATGTAAATAGAAAATCCGACCGTTGGATGTCTTCTAACATGTCTAAACTAGCTCCAAACAAAATTTCAACTAATTTGGATATGTTTTGTCCCATGCATCAAGTGGTTGCAAAATCGATGTTTTTGAATAGTTATAAAATCGGCTAATTTTGCAACCACTTGATGCATGGGCAAAACATGTCCAAATTAGTTGAAATTTTGTTTGGAGCTAGTTTAGACATGTTAGAAGACATCCAACGGTCGGATTTTCTATTTACATTGTCTAGCTTTAAATTCCACTTAGATGGATCCGCATGTTTGATCCATCCGAATGGATCCTAGTCAACCTCTATATATATATATATATATATATATATATATATATATATATATATATATATGAACATATTTATTGCATAAAACCACATTTTGTGCTGAAGCTGATGTAGTCTGTAATTCTTCTCTGAGTGGCATCTGAACTTCTGGATTCTGCCCTTCTTCTTTGGTCCCCCTATGAACTTCTATAGATTGCACTTCTTCCATGAGTGGCCTCTGAACTTTTGGAGTGTGAACTGGATGAGATGACGTTTTCTTCTTCTTATTCACATGGCTACGTGCTGATGCAGAACCATGTTGCTGAGTGTGCTGTATAGAGATAACAGAAATTGAGATATATGAATAAAATATAATATTGATCGCGCCCCGGATACACGTCCCGGAGCGGCGACACTGTAGTCTTACTGCAAGCGCACGGTGTAGCGGCGAGCGGGTATCGAACACAGGGAGGCCTAATAACAGTGTCTTCTTCAATCACCTGGCTATAAGAATAGTCGAGAAATGTTCGGAAATATGCGGTCACAGTCGTTCAATTATACGAAAGAAATAACAAATTAATAAAGACGCCTAGGGGTAAGGAATCCCCGCTACTAGCCGTATCTCATCATTGTGACTCGTAGGTTTAACAATTGCTAGACTTGAAATTCGGGTGAACTAGTTACAACTAAATGTAGAACCAAGCTCACGCTCTCGTGCTATTGCCGGTCTATAGCCAACCTAGGGTAGGGTCCAATCTCTTGCAAACCCTAACCTAGGCAAACAAGCGTGAAGAACAACATCATCGTTCAATCGTATCTCGAGCCCACTCTCGTGCAAACTCGAGCTACGACCTAGGTTGGGATAGTTCCTACCCGTCCAATCTCTTGCAAACGGGTATCGGTGTAGAGTTACAATCGAAAATCCTAGTTTCGGTCCAATCTCTTGCAAACCGATTCCGGAGAAATTCAATTGCAACCCAATTCAAATTTCTAGGGCTTCCTATCGAGTTGGGATCCAATCTCTTGCAAATCCCAATCGGTATGAATCCCTAGCTATTCGTATTATAGCAATCCCAAACTAACCCTAGTCAATTCTAGCAAGAATTTCACCAATTCATCACAAATTTGAAACTGGGTTCGTAGGGTTCATCCCTACGCCCTAAGACGATGAAACTACTCACAATTCATAATATAATGCAATAGAAATTCACAATCAAAATCAATGGAATTCATAGCAATATTCAAAATATCAATAAAAATGGAGTTTTTGAGGGAGAGAGAGAGACAAACCAATGAAGAACAAGATAGCATCCAACAAAATAACCCTTTTCTCTCCTCCCTAAAAGCTCAATCTAATCCCTAAAAAGTTAATCTAAAAAAGCCTGCAAAAAGTTCTGAAAAAGCTCTCTAAACTAGGTTAAAAACTGGGGTTAAATACCCCCAAAATCACCCAAAAAATCCTGAAAAAAATGCCCCTGCGCAGCCTCAAAATCGCAGTTTACGCTACAGGCAGCGCGACTAACTCGGCCGAGTGACAAATGTCACTCGGCCGAATGATAGACCCTGACAGATTCTAGAGAGTTGGGGGTCTTGGGGGTCGTCTCCTCGGGAGTTACTCGGCCGAGTGACTTTTCTTCACTCGGCCGGTGGGCGTTCTTCACTCGGGCGGACGGTCTTTCGTCACTCGGCCGAGTCGTTCTTTGGGAATCGACTGTACAAAAACAGTAAGTCTGGAATTTTTGTTGTCGTCGTCTTGATGCCACTCGGACGAGTGGGTCTTCGTGGTTCAGCCGAGTGACATGGCGATGCTCGGTCGAGTGAACACTGATATAGCTTTGTTGCGTGTCCGATCTGGCCGGCCGAGCGGGCTTCCGATGGTCGGCCGAGTGACTCCTTCACTCGGCCGAGTGAAATGCTCAAAATGCCCAAACTTCATATTTTCACTCCCTCGTCGCTCCTACGACGTTCTTTCTCCTTCCACTCCTCTCCAATAGCAAAATACCCCTCAAGAGAGTCGTCGGTGACACTCCGGAGTGGGTGCATCTCAGAATCACTCCAAATCGCTCCAAATCTCCTGAAATACGACAAAAACAACAAATCGTGAAAAGCATCGCTATATTGTCGAATAAACGTGAAAAATACGATTTGAGCGATCTAAATGGCATGCAAACATGCAGAAAAAGGTGTAAAATACGGAGTGATCAAAATCCCCCAAGCTTACCTCTTACTCGTCCTCGAGGAAGATGAGTAAAAAGCGAACCCGACGGATAAAGATAAAATAAAAACGATGGAAAGGCAGAGAATGAAAAACGAAAAACAAAATAGAAAACGAAGAGGGAAGTTGTTAGATCATTTTTCTCAGGACATGGGTTTTGCTTACTCATATAGCATGCATCGAATATAAACCACATGTCAAAGACTTTTATTTTGATATCATAGTATAATGGTGCACTTGAAATAGAAAACCCAAGAATATCAATATAGCATGAAAAATGGAATAATTCTAAGATTAACATCGTCTGAAGCATCTAAAGCGGTATACAATATCGTAGATCACACACTTTTCAATTGAATGCTTTCTATAAGGAGTATAAGAGATATCACACGATAGAGTAGTAAGAATAGAAAAAGTGTGGTTTTCATGAAGTGAATGCTAAGCGTAGATTTCTGGATTTCGTGAAACTTTAGCAATCTCACCGAGTATAAAATATTACTTAGCCTAGGTTGTCATGCACCGTCAGGTAGTCACTCTCTCACACATCATTGCATTCTCTCCCACAAGCTTATCTATAAGCGTGGTGGCATATACAAAACAATATTTACATCCCCGTTTCTTATGAAACTCCAAAAGTCAAAGAAAACAAAAATAAAAGCGATAGAGGGAAGAAAGAGAGAAAGGATATGAGATGGGATCGTTTTCGCACTTCTTTTCTCTTTTCTTTTCTTATTCTCAAATCTTTTTCCTTTTTCTTTTCTCTATTTTTTTAATAATAGCATATATACACAAATGATCCCAAATCAAAGAGAAGGATATACAAGTATTTTTTTTCTTTGGGTTTTGGGGAATTTGGAGCATGTGATATAATAACGGGGGAATGCCAATAATAGAGTCGCTAAGGGGAGATTCACCAATGAATATAAAATAGAGAAATTATGTTCAAGATATGTGGAGAAAGAAATAAATGTATCTCTCAGTTCACTCTATAGGACGTGCATGACAACTTCAGCAGGGTAATATAATCTACTCAGTTTAATCTCAAAAAGTAAACTAATCCAGATTTATCAAAGCTAGCAAAAATTCAATCAACCCAAAATGAAGCGTACAAATCATGCATATAGAAGTGATGTGAGAAAGGAAAGCAGTACTCCAGATATAAGCATCAATGCGTGAATCTTGGTGTGTTTTCTACGATAGCATACATATGAATCATCAGACATCAGCTAATAATAGAATTTCATCCATTTTCATACAGCAAAAAGAGAGTGGGTTACTATTTCTAAATGCAAAGCAGAACATAGCATATGATATCAGAAATAAAAAGCTATGACATGACAAATATAGCATGCATATAGAGAAAAGCTAACACCACGTCATCATCATCACAGAAAAGTCATCTCTAGCAAAATATGAAGGAAATAAAGATAAACGAAAATAAAAACTATTTACAATGCAGCACACTAGGAAAATAAGAAAAAACGTGATGCATGGTAAAAAAGAAAAAACGTGATGAAAAATGGGTGCAAAAGTGGAAAAACATGAAAAAACTAAAAATAAAAGGTGATAAAAGCAAAAAGTGTGAGAACTCACTCCCCCAAGCTAAAGTGCACAGTGTCCTCAATGTGCGAAGTGTGGCACACTTAGAGACGGGTAATGGGTGGGAGGGTGGGTATGCATGCATGATAAAAAGAAATAAAAATAACAAAATAACAAAATGAAAATATGATGCGGATGTGATGCATGCAAGGATAAGAGTGATGCAGATATGTGTGTGTCACCAAAAATAATCTCCCTCTCTCCCGAAAAAGGATATAGAATGATATGATCAAAAGGTGGACAAAAATAGTGATGGGAGGAGGGGGTGGCAAAAATCATCAGGACCAAGCAGAGAATGGGCAGCATAACGACAAAAAATATCGATGGCATCAAGGGTGTGCCTAAGCTGGTAGTGCTGCGCCATCTCCGTCCTGAGGCGGAGGTGGGGGTGGTGGTGGTGGACGTGTCTGCTGGGTGGGTGGTGGTCGTGACATTCGCTTGAGAATCTGGGTCAGGCAAAAGTGAATGTCGGGAAGTAGCTCGAGGCGGTGCTACATGGCGGTGACTGTGGAAGACAGAGCCCTAAAATCGCCCCGGAGTCCACTCATCGCCCCCTCAAGAGCACGAACGCTCTGAACTAAGGCGTCAGGGGGTGGTGGAGCGAAGGGACGGACAGGTCTAGGCTGAGCAGGTCGGGGCTGTCTAATACGGGCAGTGTAGGTGATCGGGACAGCAGGCATGGGTGGTAAGGGTGATGTGCTCACTAGTGATGTCCAACCTCAATGCGAGGCTGGGACGCAGGCTGGTGTGAGGTGGAAGCAGCAGCAGTGGAAGTGGAAGACAAAATCGGTGACGAGGCAGCAAGAGAGGTCAGTGACACAGACGTGGGAACAGACGTCACGACACTCTCAGATAGAACAGCTACGGTGGAGACCGAAGGGTCGACCGCTGGGGAGGAAGTGTGGGGTCCAAAAGGTGAGACCCCAGCGGAGATCAAAGTGGATATGGTCTCCACGACAGAAGCAAAGGAATACTCGCCGCTCTCAAATATGGTGGGTGGATGCTCGGGTAGCAGAGAGGTGAGTGGCTCAACCGATAGGGGCACAACAGTGGTGGTGGTGGTGGTAGACGTGGTGGACGTGGAGGACGGCTCAGCAAGTGTACTCCTGACACCGGCAGAAGTGGGGACAGAAGTGTCGGGAGCCGCAGAAAGTGCAGGCTCAGGCTGAGGGATCACAGGGTCAACAGGTGCATGGTGTGCCTACTCAGCCTCCTCGGCCTCAAGCACGTAGGCGGTGGGGATCAGGAGATCCATCGTCGGAAGCCAGTCCTCGTGTGCTGGTCCTATGTGTATTCGAGCGGGGCTCGGGAGGATCATGTAGTCAGCATCGAAGGGACCGTGCAACCATACCCAGTGCCGCTGGCCGTGGGGACGAAGCATCTTCATCCGGGCCATGACGTCTATCGAAAGTGAAGTGGGGCCCGAATGTCGACGCAGGTCGGCCGGTAGGTCCTCTCCGATCATCAGGGCTAGCAGGGTGATCAGGCCGCCGCAACATATCAGGGAGCGAGTGCCCACCGATACGATGATGCGGTCCAAAAACCAGCTAGCGACGTCAATCTCAACGGCGGGGACAATCGTAACACCATCCCTATCAAGAACTCTGGGGCGAGTCATCGCATAGAGCATATAGAGCTCAGGCGTCGACATCGTCCCAGGCTCGTACCTCGCTAGAAAGGTGGTCTCCATAAGGCGCTGTGCTATGCGGAGGCAGGGATGGACTATGGTCGAGGCCTTGGCCCTACTAAGGTCAAAGGCCTGTGGTAAACCCGTGATCCTGGCCCAAAAGGCGTGTGAATCGAAAGATGGGGGAGGGATGTGTGTGGGGGCGTAGGCTCGGTCGGGCGCGGGGACTGCGGGCCACTGAAAGAATGCTCTAAGCATATCAAAAGTGATCTGACACTCTCGATCCATAAGTCTAAAGGAGCATCCCTCAGCGGTCCGGGTGATCGAGCTGAGTACCTCGAGTGTCGAACGGACGTAGGTGTCCGCTGACACAGAAAGAAAATCTCGCCAACCCATGTTGTCGTACAACGTGAGCATCCCCTCAAGTACCCCCAGGCGGTCTAGGTCAGCTAAATGGGTGAACCTGGAGGGTACTATCGGGCGCTGGGTGATACGCCCAAATCAGACGCGCTGTGCGTCGTCTCTGAACGTAATCCCCAGCGGCCCGACAACCGGAGCCGGTGGTGGCTGTGCGTGAACGGGATCGGCTGGAAGTGGCTGTAGGTGAACAGGGTCGGCTGGTAATGGCTGTGTGGGGTGAGGTGGTGAAGGTGGAGGGGAGTCCTCCCTAGCGTGGGAGGGGCCGGGCTCATCCGTCCGCTTCCGCTTGGCGGAAGCTCCCCGAGTGTGTGGCCGTGTAAGGGGCGGCATGTGTGCTCCGAGTGCTCACCCAGCTAATATAAAATGCGGCGTGCCAAAAAATAATGGAACGAAGGTACCTGAACACGCCGCGAGAGCAAAAACAGCGGGTAGGTGCAAAGACACCGCCTCCACGAAGCCAATAGCACGTCCGGAAGCTCCCCTAAGCTCCCCCAAGATAGCCTGCGCATCAAACAATGATATCAGCGTATAAAATTCAAAATACATGGGGGAGATGGGGTATAACAGATAAATAGTGAAATCGATTTGAGTTAGGGGCTCAATGGATACTCGGATCGTCAAAAATGGGGAGAAAATAGGATTTTACGCAAAATAGGGGTTACCGGAGCTTGGCCGGCGGCGAGGAAGGTTGCCGGCGGCGGGGGGTGGTCGCCGGAGCGGTCGCCGGTGGTGGGTCGGTGATCGGGGCCGGCGGCGTGGGGGATCGGGCGAGTGGGAGTCGATCACGGGCGAGGGAGCTGAAGGGTCGCGGGCTCAGGTGAGAGAACTGATTTTGGGCGTTTCGAAAATCGCGTCGAGCCCGTTCGCCTTATATAAGGAAAGTTACGACTCGGCCGAGTGACTAAGTCACTCGGCCGAGTGATCGTAACGAAAAAGTTTTTTAAATTTTCTCCCTCTGCTTACGACTCGGCTGAGTGGCTTTGCCACCCTCGGCCGAGTGGAAAAAGTCCATTCGGCCGAGTGGCATAAGCTACTCGGCAATTTTCGCCCTAGGAGTGTATCAGTTTCACTCGGCCGAGTGAATAAATATACTCGGCCGAGTGGCAGTTTATACTGAAATCAAAAAAAAGACAGAGAGTTGGGTACAGCAGACTTCTCTCGTTGGTGCACCACTCGGGCGGACGGCTTTCTTTGCTCGGCCGAGTGGATATGGTACTCAGCGGAGTGTGGCTCTGTTTTCTGCTTCGGGGCTCCGTTTTGGCTCTACTCTCTGTTTTTCTTCCTCCAGGTGGTTTCTTCTTCCTCCTAAGCCTCGAACGCATTCCTGGAGCGTTCTTCTTTGCCTCGGTCATCCTCCATATAATAGATATCCTTTTCTCCTCCTCCTGTCAAAGAAAATAGGACCCGTTGTCACAATTTTTCAGGCAAACGACTCAAAAACACTAATAAAGTCTAAAACAAAAATAAAAACTAAAATAGAAAAAATGCGATAACCGTCGGGTTGCCTCCCGACAAGCGCTCGTTTAAGGTCTTGAGCTCGACCCCTTTAAATTTTCAATTTAGCGCGGTATGTTGGGTGCATATGAGATGCACCCGTCGAATTTTCCGGGAAGACCGCTCGGATTTGGATCATTGTGGTGTGTGGTCTTCCTCAGTGCCCCTTCGTCTCGGGCAATGTTGGGGGGTGGCTCCCCCAAGCTAGAGCTTGCTCCGGTCTTTGACTTTGACGGTGACACTGATCGTCGTATCGGTGGAGCTTTCTTCGGAGTCCTCAACTTTGAGAGCTTGCAGAGCTCCCGTATTCTTGCGACATCAGCATCGCCATCATCAATCGCCATGGAGATATCGGGGGAGTGCTCCATCTTCTCTTCCTTGGCCAAATCTAGGCCTTCTTCGAAGCAATCTTCGTGGGGTGAACTGATGGAGTGGGGGATCGCCTCTTCGATGACCTTATCAAGGAGGTCCATGTAATCTAGCTCCTCATGATACGGCATGTGCTTCATCGCCTTCGGTATATGGAGCTCCACTTCGATGTTGCCGACGTTCAAGGTAAGAGTCCCCTCCCGCACATCGACGATGACACCGGCGGTGGCGAGGAATGGGCGTCCAAGTATGAGCGATGTATCGCCCTCCTCCTTGAAGTCCATTATGACGAAATCGCATGGCAAACATATGCCCCCCAGAACTTGGAGTGGGATGTCCTCTGCGATCCCAACCGGCCTTGTAATCTGCCCGTCCGCTAGTTGAATCCGCATGTCGGTAGGCTTTAAATCCGTGCCGGTATTCAACTTCTGGAACATGGAGAGAGGCATGAGGCTAACACTAGCCCCCAAATCTACCAATGATTTTTGTAGGGGGACGCCGCCTAGAGTGCAAGGAATCCGGAAACTTCCCGGATCTTTGAATTTGGCGGGCTCCTTTTCCCTCTTTGTGAACCAAGTCCCTTCCTCCGCGAGCATGATCTTCTCCTTCCTCTTCCTTCCCGTAATCAAGTCCTTTAAGAACTTGGCGTAAGATAGGATTTCCACTATAGCGTCGAGGAAGGGGATATTGAGGCTCACCCCTCTCAAATACTCGAGAAACTTGGCTAGCCGTTTATCCATCTTGGCTCTAGCTAGCCGTTGAGGGAAGGGCACCGGTGGCATAAATCGGCGCTCATCAATAAGCTCCTCCATTCTAGATTTTTCTCCTTCTTGCGGCTCCTTCTCCTTTGCCACTTCAATTACCGGCTCGCTTTCTTCTAGATTCTCCACCACAGGCTCCTTGTCTTAAGTCATGGGGGGAGTGGTATCCTTCCCTCCTCTTGTTGTAACCTCAACGACCGCATTGATATGGCCGGTGTTGCCCCGTGGATTCGGTTCGGGTTAAGCCGGCAATTGTTGATTGTTTTTATTGAGCAACGCAAGTTGCTCCCCAATTTGAGCGACGACGGTGGCGAGAGAATCTTGTCCCGCCTTTAACGTGGCATTGATCTTTCTTTGTTCCGCCATAAACTCCTCCACCTTAGCTTCAAAATCCGGACGTGGTTGAGCTTGCGGAAGGTTGGGATTTCTCCACCCTTGATTGTACCCGGGTGGCCTATAAGGTCCCACTTGTTGCCTCGGTGGGAAGTTTTGTTGCGGTGGCCCCCTTGGTGGATAATTTGGTTGTGGTGGTGGAGCTCTAGCTTGAGGAGGTTGTTGTTGCGGGGGGTTTAATGCACCATCATTATTAGCATATGAGAAACCCGGATGGTTTCTAGCGGTCGGATTGGCCCAATATCCAGAATTTCCCGCGACGTATTGAATTTTCTCCAAAGCTCCTTCTCCTTACTCTCCTCCTACATACATGGCTTGGGATTGGTCTTGCCAATCGCTCATATGATTTGTCGGCGTGGATGTAGAAGGGGCTCCTTGAGGCTCCGTAATGAATTTCTCCAATCTCTCCACTACCTTGGGGAGAGAATCAAATTTGTTGGCTAGCTCCGCGACGGCCTTGGCCTCATAAATGCTAGACGGCTTCAAGGAGGACGAAGAGTGTCCTCGCTCGTCGCCCCACTGTTGGTTGTTCGAGGACATCTCCTCAAGCAAGGCCGTAGCTTCATCGGGAGTCTTCGACAAAATGGCTCCATTTGCGGTGGCATCAATATTCTGCTTCGTGCCTGGTTGGAGTCCATTGTAGAAACTGTGGACAAGCTCCCAATCCTCAATGCTATGATGGGGGCATTGATGTTGTAAATCCTTGAAGCGCTCCCATGCTTCATAGAGAGTTTCTTGTGGTCCTTGCTTGAAGGACATGAGAGCACTTCTTATCTTCACCGTCTTGGAGGGCGGGTAAAATTTGTCGACGAAGGCACTTGCCAATTCATCCCAAGTGGTGAAGATTCCTTCAGCTTGCGTCCTCAACCAATATAAGGCCTTGTCCTTGAGTGTGAAAGGGAAGAGGCGCAGTCTGATAGCATCCACTGAGACGCCCGGCATTTGGAAGGTGGCACACTTTGATAGGAAGAGATGGATGTGGTAATGAGGGTTTTCATGAGAGTTCCCATGAAAAGGATCTTGTTGCATAAGGACCACCAATCCGGTCTTCAACTCAAAATTTTTATCGGCCGCCAACTCCGGCATGGCTATGGACGAGGTCGTGGAAGAAGTCTTAGGCCGAAGCCTATCTCTTATGGAAATAATCCTCGCCATTCGCTCTGCCAGTTCTTCGGGTGTCTCAGGATGGGTCAGAAAATTTCCTTCCGTAACGGGTCTCCTCTCCGCTCGGATCCTCCTCAATGTACGCTCGATCTCCGGATCGTATAGTATCTCTTCGGTGTCCGCCGAGGATCTCGTGTACATGCAAGAGAAAACAGAGTTTCAAAGAAATAGTTAGCACAACGGAAGGGTAAAATAAAACTAGAAATAGAAATAATAAAAAAAAAGAAAGAAATAGCTAGGTGGGTAGAATCAAACACTATTGCCTCCCTGGCAACGGCGCCAAAAACTTGATCGCGCCCCGGATACACGTCCCGGAGCGGCGACACTGTAGTCTTACCGTAAGCGCACGGTGTAGCGGCGAGCGGGTATCGAACACAGGGAGGCCTAATAACAGTGTCTTCTTCAATCACCTGGCTATAAGAATAGTCGAGAAATGTTCACAAATATGCGGTCACAGTCGTTCAATTATACGAAAGAAATAACAAATTAATAAAGACGCCTAGGGGTAAGGAATCCCCGCTACTCGTCGTATCTCATCATTGTGACTCGTAGGTTTAACAATTGCTAGACTTGAAATTCGGGTGAACTAGTTGCAACTAAATGTAGAACCAAGCTCATGCTCTCGCGCTATTTCCGGTCTATAGCCAACCTAGGGTAGGGTCCAATCTCTTGCAAACCCTAACCTAGGCAAACTAGCGTGAAGAACAACATCATCGTTCAATCGTATCTCGAGCCCACTCTCGTGCAAACTCGAGCTACGACCTAGGTTGGGATAGTTCCTACCCGTCCAATCTCTTGTAAACGGGTATCGGTATAGAGTTACAATCGAAAACCCTAGTTTCGGTCCAATCTCTTGCAAACTGATTCCGGAGAAATTCAATTGCAACCCAATTCGAATTTCTAGGGCTTCCTATCGAGTTGGATCCAATCTCTTGCAAATCCCAATCGGTATGAATCCCTAGCTATTCGTATTATGGCAATCCCAAACTAACCCTAGTCAATTCTAGCAATAATTTCACCAATTCATCACAAATTTGAAATTGGGTTCGTAGGGTTCATCCCTACGCCTTAAGACGATGAAACTACTCACAATTCATAATATAATGCAATAGAAATTCACAATCAAAATCAATGGAATTCATAGCAATATTCAAAATATCAATAAAAATGGAGTTTTTGAGGGAGAGAGACAAACCAATGAAGAACAAGATAACATCCAACAAAATAACCCTTTTCTCTCCTCCCTAAACGCTCAATCTAATCCCTAAAAAGTTAATCTAAAAAAGGCTGCAAAAAGTTCTGAAAAAGCTCTTTAAACTAGGTTAAAAACTGGGGTTTAATATCCCCCAAAATCACCCAAAAAATACTCACGAAAATGCCCCTGCGCAGCCTCAAAATCGCAGTTTACGCTACAGGCAGCGCGGCTCACTCGGCCGAGTGACAAATGTCATTCGGTCGAGTGATAGACCCTGACAGATTCTAGAGAGTTGGGGGTCTTGGGGGTCGTCTCCTCGGGAGTCACTCGGCCGAGTGACTTTTCTTCACTCAGCTGGTGGGCGTTCTTCACTCGGGCGGACGGTCTTTCATCACTCGGCCGAGTCGGTCTTTGGGAATCGACTGTACAAAAACAGTAAGTCTGGAATTTTTGTTGCCGTCGTCTTGATGCCACTCGGGCGAGTGGGTCTCCGTGGTTCGGCCGAGTGACATGGCGATGCTCGACCGAGTGCACGCTGATATAGCTTTGTTGCGTGTCTGATCTGGCCGGCCGAGCGGGCTTCCGATGGTCGGCCGAGTGACTCCTTCACTCGGCCGAGTGAAATGCTCAAAATGCCCAAACTTCATATTTTCGCTCCCTCGTCGCTCCTACGATGTTCTTTCTCCTTCCACTCCTCTCCAATAGCTAAATACCCCTCAAGAGAGTCGTCGGTGACACTCCGGAGTGGGTGCATCTCAGAATCACTCCAAATCTCTCCAAATCTCCTGAAATACGACAAAAACAACAAATCGTGAAAAGCATCGCAATATTGTCGAATAAACGTGAAAAATACGATTTGAGCGATCTGAATGGCATGCAAACATGCAGAAAAAAGGTGTAAAATACGGAGTGATCAAATATTGAGGAGGGTGATGTTTAGAGATAAAATGAAATGCACATTAAGTGGTGATGTACAGAGAAAAGTTAAGCATTTCTTGGAGCTTGATGTTGTGGCAGTCTGTTAGCACTGACTGCTTATGAATTTCCTGGAGCATTTCTTGGAGCTTGATGTTGTGGCACTCTGCTAGCAAATGGACTTTGAAAATTGCTTGGACAGTGATGCATATTTGGCTATACAAACACAACCATAAATAATCATATATAAACATATTAGATACATATTTCATCAGCTTAATGAGCTTACTACATTCATCACAATAGCATATCTGGAAACTTGATGATGTGTTAAACTACTAGAAATGTATGCCTGGAAATTTCTTAGAGCAGTTCTTTGAGCCTGATGATGTGGCACTCTGCTAGGAATTGGACTCTGAAAATTTCTTTGACTTTGATGCATACTTGGCTATACAAATATAAACATAACTAATCATAAACATATTAGATACTAATTGCATCATAATATTGAGCTTACGACATTCAATATATGAGGATTTCTGGGATCTTGTTGATGTGGCAAACTGCTAGAATTGGCTGCTTGTAAATTTGTAGGAGCAATTCTTGGAGCATGATGCTGTGGCACTTTACTAGCAATTGGACTTTGGAAATTGCTTGGACAGTGATGCATACTTGGATATACAAATACAAACATAAATAATCATAAACATACTTGATACATATTGTATCAGCTTAATGAGCTTACTACATTCAATACAAGAGGATTGTTGGGATCTTGTTGAGGTGGAAACTGCTAGAATTGGCTTCTTATAAATTTACTGGAGCATTTCTGGGTGCACGTTGTTGTGGCACTCTGCTAGCAATTGTATTGTGGAAATTTCTTGGCCCTTGATGCATCCTTGGCTACACAAGAACATACATAAATAAAAATAAACATATAGATACTAATTAGATGAAAATAAAAAAACTTACAACATCAATACAGGCGGATTTCTGGGATCATGTTAAGGTGGCACACTGCTACCCCTTGAATATAGCACACTGCTTGGCACTAGATGTCTACTTCGGATATTGATACCAGCTCCCTTCAATAAAGACTCAAATTCTGGGACTTCTAATTGACTGCGCTCCTTTTGGTGAGTTAGTGGCCTTCCTCTAGGATTTCCAGTCTTGGTATTTGTCTTTGGCACCATAGCATTCTTACAACTCCTTTTGTTGTGTCCTCTTCTTGACACCTTTGACATTTTTGAATCTTGTCCTTTCAGAACATTGACTATGAACAGCTTCAAACTCTCCTCTTCTATTCTTCATGGGTGGCCTTCTTGGCTGCTTCTTATAAGATGGGGGCATTAATGCCGAATATTGCATCTTCGGCCAAAATCTGGAATTTGGGATGTGACATATCATTCCTGCATAAGCTAACAAATATGTTTTCTTACTGTAAAACATGTTTACATACTATTTTTGCTGCTTGTTTTCTGACATCAAAGCAGCACATGCTTGAGTGCAAGGAATCCATGTCATGTCCCAATAGCTACAATCACAATCACATTTTCTTATTTCAATATTTACTGTATATAAGTTCCATTCTCATCTCTGATTTCAAATTGTCCTCCTCCAGCATAAACAACAGGAAGACTTTCTACTTGTTCCTTCAATTTCATTAATTTCTCAATAATTCTGTGGCAAATGTCTGAAGTCCAATTGACGGCATTTGTTTTTTCTTCTGAAACATTATCATTACTTGCCTCCTTAACGTTTCTACGCAGGTAATATAGATTCATCCCTAGCTTCCAAAATGAAATTGTTAAATGATTCGGATATGTTGTTTAAAAGCAAGTCACAGAAACTATTATATGTGAAAAAACATATACACCATGTTTCAAGCTTCACATTACATAGCCATTTCACAGCAACATGAGAAGTATTGTATAAGTCTTCAATTGAAGATAACCAATCCTCCTCCACGTATGATTTAGCTGTTTTTCCATAATATTTTCTTAAAAAGAATGGGCCTGAATTCCTTTCTAAAATTCTCATGCATATGCCTAACACAGATTCTATGACGTGCATTAGGCATTATATCTTGGAATGTCTTCAGAAGCCCCTACTTAAAGTAAACAAATTAAGATGAACAATACATAAAGCTGACAAATGAAGTTGAACTATATAAACATGAAGCATATTTAACTAAAAGCTTACATAAAGCACATTTAACTAACATCATACAGTTTGATTTCTATACCTTCTGTCTGTCAGAAATGAATGTGAATTGTTGCTCATGGCTCACATCCAATGCTTCAAGCAAACACCGTAAAACTGTAAAAACCAGCTCCAAGTATCCTGTGATTCATTTATTACTATAGCAACTGCCAATGGAAACATGGCATTGTTTACATATCTACTGGTAGTACTCAACAACACTCCACCAATTTCAGTCTTCAGAAAAGTCCTATCTAGGCCAATGAAAGGCTTAATCCTACCTTGAACCATTAACTTGACATGGATAGGTGATGAATATGCCATCCAAAAAAGGCTCATCCTCCTTGTCACTTGTCCTAGTTCTTATTTTGCAGTAAGTCACAGGGTTCCTCTCCAACACCACCGACGAATAGTTCCAAAGCTCTATAAATTGCTTCTTATAACATCCTTCAATATATTTTCTTCCAAATCTCCTAGCCCTCCATAACTTTGAATCTTGCTTTTACATCAACTCCAAAGTCCATTCTTAATAAGTTTCTTATCGCTAAGATTGGTAATTGGGGTTGGTCTTTAAATTCTCCAGATATTTCTTCGCAATCCAATGAGAGGTCACTTAATTATTGCTTCTAACAACATGACAGTCTACATGTGGTGTTAGTTTCTTCACTAACCACTTCTCTCTGTTCCTATCCCATTAACATGCACATACCCAACCACACATATTAATGCAATACCTATTAATGCAATATACCCTGATTCTCACTCCTTCATTCCTCTTAAATTTAAATTCATATCCATTCCTGATGGCATGCTCTCTTAACAACTCCCTAAATTCTACAGGAGATGCAAACCTCATTCCTACGGCTAAGTGAGGGTTGTCTATATCAACCTTAAGACAAGACTGTCCCCCCTCTCTGGCATTGCTCATCATCACTGCCATGCAAACTCATAGTCATATCTGAATCATCAGAATCTGTTGCCCATTGATTTAGTGGTTTGCATTCAGAACCAGCAAACACATGCATGCCATCAGTCTGTATCATTATGTGTGGCATTCTGTGTGTATGCACAGATTGTCATCCCCATCATTGTCATCCACATCACTGTCATCCCCATCTACACTATTGCTTTCTTTATCATCTGCATCATTAGAACTAGGCTGATACTCAGGATCAGAATCACCATCAATACTGTTTTGTACTGCATGGTAAGGAGCTTGATGCTGTTGCTTATCCTCCTTTTTTGCTGCTCTGTCTGTTCATGTTGCTGCAAGCTTAGTGAGGAATGCCCATGTGGCTGCTCTGTCTACTCAATTGGATCCTCTGTGTGCTCAATTGGTTGCTCTATATGTTCATGTTGCTACATGCTCAGCGAGTAATTCCCATGTTGCTGCTATGTCTGCTTAATTGGATCCTCTGTGTGCTCAATTGGCTGCTTTGTCTGTTTATGTCGATGCATGATCAGTGAGGGCTACTTATGTTGCTGCTCTGGTGATCAATTGGCTCCTCCATAGTCTCAATTGGCTCCCATATCTACTCCTTATTTGGCTCCTCAGTTGTCTCATATGTTGCCACTTGAGTTGGCTCCTTCGTAAGCTCCTCCGTATGCTCTTGAGTAGGCACTGATGATGGATAGTTAGGATTTACTTCAACGGTCTCAACATCTTCATCAGCTGTGTCTTCCTCTGCTGAATCACACAAACTTATGATGTCACATTCAGAAGGATATATGTCTTCTAACGGCAGCTCATCACATTCATAGGCAACATACAAATCCACAACATCACGTTCAGAAGGATATATGTCTTCTAACGGCAGCTCGTCACTTTCATAAGCAACATACTAATCCACAATCCTACTCCCCTGCATTGCCTTCTCATTATTATCTATTTTCATACACCAATTAAATTGTTTTCTCCAATGGTTTGTGGTATACGAAGAAACGTCCTTTATGACATAGATCCTTGATATGAAGCTGTAAATTATCCATGTTTACCAAGCCTGTAAAACATTCTTTGAAAACAGTCTCCTCACCACCAGCATAATACCCATCAGCCCTTATTTTTAACAAGCCCCCATGATGAACCTTCAATGTTACTCTGTGGCTCTGTAAAATACATTACACACATAATCACTTCTCCCACTTCCTTGTCTCACGAATATATCTAAGTTAAAATTGTAAAGTCACAATTTTTATGGAAAAATACACAGTACTCACCATCTTGTGCTTTGCTTGTCAAATTCTCCGACCGATAGCTTCGACCTCCAATTGCGAACGGCTTCCTTCTTCAACTGATCTCCTCTTCCCACCAATCACCCATATTATAGCCCAACTATTTCACAATTTTCCCTCTAGTCTTTTTTTAACACTAAAATTTACTTCTTGATCCCAATCACCACTCGTTGATCACGATTTTACTTCTCTTCATTTCAATCAAGGGATTTTACAACGAGACACCACCTGTCATGTGCACTGGGGTCAGGGGCAAAACTGGAAACCCAAAACACACGAAAATGTATTGTTATGTACGACTTAAACGTTCAGGGTATTAAGCTGAAAGATACCTCGTACTTAGGGTATTTTTGGAGGAATTGCTATTGGGACGGACTTTTTTGCTGAGTTCACATACCACTTAATTTTTTCGAAAAATGCCAAAACTATCCTTTAACAAATCTTTTTAAAAAGCCCTTAGAATCGCTGAGTTTACAGAATGGGTGCACAGACTTCATGTTCCACCCCAACTCTGCCTCTAGCCTCCTCGCCTCATCCGGCGACTTCCTCTGTCTCTGGAGTCTCTCCTCCGACTCCTCCTGCGCGGAGCTCCGTGCCCTTCTTAACCACATCAAGTCCAACAATTTATGCGCCCCCCTCCCCTCCTTCGACTGGAACGACTCCGAGCCCCATCGCATCGCAACCTCCATAAAACTCTGCAGCAAGCTGAACGATCCAGGAGTGCGAACATATAGTGACTAATTGAAGATATATGATGATTGATACATCAGGCAGGACCTTTTGGTTGCTTGCGTGGAATCTCATGTATCAACATATTTCCCTGCTGATGTTGTCAAGTGCAGTGTGTATTCCTTTTCAATCAAATACATGAAAAAACTTGAACCCCCTTTGTTATTGGCAAGCAAAGTATGTTGCTTACATATGTTTTTATGATTGTAATGCAGAAAGGAAAGCCTAAAAATCCAGCGAGGACCATCAACCACCATCTTCAGCGCCTTGGCAGAGATAAATTCTTTTAGCGGAATCAAGTTTTTGCAAATTAAGTAGTTGTTGCCGAGAAGCTATAGCATCAGGAAAACAATTTTGGATCGTCGAAAACTTGAATCAAGAGGTGTAAAATGATGGTCGTCTATGTATATTATTATAGTAGGATCTGTACATGAACGGGTGTTACGGAAATGTCTAGCCACTTGGCTGCTACATGGTTCAAGAGAAGAATTTGCGTTGCATGAGGATTGAGGATACATGCAGCTGCTGTATTGACTATCATCTATGCTTTTGATGTGAGGATATTGCTGTCAGCAAGTATCCTTGGCATGAACTTTGCAATGAGTGGTAGCAAATATCGTTATCCTTTAAATTGCAGTCCAACAGACGATTTTAAGTTGAAATGGCTGTTATCAACACGACTCATGTATCTGAACAAAGCAAAGCTTCATTGTTTGCCACCATGTGTGGGATTACAGCATCGGATATTACGGTATTAGAGTAACAGTCTGAAAATCCATCAACAAAGAGAAACAACAAATTATCAATGAAAAGTTCACCTCATTTGATTCTAAATACACATCGCAAATATAGATATTTCAAGACAAAAATATGTAACAATATTAAGCTACAAATATTAATGTAACATTATGGTTTACAGAAAAAGGATAACATCACATATCAAGGCCCCCAGTTCAAAATGTTTAACAAAATTGAAGGTAGGTCGAGGTTTTTCATTACTCTGACTCTCCGCTGCTTGATCACACTTGTTACTAATACAGATAAATATGAAGCTACATTTAGTATCATTAAATCAGAGACTCTATAACTTAAGCTGGCATTACCAACTGGGGCATAAAAAGCTGCTCAGGTTTAAGTATCTCATACAACATTTCATCATGTTCACAACATACATGACGTCAAACAAAGTAAACAACTAAGTTCAACACAAAATTTGCCATTCAAACTTCAATGACACCAAACATCATGGTTAGTACAGGTTGTTCCAGGTTGATTCAAGTTGCTTCAAGCTTCAAGCACTCAGGTTGCTTTAGGTTCCAGATTCCCAGAACTTTCAAGGTGCTTTAGGTATCCAAGTTTTAATGACAATAAATTCCAGAACTTGAGCCATCTACATGGAAAAAAGCATGGTCTAAACATGGTCAGAATAAGATATATGTATACTTTTTGTATTAGTGTATACTGCCAATTTTGTATATGGATGAAATATAAAAGCCATTGAGAGATGTATACTGCCAATTTTGTTTTCAGAGTGTCAGAATATATCATATTTGAAGTTTACATATTGTTTAAAAGATGTGCAAAGATACTAATGTTCAGATTCTAACATTGAAATGGACCACCGCATTTTATCATGCTTCGTATCAATTCTTGTCTGTGTACCATGGAACTCAGAGATCACCTCATAAATTCCCATTGAAGATTCCCATTCTTCTAGGTCCTGCGAAGATGTTTCTTCTGCAGTCCTAAGAACTGCATCTGCATAATCAGCTGCATCCTACAATAATGGAGCTAGCAATTGTAGTAACTCACAGAAATAATGTGTGTTTATACCGAGAAGCATGTCAATAGCAGGGAAGGTATGAGAAAGTGCATCTATCAGCGTCAGAAAAATAATATTCAACACATGTTATTGTTGGATGATGTGTATGCCCTCGAGGTAATTTATCTCTGTGTATGTAAACATCTTCTTCGAAATAACAGTAAGTTGTTTGATTAGAATTTACCTAAGTTAATAATAATGTAGTCAACATTACAACTTAGGTAAAGTCCTCAAACTTGATGCAAGGTCAAATAAGTATCAAGATGAGGATCTCGATCATGGAGAATTGTTTGACCGTTAGTAGCATAAGTCTAAAATTGTTCATATGTTTCGAGAAAAGGATATCGATACATTGGATAGACCATTGTGTCATTGTCTTCACCATGGAATGGAGACGATGATCTCATGGTCGTTCGACTTGGCGAAGTCGGTGACGAGATACATGTGCTCATTGGAGAATGAGTTCACTGAACGACCTAACGAAAGTTATCACATGGTTAACATAACTGATCTGTCAGTGATAACTCTCAGTGATGATAGGCAAGTTGGTTCTTATACTTGATGTCATTGTACGAACCTGGATGTGAATGGTGTCACTTAGATCTCTGACCTAGCTTCGAAACAATGCATGTCGAAAGGTCTTTGGTTGGATGATACTTGTAGTGTGCAAGGAGAGTAATGACCAAGAGAGGATTCATCTCTCCTGTTTATGTGGAGTTAGTGTAGCACGTGTTGGTTCGGTCTTTAGTGAAAACTTTGGCCAAAGCATGTTAGAAGAAGTCCAACATTGATAGACTAAAGACCTATGGAGACTAACCAAGTTCAAGCTAGTAGGGTTGACTATTACCATACTCTAGACTTGACTAGGCGACATAGTTTTGACGAATGGACTAAAACTGCGGTATTCATCACAGACACGTTCAGGGTGATCCTGACAATACTCATGTCAATGAGTTAACCATATAATTATGATAACGAAACAGAGATGTCACCTGCTACTCGTGATCACTGCCATCTGAGGTTTCGAGCCACACCTGTAGTAGGGTCAGGCTGTAGGGTCTCACGCAGAGTGAGACCTTCGTCAAGTAATAGGAAGTCTTAAGAGAGATTATACATCGGATGTATAGGAATTGATTAAGTCGCAAAGAGTTTGCGATATGCGTCTAAAATATTATTCTTGTGGATTATTGCATATGATGCAATATAGAATAAAATATATTTTATAAAATGTTTACAAATATATTTTATAATAAATGCATAGAAAAGAAGAGGACTTTTCCATGAAAGTCGGGGAGAAAACAGCGCTCAAATCGGAGTCCAAACGAGCCCAAAAAGATGTTTAAAAGGGGTTTAAACAATAAATAAAGGTGGGGCTAAACCTTTTCTGAACCAGTTTTTGATGCAAGGGCACCTGAAGCGCCCTTGCAAGTGCTTGGGAATCCAGCCCCGGGCGCGTGCAGGGCACGTGCCTAGCTGAGGCGCTGAGCGAGTGCACCATACGTGCCCAGCTGGCGGCTGCAATAATGGGGCCTACTGTGGGACCCACATGACTAGGGTTTCAAACCCTTTTCTTTTGACGGCTGAAATTGTATCTGAAACACAACTTTTTTGACTAACTTTGGACATACGTTTCATGGGTCAAACGAAGTCGGAATTGAGCCATATTTGTTTCTATGCGATCATCGTTCAATGCGCTTCGATTTGCTATGTGATATCGCTTACAAAGCTCAATGGTGAGGGATGAAAATTTCGCTAAAGTTTGGCCTTCGTGTAAGGCA
The DNA here is from genome assembly GCA_030789695.1 of Scilla litardierei. Taxonomy (NCBI): domain Eukaryota; kingdom Viridiplantae; phylum Streptophyta; class Magnoliopsida; order Asparagales; family Asparagaceae; genus Scilla; species Scilla litardierei. Next base: position 111,020,955 of record CM061133.1, on the reverse strand, counting down.
AACTAAATATATTTTTTCTCTTCCAAACTAATAGTCCCACATCGGAAGTAATGAGAAAAGGGGAGTCAGCCACCTATACAAATAGGGGCCAACCCCCCTCCTTTAAACTTGCACCAAGTCTTCAATTTTGAGAAGCTCTAAAAAGTTTTGAGCACGCTAGAATTAAGACTCAACAAATATTTCCTCTTTCCCCCAAATTCTGCATTGCTCCGGATCAGGCTCTAACAAAGCTATGAAGGAGTTCGGATCGGATCTGAAGTCTTAACAGAGGATCCACTCAACGTGAAACTTTCTGGAGCACGTGGTTGGCTCAGGACAAGGGTGTTGCTCGCCTTGGGACACGGTTAGGTTCAGGACATGCTTCAGCTCAGTACGCGGTTCAGCTGGGGATGCGGTTCGGCTTGGGAGAAGCAGCTCAGGGCATCGCTTCGGAGTCAAAGAATGGTTGCTGGAAACGACGCTTCGTATTCTGCGAAAACAAAGTTCTCGGTATGTAGTTTAATTTACATGCGTTTATATTTGCAATAGCTTGATAGATCTATCCTAAGGGGTTGGCCAGACCCAACCCCGTGTAGTAGAGATTCTGGCTATGGTTTATTCTTTAGGGCTGTTCTTAAAATAGTTTTAAGATGAATTTCCTGTTGCATATTTGATTTCTTTGTCCGACCGACTTGGGTCGGACGTCGATTTTATAGCCCTAAAGACACAGAAAACCCTTCAGTTGCAAATTCTTATCCTACAAATATCACATATCTGCAGTATTATAAGAGATTGTTTGTAAGTATTTCTTCACAAGATCCTCTCAGAATTATAAAAAAAATGCCATCTCATGCATCATTCATTGTACTGGTCCTAATCCACTAACACAATTATTTTTAAGATTTACAAAATAATATTTTACGAAAACCCAAAATTCGTTTTAAAACATTCATTAGGATATAATAATAAAATTAACCCGGAATTCTAACTATAAGTCTATAACAAAGGCCAAATTTTAAACCGTCAGCATGAAGTTATCATTTGTATATAATAATACAGTTACATGCTGATAGACTGTAAACAAACAACATGCGTGATTCCAGTCAAATGTAAGTTGAGCCAGATAATATGCATGAATGAGCACACATGACAAAAACACAATACTAACAATTCAGAAATTGCCAAAATTGCTTGCCACAATTGATTTGTAATATGTGCATACCCTTCAATTATCATCATTAACGAATATATCTCTTGTAGCCACATCTTTGCTGACTATATCAATGAATTTCTTCAACTTTTTCCATAAGCTTCATCCTATCAGTTTGCCCGAGGGTGATGGTTTTGTTTCCAACATGACGCAATTGGTGGTATAGGGCTTCCATCCACAAGATATATCTCAACAAAGTGATTACATTAACATGCCCAATAGTGATATGGCGACGGAGAGGTAAGGGCACTGGCTCCGACCTAAGCGGCAAAAATGTAAGACACATTCTGTTGGATAGATAATGGAGCACACAATTATAACAGGATACTATAACATAGCCAATATCTGGCATGATCATCCAACAACTGTACGGGGGTAATCATCCATATATGACAATGCTCCATCATGATGTGCTACCCATTCGACACTAAGAATTCTGATGTACTTTTCCTTATATTTATTCAACTCTGTCCTCAAATCCATATGTACCTTTCTCCAGTTGTCCTTAATCGCGTCGGGATGTACTCCCAAAACAATTTAGTTTTACCGCAAGCACACGTTAAGTGGTGAGTGGATATCGAATCACAGGGAGGAACTGTTGGTATTATATATTTTTACTCATCAGAGATGGAATAATAATTGAGGAATGTTTGGTGTCACAAGCGTATAAAATACCGTTTGTAAATTCAATTAATAAAAGTGCCTAGGGCTAGGAAATCCTCGCTATATATCTCAAGTATCAATGTGAAATTATATCCTTCCATATCACTACTCTTGGTTTAGGGTGAAATTGCGCAACTATGTTGTGAACCAACGCATGCTCTCGCGCTATGCAAGTCTATAGTAATCTAAACTAGAGCCTCGCTCTCTCGCAAGCCTAGTTCAAACCACTAGTATTAAGATCAACAATATAATTCAACTCCAACTCAAGTTTGCTCTTGCGCAACGTGAGTTCAAATCTAGATCATGATGGTTTGTATTCGTTTTACTGTCGTACAAACGAATATAATTATAGAAATATAATAAAGATGCAAGCATTGTTCACTCTTGCACACCAATTTTAGGGAATCTCGATTATAGATCTAAATCGAATATCTAGGGCTTCATATAGATCAAGATCCTCTCTTGAGCTCTCAAGATCCAATAGAAATCCCTAACTATTCGTAGTAAATCAATCATAATCTAGTCCTTTAACTAGTTTAGCAACATGGGTTTTCAATAGATTTCACATATCAAACTTTTAATCCATATGGTTCATCCATTTACCTTAGAGCAAAGAGACTACTCACAATTCATCACAATCGAAACAATAGAATTGAGATATGCAATAGAATTCATCACAAAAGAAAGATCAAAATAGAAATTTATCATAAAGATTAGAAATGGAAAGAGTTTAGACAAACCAATGATGTTTCCAGACTTCCAATAACAAGAGAATTAAGATACTTGTACTCAAATCCTTTAGCAACAACAAGTTGAAAACAAAACTTCTCTTTAGAACTCTAGCCTTCACGTGTCTTCTTCTTGATGGCTCTCAAAATTAGCTATTTATACTCTCCTAAAAAGTCCAAAAAAAGCTGATAAAAATACCCCTAGGAGTAGGGAAACCCTAATTTCTGAATCTGGGTCGTCGGTGCACTAGGCCGAGTGAGTTAAGCCACTCGGTCGAGTGGAAATTCTACAGAGAAAATGTCGAAATCAACATCATAACATCTTCGGGCCACTCGATCGAGTGGTCGGCTCACTCGGTCAAGTGAGCTTCTCACTCGGTCGAGTGGGGTCTTCTGCAGAGTCCTCCAAAAATAGTAACCTGTCAGTTATTTTTCCTCTCTCCACTCGGTCGAGTGGACTTCTCACTTGGTCGAATAGAAATTCCACTTGGCCGAGTATATTGTTATGCTTTTTTGGCTGGATTGGAGGTGTATCGGTCGAGTACATTGTTATTTCACGAGTGAGCTGTGTCACTCGGCCGAGTAGCCTGATATTTCATCGTTTTCTCATTCTTCTTGCTTCTTTCCTCTTTCTCTCATCTTCCTTCCGCTTCTTCTCATCTTCAAGCATTGTTAGCTCCTCGATATCTCGTCATTGACGCTCCGGCATGTGTGTATGCTCTCATAGCTCTAAATTGCTCCCGATTGCTCCATATTTCCTGAAAATCCAACGAAACACAGAAATAATAAAACTCATCATGAAATCGTCCTTTAAGCATTAAATTCATGATATGAGCAATCATTATGGCATGTAAAATGCAGAAATAAAGTGTAAAATATGAGCATATCAAAATCCCCCAAGCTTACCTTTTACTCGTTCTCCAGGAAGATAAGTAAAAAAGCGAACTTGGCAAATAAAAAATAAAAAAATCAAATAAATTGAAAAGAATGTGAAGAGGGAAAATGCTAGAGCATTCTCTCAGAACTCGAATTCACTAACTCAAATGCACCAACAATGCATATAAACATTATTATAGCTTTTATTTCGATATCATTTCATATAAGATACACTTGATATATAAAACTGAGAACAATGCGAATCTTATGAAATGTGAAATCATTTAAATGTTAAACATCGTCTAAGGCATAGAAAACGATATACATCTATTATACTTTTGAGGGATATTTTTGAATTGGTAGCTGACTAGGACAAAAGGGTTGATAGAAAAACAGCTCAGATTTAATCTTGAGGAATGAATGGTTGAGATGAGGGTTTGAGAAAAAAAATTTGGGGGGGGGGGGATGTTTTGTATTTTAGAGGGAAATGTGTACCCAAAGCTTTGAAAAACAAACTCTCTCCCTCCCCCAAAAAAAACTTCACCCTGATGTGGAGCCTGGCCTCTTCAACTCCCAACAAATCTCCAAATTTCTTTTTTTTTCATTGCTTCCAAACGAACAAAATCACCATGGCAATCGAGTCCACCGACCCATACGCTGGAGAGGAGCATGTGTACAAGTCCAACGAGAAGGTCCTCATCTCGATCTCCGATGAAGATTCTGACCTAGACCCAGACTTGACCCCACCCTTCTCCTTCCGCAAGCTCTGGCGGTTCACTGGCCCTCTTCCCTTCTCAGAGTCTCCTCTCGTGTTAGATCTAAAGCTCTAATCTATTCTCACATCAGATTTTAAACTTTCTTTCTCTAGATCTCTGCTCTCCCTCTCTCATCTCCAATTGCCGCTACAAAGGGTTTGGTATCGAGCACTCCCATGCTTAAGTAAGAGATGGACATAGTAATCCTGACGATCAGGCACATTGGCTTCATGGTGATGTGGATGCCTTTCTTTCGGTCGTACCACCTCATCATCATCCTGGACAAAGATCCCTCAAGACCATCAAGATCCTGAGGGCTTTGACTACGAGCTGGACAAACACAACAACATCAATATGATCTTTGGCCACAATGCCTCATGCATCTCCTGCAAGGACTCCGTGTTGAGTCCTCTTCTTTCCCAACACAACGATGTTGCCTGCGAATCAAAAAAATGAGAATAACAAAGGAATTGCAACACAATTCCTCAACAAATTAAAGAGAAAACGAAGAATTAAAGAATAATAAATCAAAAGGAAAAAGTGTTGTTCAACAAAGAGCTGAAACAAATTTCATTTCATCGATATCCATATTCTCTAACAACTTCCCCTTTATAGGTGTAACCTAAGAGTTTGTTAGAAAAACAAACTTCCATCGAACGGTTGCCATTCAATTCAGCTTCATCGGATGGCTTCAGTTTAATTCCCTCAGCAACGGCTCATATCACTCCCAGCATATGTCCCCTTGCAATCCAACGGCTTCCCACTTGCTTGCTGCTCTCATACTGTTGGGCCTCCAACAATCCCCCCTTCTCAAATCGACCTTGTCCTCAAGGTCGAGAGGTGCCATCTTTTCCTGCACTGCCCTCTTAGCTCAGTGAAGAGGGTACTGTACTGTAGTTTCATGTTTAGAGGGGAAAGGAATCTGAACACAGCCATTTTGAGGTTAACAGAATTGAGAAAAACTTGGAAGTAATGGCCAGAAGACTCCTCATATATTTCAGAGAAGATCAAAATGCTGAATTTCTTGGTCCCTCCTGGATCAAAGCAGAAATGTCCCTTTGCCCCCACTTTTAAAAGATGCTGGTGCCCATCAAGTTGCTCAACACCAAGTATATAGAAGAAATGTTGCAGATCAGTGGGTATAAGCTTTCCCTGTAGAAGTTCTGGGGCTGCAGTAAGTATAACACTATCCCTTGCTAGCCCCTTTTGCACCCGTGTATTCTTTCTTTGGAAAGGTATAACCTCTTGCGCACTCTCCGAAAGTTGGGACCATCTGAGCATTATCTTTCCACTGGTTCAAGGAAAGGCCTACATCAACAACCATTCCACTCTTCCATATGATTCTATGCAAGGATTTACTGGACAACTTGGGTCCATCAAGAAATTTTGGATAATTGGATTCAACAGAATATAATCCTCGAGTTCTGGCTCCTCCAGGATCAAAGCCGAAATTCATAGCATAAATTGCTCGAACTTTGCTAAATACCAAAAAGTCACATAGGAATCTCTCCAAGCCACATGCCTCAAACCAGCTTACATTAATTGCAGTCAGCCTACATCCATATGCAGTGTCAAACAATTTTGTTGACAGTTCACCCTTTGCTTCTACCTTTTTACTCACACCATCAGCTCGGTCACTGTCAAGGATAGCAAGCACATCAGCCATTAAAGTTGGTCCCAAGACTGAAGCAACACCCGTTGTTTCCTTCATCTTGTTTGATGTATCAGTGAGAGTTGAAGGTGATGCATAACCATGGGACATCATCACTCCCTTGGGCAAACCAGTGCTTCCACTAGTATACATGATGACTGCAATATCAGCAGAAACAGGCATGACTTCATCAACAGGATTTTCTTGGCCCATTTTCTCTACCTCCAAAAATGAGGCGATTGTCCACCGAGTATTCTTTTCCGCGAGCGAAACTTCTGTTGCAATGCCCTCATCACTCATGTAGATCACACATCTCACAGTGTTGAGTCGTCCACTTACACCAATAAGCCTTTTTAACTCTTTGTGGCCACGAACTTCAGTTGAAACTTCGGTATCATTCAATGAGTGACAAAGGGCCTCCTCTCCTAAAGATGCATACAGAGTGACAACTGTGATATTTCGCCTGAAGCAACCTTGCAGAGCTATCTGCCACTTTGCCCGTATATAGGCAAATATCGCAACACACTTCCCCTTGCCATGGACGATCCGCACTAGTCCGGATGCAAAGCTGCAGATAGTGACATAAACCTGACTATAACCCAACCATTCATAGTCTCCCAAATTGAGCTTCTCATAGGACCTTCCATCATCTGCTAATCCAGTCTCATTGACAATAAGCTTACGTGAGCCAATTGCTCGCTTGTCGAAGAACTTGCATGCCTGCTCAAACAGCTCGTCAAGTGTTGTGACCCCATTCCACTGGGTTTCGTTGGGAGAAATGAGACGGTAGTTGCGGATTGCACACCCGGTCTCTCCACCAACATCAATAGGCACTCCTCGCTGCTTAACACTCTTTGTCCGAAACACTAATAAGAATATAGTTGGCACAAAGATATCAACTATAGAAGGATTCTTTATCATGCCAGTTAACAAAGCCCAGCAATAACTTCCAATTCCATGACCTTCCAGGGACTCATCAACTTGGAAGAAATCCATATCTATATTGTCCTTTCTGGCTTCCCCTTCATCTTCTTCAGCAGTTTCTTCCTCCACTTCTTGATCTTTTACAGCAGTTTTAATTTCAGACCCTTCCTTTTCTTTGCACTCACTGTCCTCATTCCGTAAATGTTCACATGGTCCCCGTTGGATGTCCGAAGAATCAGCTTCCCTTTCCTTTGGCCCATTCCCTCCACTGGGGACTTTCATCAAACACTTGAAGGGTTCATACACATTCTCCTCAGAAACAACCCTGACCACTTCATATTCCTCTACAACGGGGTTCAACAGTTCATTTTCTTTCCAGTGAAACATGGGAGGATGCACAGCCATCATTCTACCAATCTTTTCTTCCAAGCTTTTTCTACCGATAACTCCACCAGGATCAAATGCAAGATTCCTCTCAAAGCCATCGATCTCTTGAAAAACTGACCGATCCTTACTTTTCTTTTTCCTTTTTCCCATCAACTGGATTCCTTTGGCATCGTGATCACCTTCGCTACGTTTTGGTTTTGAAAATAATTTCTTTCCATGATTCTTTGTCAACGGCTGTCGAATATCGACTATGCTTGCACTCCTTGGCTTAGAAGAATTTCCTGCAACAGGATCAACTGTAGGAGATGGTTCATGAACACCAAGCTTCTTCCCAATTCGGTAGCTATCCCCATGAGGTGGAATATTGTAGGAGGGCGCAGTGTTGATGGAGATGCCTTTGCATTGGATCTGGCCCGTGGAAGTGCGACTGAAATCAGGAGGAGAGTATAGAGGAAGATTACCTTGGAGATGCAGATTCCCCTCTCCTTGAGCTTCTTTTTGGTTCTGCCCGTAACAATTTCCTAGGTGATCTTCTTCACTCTCAATATCAACATCTACTTCGTCTTCCATTTCTTGATTGTTTCCTTCTTGCCAGAACATCCCAGCTTGTTGTAGCCAATCACCGAACACCTGGTGAGCGTCTCCTTGATTGAGCCTCTTTGGATCAGTTGTTGGATTGATCGCATGGGAAAGATTTCTAGATGAAATGCTTCCATCAAGCCTGTTTATGAGTTGTTGAAGCTGGATGCTGAGCAAGGAAAGTTGGCGCTTCATGTCGGCATACGACGCAGAAACTTCCTTCCTGAATGTCGTCTGCAACTCCATTGTCGATTTGATGGATGCTGTCTGCAACTCCTTCGTTGATTCGATTCTCCTCATTCTCGCCTTCCGCCAATTCTCAGCTACCACGGCCTCATCAGAAGAAGCTTCATCCCAATGGCTCGTTGCGAGCTCTGATACCAATTGTTGAGTCCTCTTCTTTCCCAACACAACGATGTTGCCTGCGAATCAAAAAAATGAGAATAACAAAGGAATTGCAACACAATTCCTCAACAAATTGAAGAGAAAACGAAGAATTAAAGAATAAGAAATCAAAAGGAAAAAGTGTTGTTCAGCAAAGAGCTGAAACAAATTTCATTTCATCGATATCCATATTCTCTAACAACTTCCCCTTTATAGGTGTAACCTAAGAGTTTGTTAGAAAAACAAACTTCCATCGAACGGTTGCCATTCAATTCAACTTCATCGGATGGCTTCAGTTTAATTCCCTCAGCAACGGCTAATATCACTCCCAGCATATGTCCCCTTGCAATCCAACGGCTTCCCACTTGCTTGCTGCTCTCATGCTGTTGGGCCTCCAACACTCCGCATGCCGATACGTTGGCTACATGGTCTCTAAGAAGTACATCTTGCTTCGTAAGTATTTTTGAATTTTATTTTGGATCTGGGTTTTGGGTGGAAATATGTAATTTTGTTGATAGGTTGTTTGAAAGATTGGATCTTGATTGAATTGATGAAAGAATTATGTTGGTTAAGTATGGTTTATTTGCTCAAAAGTTGAAGTATTTAGCAGATATGTTTTGTTTGACTCATTAGATTTGCATTCATGTGTAACTCCCAGTAGCTATTTCCTTTTCATTGACTTTGATTTGTTCACTTTTTGGTGGATTTGATTTGCAAAATATGATAGCTTTCAATTACCCATGTAGTGATTTCAGGATTTGAAAATTAGGGATCAACACCTACGGTGTTAGGATAATGAACATCCATACATTATGATGGGTGCAGCCCCATCTTTGGTATTGGTGTGTTGATTCTTAAATGCTTTGAGGCCTTGAAGTAGGGCTTAGTTTGGGGGTTACTGATCGTTGTTGTTATTATTGCTCTTGGGTCCATCTCTGTGGATTGTTGGTTGTTGTTGTTGCCTTTAGGGTAATTGTTTCCCACCTCCGATCTCAAAAACCATATTTGGTTGTTGTTGCTGCCTTTATGCTATACCTTTATTCCCCTCATCCGATCTCAGACCTTTCCAAATCCCAACCCATCATCTTCTCCATATACCACTCGCTGGAGATCTTCAAGCTGAACTATGTTCAGATGATGAGGGATTTCAAGGTCTGCATCTACCCCGATGATGATACCACAAACTCCAGTAAGGGCCAAGGATCATTTTGGAATGCTACATCTACCAGCAAGGATTGATGATCATTCGGGGCTGCATGGCCTTATTTTGGACTGAGGATACGGATCGGGCCGATATGTTCATCGTCACAATCTCCTGCCACAAATGAGAGGAAAGGTACTGAAAAATATTTTGTTATAGATCTCGATGTTAAAGTTGAATTTAATTGGTAAAAAAAATCTTTTAGAACAATGTTACACGGTTTGCCATTCAAAAAATTATTGGATTTTATTAAATCCCCGAGGCTCCATCAAAGTAAGTTCATTTCTGTTCTTATCTATCTCTGGCTAGGGTTTTGTTAACATTCAACTTCATCGCAATTTCGATTCCCTTTTGCTTTGTTGAGATCGCACTTTGAAAGCGCCAATCTTTGTTATATTAGCCAATCATAAGTTCTATAGAGTTAAAATTAGTGATTATATTTATCATGATTAATTAGGATTTTTCTAGGTTTATGTTGGTTTGAGCAGCTTAGATTGTTTTGCTTTCTTCTTCACTGTCTCTATATCTCTCGTAATCCCTAATCCCAAACCTATTGTTTTTTCCCTGAACATTTTCTGAGATGTTTCTGTTTATTTGTTTGAAACTAAAGAACTAAAATTGAATTGGGTAATGAATTTGAATGATATAACCATCAAAAGATCATCTCTTTAAGTTTTATAATTTCTACTTCGTGTATAGATCTAGCTGTCATGCTTGCTTTTAGAAACCTGGACCCCCCCAATAACGTCGAAAGAGTTACTACCCGTTCAAATGCATAGCCATAAAATCTTGGCACTGGATGTGTTGAATTTCTATCATGGGAACATAACATAATCTTGATTTTTGAGCGAAAATAATACATGTCAATATTGATGGTTCAAGCCTTTTCATGCAGGCACACCTTTGATTTTTACTATAAGAGATGTCTTATGTAGATGTAGTCACCATCTTTTAAAAGGTATTGCCAGACTTTGTTTTTTGTTACTTCTTATGATATTATTTGTCTTGATGATTTTACTTTTTGTCGCTTCTTCTAGATGACCGGAAAAGATAAAGATTATAGATATATGGCAACCTTAGGTTTGTTATATGAATTAAACAAGGGAGGGTTTAACGCTAATGCTGAGTTAGAGTCAAAATTGTCAAATTCGATTCAACAACTTGAAGACCATTCTGTGGATGTTTTTGGATTTGGCGTGAAATGGTTTGCCTCTTATAATTATTTTCTTAAAATTGGACTAGAAAAATGTCGTTAATGTTTCATCATTTATTTAATATCCATGTAAACATGCTTGCATTACTTTCTTAATTAGAATTTGCATGTCAAGTGTCAATATTTCTGAGATTTTTTTCATTTGTCTCATGCATCATAACCTTTCATTCACTGTTAATGTATATTTCAAATAGATTTTAAAGCTTTGACCCACTATTGTTGCATGAGGAAAATTATTCTTTGCATTGAGTTGGAATCTTTCTTGATCAGAATTTGCTTATCCGAGAAATTTACCTTATATGTCAAGTGTCAGTATTATGGTAGTTTTTTCATTTATCTCCTCCAGCATGACCTTTCCTTCACTGTTAATGTCTATTTCAAATAGATTTTGAAGCTTTGACCCACTGTTGTTGCGTGAGGAAAATTATTATTTGCATTGAATTGGAATATTTCTCAATCAGAATTTGCATGTCATGGTGGTTAAAGTAACTTGCAAATTGGATAGTGTAAAGACAGTGTTCTTCAAGTCCATATGTAGAGTTAGATGACACAATTAATTATTGTTTTCATCATAGAAAATTTGTCTAAACTTTGGGGGGAATAGGAACTAAATTTGTTTAAAATTTTTGTGGGGAACTAAATATTGAGGGGATGCTAATTTTTTTGTGGGGAACTAAATAAATAAAGGTGAAAACTAAATCCTCTTCGAACTAAAATTTTGGAGGGAAATTAAATTCTTTGTGAAGAGTTAAATTTTGGGGGAACTAAGATTTTGAGGGAGACCTAATAATTATTGCGCTTTAATTATTGTTGTTCGTCAAAAATTAGGGGGGGCCAATATTTTGATGGGAAAAATATTTTAAATGAACAGTGCCATTGGGGCATGGGTTAGGACTTGTTTCAATATAGTTAATGATTTTGAGCTCTAATGCTTATCCTAGTGGTTGAATCACCCGGCTGTCTCGGTGTAGGCTCAGATTCGAATCCCACTACCCGATTAAAAAGGATTTTGGGATGGGAGTTGAATCACTCGGCTGTCTCGGTGGAGGCTCAGATTTGAATCCCACTACCCAATTAAAAAGGATTTTGGGATGGGAATTGATTTGCGCATCTACAGTTTTACTGATGCGCACATACCACTTATTTACAAGTTTGTCATTCAATCACATTATGGGCACATACCACTTATTCCTCTTTTACCTTCGTATGCCAACTCCCCAACTCTTGACGATGAAGAGGACTCCGACGACAGTTTACTAGGGTTTGGAATGGGCGGTGGAAGGGGGAAGAGGGAAAGGGGGGCTGGGGTCGTCGAAGGTGGGGTGGGCGAAGAGGGAGAGGGGGTTAGGGAGGTCGAAGGATGGGGCAGGTCAAGAGGGAGATGAGGACCGTGGAGGTCGGATGATTGGGCGGCATCGCCGCCCGCTACTGTTCGCCCATCAAGCGGCCATTTTACTCACCGTACACACCCAAGAGCATTTTCGAAAAATTGGCCATATGGTTGCGTGGTAAGTAATTTTAGTGGCAAACTTGTAAAAAAGTGGTATGCGCATAGAGTAAAACGGTGAGTACGCAAATCAATTCCCTTTTAGGATACATGTGCTCCACCACACTGCAACATAATATCTCAAAATTATTTAATATTTATGTTAGACCGTATAGGTGGCAACGTCAACCCAACCTGATCCAAACCCACCTCTTCGGCCAGATATGCATAGGACGACTCCGATCAGGTAAGATTCAGGTTTCGTATGGGTTTGATCGGCCAACCCAACTCGACCTGAGTTCCACCCACTTATGTATTATAAATATATACATCTATATTACAATTGATGCATTTGTCCTAGGTGGAGAGGAAAATGTGACTAGGACAAATGTCACATCACCCCCTCCACCTCACCCTCCACCTCACCCAAATCTCACCCCCAAGCCACTAATTTACATGTTTGCCATCCCCTAAAAAACCCCAACCCCACTTAATTACATGTTTGCCATTCACCCCAAAAAAACCATAAAACACCAACTTATTTACATGTTTGCCACCCCAATGTTTTTTTGTGTTTTAACCCATGGACATTGCAATTTTTGCCCCCGACGATACCGGCACGCACATCCACATTTCTCGCTCCTTTTCGGTTATGCACGTTCACTGCATCCTCTTCGTGGGGGGGTTTGGCTCTATGCACTATGTGCACGGGTTATTTCTTGTAATCATAGATAACAACTTTTCAATTGACTGCTTCTACTTGGAGTATAAGAGATATCACACAATTCATACATATAAAAATAGAAAGATGTGGTTTTATGAATTTCCTGTCAATTTTTCAACTAATAGATGTCAGTATACTTAAAGTCATCTCCCTTAGTATTAGAAATTACTTAGCTTGGGTATTCATGAACATATAAGTAATCACACTCTCACACATCATTGGATTTTCTCCTCCAAGCTTATCTATAAGCGTGGTAGCATCGAATATAGAATATAGCTTTTCCCAAAGTATCATGGCTCCATAAAAGAAAAGTAATGAAAGAAAAAAAAGAAAGGGATCGTGTATATACAATAATAAGATCCCAAAAAGATGTATACATACATACATACATACATACATGCATGCATACATACATACATACATATATATATCTTTTGAGCTTTTGGGATCATAGAGCTTATTTTTTCCTTTTGGGTAGTATGGGAAAGATGAATAAATAGGAGTCACTTTAGGGGAGAATATCCAATGATAAATGTATATAAATGTTTCTCAAGATATGTAGAGAAAGAATATATCATATCACTCAGTTCACTCTTTGTATATGTATAAATACTTCGGCAGAGTAATGTCATCTACTCAGTTATATTTCTAAAAGCAAACTAGCCTATTCATATCAAATGACAATCGGTTCATTGTACCTGAAGATTTAATACACAATTCATGCAATAAGAAGTGGTATTAAGATAAGAAAGCAGTACTCCAAATATGATGCAGTCAATGCGTGAATCTTGGTGTGTTTTCTACAAAAATATACAATAAAGTAATTATTAGACAAGTCAAGGTTAAAATTCATTCATGGACAAATAATATCACATTGCAAGTTCTTTTTCTCAAGTCCACAACAAGTATATCGTAAATGATATCAGAAATAAAGACAATAGCATGGCAAAAGATATATACACAGGTAAAGCGAAATTCAAGCTATATTCATCACAGTGAATTCATTTCAAGCAAAGAAAGTAAAAGAAGTAAAGATAAGATAAATCGAGCTATACACGTTCAAGCACTCCGAAAGTAAGGATGTATATGATGCATGAAAAAAGAATGAAAAAGTGCATGAAAATAAGTGGAAAATAAAGGAAAATAAAGATGAAAATGAAGAAAATAAAAGTGCGTGAGTGCACCAACTCCTCCAAGCTAACAACACATTGTCCTCAATGTGCAAAGTGTGGCACAAGGACATAGAAGATAGGTATGGGTGGGTGTGGATGCGAGTATGATGCAAAAGGAAAAATAAGGAAAAATAATAAAAGAAAAGCATGATGGTATATGCCGTGAATATATGCAAAGCAAGCTTGCAAAAATGATGGATGGATGTAATGGTGGTCAAAAATATACTCTTCCACAAGCTGAAATCTATGGTGCCCTTCAAAAGGTGAAGACAGATGGGCACGCAAAATGATCGGTTGAGAGAGGAGCAAGAGTATAATGGCATCAAGTGAAGTGCCTACTGAGGTGCATCGCCATCACCTCCCTGTGGTGGTGGTGGTGGTGGCGGAGGGGCTGGCTGCTGCTTCTACAGACGCTGCATGATCTGGTTCAGCGTATGCTGAATACCAGGGATAAGGGCAATATGGGTCTGCTGGGCAGCAACGGCCTGTATGAGAGCTCGAAAATCGACTCTAAGTCCAGATACCACCGACTCGATCATGCGTAGGGGCAAGTCTCTGTCGTCAGAAGTGGAGGTAGAGGGACGTGCACATGTACGAGCTAAACTCCCACGGCCTTCAAAAACTAATAGGGTTGCTATTGTGTGTGCATGTGGAGCGGAGCTCACAGCAGAACGCTCAGCCTCCAGGTGAGTCTGAGAACATGAATGCTCTCAGAAATCGGTGCAACAGAGATAATGATCGGAATATCAGCAGAAGTGGAGGAAGGTGCAGAGGTCGTGGTAACAGATGAGGTAACAGACACAGTGACACTCTAAGAGAAAACGACGTGGTAGAGAATGGAATATTGACTGGTGGGGTGGGCGTGAAAACTGAGGATAAGGTCATCCCAGAAGTAGAAATATTAGATGAGGTGAGGGTCTTTACGGTCGCAGAGGAAGAAGGATCGGCACTCTCAGAAATGAATGGGGCAGCACTCTCAGAAGTGATATGCGTAACGGGCTCAACACTCTCCGGAATGGTAAGGGCAGGGTCAGACATAGCCAAGGTACTCTAAGTGATGGGTGTAGACATAAAACTCTCAGCACGAGCAAAAGTGAAGACAGAAGTGCCGGGTCCAGGGAGTGGATCAGAGGCAGGCTGGATAATAGGGATCGCAGGGTGGTAAGGCTCGACGTGGTGCTCCTGCTGCTCGTCATCAGGCTCTAGCACATATATATGTAGGATGAGAAGTTACATGTGGAACCTCCACTCCGCACCTACTGGTCCTATGTGGGTTCGAACGAGGTTTGAAAGCACGATATAATCTGCAGAAAAATGACCATGTAGCCAGACCTAATGGCACTATCCATGAGGACGGATCATGTGCATGCGGGCCAAACATAGTCAGATAAGGAAGTGGGCACGTAGCACGATGCAATTCAGCAGGAAACTGACTGTCGAAAATAAGGGCCAGGAGTGTGATCAGACTGCCAGAACAAATCACCTTGGTGGAGGCAAGCGTGGAATAAATGCGGTCAAAATACCAACTGGCAATATCAATGTATATAGCAGGGACTAAGACATTCCCACCAGCCTCATAGGCTCTCTCTCTCTCTCGTCATCGCCCAGAGCATGTACAGCTCGGGTGTGAACATAGTCCCTACCTCTGGCCCGGCTAAGATGGTGGTCGCCAAGAGGCGCTATGCAAGACGCATGCAATGGTGGACTATGGAAGAGGCCTTCGCACTGTTAGGGTCGAAGTGTGGTGTGCCAGTGATCATCTCCCAAAATACATCGTCGGAAAAGGTGGAAGGGGTGTAGTGAATAGGACCGTAAGCTCAATCTGGGTCTGGGAGAGGGGGCCAGTGAAAGTATGCATGGATCATGTCGTGCAAGATCTCACATTCTCGGTTAATGAGTCGGATAGAATAACCCCCAAGAGTCCTACGAATATAACTCAAGACCTCGAGTGTCAGTCGAATATAAGTGCTTGTCGACACGAATAATAAATCACCCCAACCGACGTTATCGTATAGCTTCTGCAGCCCCTGGAATACCCATAGGCACTCAAGTGTCTAAATGTAAGCAAACCTAGTGGGGATGATTTGACGTGTGGAGAACCTATCAAATTTTGCACAGTATGTGTGTCACGACCCGCTTCCCTAAAATGGAGGCGAGACGTGAAAAGGTCCGCACGAGAGTGGAGCTGTGAAGCCCCAAACCCGATAATCGTCAATAAAACATAAGCAAGTCCCTGTAACCACAAACGGAACAACAATAATAACACAAGGAGAGATAGAAATAAAATTCTCACATCTCATAAATTGTCCAACATGAAAATAAGTTCAACATCCAGAAAAGCCACCAGGCTAAAAGAAAGAGTCTAAGGCCCAGAACAAGGCCAACAAAAGCAACAACGTCATAAGGTATGGGTGCTACGCACCGACAACAAAACAGCAGTCTAAACAAAAGGAAAACACAACGAAGACACTAGGACTGGTCCCTAGTGTCCACGTACTCCCTGTCAAACACAAGGTCGGGCTCGGCGTCAGCAAACACCTCGTCCTCAACAAGGTACTCAGGCTCGGGATCTAACATGTGTCACCCAAAAGAGTAAAGGGGCACATGTCAGCAAGTCTAAAAGACTTGGGCAAGGAAACTGAAAGTAAGGCAACTAGCAACCTAGCAGTTATAGTATGCATGACATGGCAGTTATAACATGAGTGCACAAGCAAGGCATGGCGAGACAATAAGTACAAGAGAACAATTATCGGGACAAGACAAGAGTAGCCAAGCTACTAACAATCTCAATCAATTCACTATTCACGTTTCACTGTTGTTTGTAGATGTTTACGCCTTACAGCTGAATGGTATAGCATTCACGCTGATTGGCCGCTTAACACTACCCCAAACCCAGAGTTTACGCATTACCACTGCAGTTGCTGATCGGGCAGACTCCCAGTTGATTGGCCGCTTAACTCTTACCCCCAATACCCACAAGTAATTGAGCCAGGGTCCCCGCACACGAGCTCAGTAAATGAGCCAGGGTTGCCCGCACAGGAGCTCGCATTCTAGTTCACGATTCATAAACAATTGGCGTAGGGGTGCACCTAGCCGGAAACAAGCAATTCGGGCATTGGCTATCAACCAACACATGGCCCGCTTCTGGAACACGAGCCAGGAACACAAGCATTGTAGCGACGCTACGCATTCACGGAAACACTTTAAGAATGCAATGGCATGATAATTAATTTGCGTACCGTTAATAGAAATTAAACATGACATGGTAATTGTGCAACATGATATATGTCGGAACTAGCTTCGTTGTCAAGCTAGTTCCCCAATTTGCGCCTAGGCGAGTATCATTTCGTCGCCTAGCCTCTTTTACGCCTATAACAAACAAATGGCCTAAAACATGGCCTAAACCCTAAGTGGCAAGTTTCACTTGCCTAGCACCGGGGATGACGATCACGAAGGTTCGTCTCGCGGATGCTAATCTACGGGGAAATCACTGTTATGGGGAAACAATCATCAAAACAACATTCATTTCATTAGGGTTTCATAAAAATACAAATAGGTTATGAAAACATCAAGAGATCGATTTCTTACCGTGAGGAGGCGGAAGAAACACTCCGGAGAACCTAGGGACCAGATCTGGAAACGAATGGAGAAGTTTGGAGAACTAGGGTTTTTGGGGGATTTTGGGGATTTGATGGAGATTTGGGGAAGATGAGAGGTAGAATGTGTTGATGGATGGTTTGGATGATGGAGGATGAGCTTGGAATGGAGGAATAATGGTTTGAGGAAGATGGGGGCTCAATGTCACGACCCGCTTCCCTAAAATGGAGGCGAGACGTGAAAAGGTCCGCACGAGAGTGGAGCTGTGAAGCCCCAAACCCGATAAGCGTCCACAATACATAAACAGGTCCCTGTAACCACAACAGAATAGCAATAATAACACAAGGAGAGACTGAAATAAAATTCACATCTCACAGGTATTGTCCAACATCACAAATATGTTCAACATCCAGAAAAGCCACCAGGCTAAAAGAAAAGAGTCTAAAGGCCCAGAACAAGGCCAACAAAGGCAACGACATAACAAAGTATAGTATAGGTGCCACGCACCGATAACAAAACAACTGCCTAAACAAAAGTAAAGCACAACGAAGACACTAGGACTGGTCCCCAGTGTCCACGTACTCCCCGTCAAACACAAGCACGGGCTCGGCGTCTGCAAACACCTCGTCCCCAACAAGTAACTCAGGCTCGGGCTCTAACATGTGTCACCCAAAAGAGAAAAGGGGCACATGTCAGCAAGTCGAACGACTTGTGCAAGGAAACGGGAATAATGGTAAACTAGCAACCTAACAATTAAAACATGGTGCATGGCAAGTAAAGTACGGTGGTAACAAGTAAGGTAAAGTATAGTACAAGTGGCAAGGGGTTGTTGTGACATGTAATGTCAAGTAACAAGTACAAGTACAAGGGATCACTCAACGAGTGCCCTATTGCCTGCAGGCTGTGTTCAGGTATCAAGTACAAGGGATCACTCAACGAGTGCCCTATTGCCCGCAGGCTGTGTTCAGGTATCAAGTACAAGGGATCACTCAACGAGTGCCCTATTGCCCACAGGCTGTGATGAGCTCGTCTTCTGGAACACGAGCCATAAAGTGTATTTGATAAGTATGGCGTAGGGGTGCACCTAGCCGGAACGAGTAACACTAGTATGTAGCGATGCTACGCAATCACGATGAGCATTCAAGCATGCAATGACATGAGCAGATAATTTGCATACCGTTAATTAAATTAAACGTGACAGGCAAAATGCAATGACATGAACATATTCGCGTACCGTTAATTAAATTAAACATGGCAGTTAAAATGCAATAGCAGTTAAGGATGCATGGATGACATGAACAGTTATTTTCGCGTACCGTTAAGGGAAATTAAACGTGACATACAAGCATGATGAGGGTGACGGATCTAGCTTCGTTGTCAAGCTAGATTAAAGGGCGTCTAGGCAGCTATCCTTTCACTGCCTAGTCTCTTTTACGCTAAAGCAAGGTAATGGCCTAAGCACGGCCTAAATCAAGAGATGCAAGTTTCACTTGCCTATCACCGGGGAGAACGGTTACGAAAGTTCGTCTCCGCGGATGCTAGCCTACGGGGAATCGCTGTTATGGGGAACAATCATCAAAACACAAGTATTTTATTAGGGTTTCATAAAAATTGCAATAGGGTAAGAAAACAACGGTGGATCGATTTCTTACCGAGAGGAGGCGGAAGGAACACTCCGGGGAACCCTAGGACCAGATCTGGAAAAGATTGGAGAAGTTTGGGGAAACTAGGGTTTTGGGGGATTTGGGGATTTTGATGGGTTTTGAGTGTGATTTGAGGAAGATGAGAGGTAGATAGGGTAGATGGATGGTTTGGATGATGGATTTAGGGCTTGGAATGAAGCAATGGAGCTTGGAGGAAGATGGGGGCTCAATGGGGGAGAAACTAGGGCTTAGGGTCGTGTTGGAGAAGAAGAAGTCGTTTGGGGGGGGTATTTATAGGTTGAGCTGGCGGCTAGGGCAAAACTAGGGTTTCCTGCACTGCTTAGTCGGTCAAAGAACAACTGTTGACCGACTAGTTCGAGATCTAGTCGGTCGGTTGAACAACGCAGACCGACTAAGTGTAAACAGTAACTCCAGTCGAAAACCTGAACTAAGAGTTAGTCGGTTCAAGAAGCATCGCCGACCGACTAGTTTGCAACCTAGTCGGTCAACCAACGTTCTTAGACCGACTAACGATAAACAGTAGCTTCCTCAGAAAATTAGAAAGCTCACTAGTCGGTCCAAGAAGGATTGCCGACCGACTGGATCGTCATCTAGTCGGTCGGTGGCCATTCTTACACCGGCTAATGAGCACAGAAAGTACCAATACGGAGCGCGAGGCCCCGTGATCGAATCCTAAGACTCCTAGGCTTGATCTAATAGTTAGATATGACCGTTATGAAGCCCGTCACAAACGACGTACTTCGAAATCGACGATCCTAAGGAAGAATCGAGAAAATACGACGAATCGATCGAAAATGAAAGTTACGGAGACGAAAACCACACAAGAGGAGAAAACCCACCAAAACATATATTATAATATATAAAATCCAGATACATGAAAAGCAGTCGTTACACTCAATGGGGGAGAAACTAGGGTTTTGGGTCGAGTGGAGGAAGAAGAAAACGTTTGGGAGGGGTTTAAATAGGATGGGCTGGTGGCTGCCCAGAAATTAGGGTTTTAACACAGATTAGTCGGTCAAAGAGCAACCACTGACCGACTAGTTTGGCAACTAGTCGGTCGGTCGACCAACGCAGACCGACTAAGTGTAAACAGTAACTTCTGAACAAAAATAGGATTTAGATTTAGTCGGTCGAAGAACAAATACTGACCGACTAGTTTGTCATCTAGTCAGTCGATAGACGTTCTTAAACCGACTAAGAGTAAACAGTAACTCGCCTGTACAGAAGAACCAAGAATTAGTCGGTCTGAGTACAAAACTTAACCGACTAGTTTAACAACTAGTCGGTCGAAGGATGAACTTAGACCGACTAAGAATGAACAGTACTGATACTAAAATTTAGATGATGTGTTAGTCGGTTAAAGAAGCATTGCCGACCGACTAGTTTGCAACCTAGTCGGTCAACCAAAGTTCTTAGACCGACTAACGATAAACAGTAACTCCTGAGAAATTTAGAAAGCCAACTAGTCGGTCCAAGAAGGATTGCTGACCGACTGGATCGTCATCTAGTCAGTCGGTGCCCCTTCTTACACCGGCTAATAAGCACCAAATGTTCCGATACGGAGCGCAGAGCCCCAGGATCGATTCCTAAGACTCCTAGGCTTCATCTAACAGTAAGATACGACCGTTATGTAGCCCGTCACGAATGACATACTTCGAAATCGACGATCCTAAGGAAGAAACGAGAAAACACGACGAAACGATCGAAAATGAAAGTCACGGAGACGAAAACCACATATAAGGAGAAAATCCACCAAAACATATAATATAATATAATAAATCCAGATACAAGAAAACCAGTCGTTACATCCTCCCCAACTTAAGAAAAATTTCGTCCTCTGAATTTCCAAACACTCACGTGTCCGGAAACAAAAGTGGGAAACGCTCTCGCATCTCATCCTCATTCTCCCAAGTAGACTCTCCAGGTGAGCCGTGTCGCCACATCACCCTCACAAGATTGACAATCTTGTTTCGAAGTGATTTCTGACGCCTGTCCAGAATCTGCACTGGATGCTGGTCATACGTCATATCGGGGCGAACGGTAATCTCCGAAAAATCCACAGCATGAGATGGATCGCTAATGTATCGACGAAGCTGCGACACATGGAAAACATCGTGAACTCATTCCAAAGATGGTGGCAAGGCCAAGCGATAAGCTACCTCGCCAACTTTCTCCAGAATGTCAAACGGTCCAATGTATCGCGGGCTCAACTTCCCTCGCTTCCCAAAACGAATCACACCGCGATTCGGGGAAATCTTCAAGAACACATGGTCGCCCGGCTGAAACTCCAAAGGACGACGTTTAGCATCCGCCCAATGCTTAAAACGGTCCTGAGCAATCCTCAACCTCTCCCGAATATTCCTGACGACCTCCACAGCCTCCACAATCATCTCGGGTCCCAACAACTCCCGATCACCAACGTCATCCCAACTCAATGGCGATCGACATTTCCTCCCATAAAGAGCGGCGAAAGGCGCCATGCCAATACTCGCCTGGAAGTTGTTGTTGTAAGAAAACTCCACCAAATGTAGATGGTCCTCCCACGAACCCTTGAAATCCAACATGCACGCCCTCAGCATGTCCTCCAAAATCTGAATCGTCCTCTCGGACTGGCCATCCGTCTGCGGATGGTACGCCGTGCTGAAACTCAGACGCGTACCCAAACTCTTCTGTAAACTCTGCCAGAACTGAGATGTGAACCTCGTGTCTCTGTCTGACACGATACTCACGGGGACTCCATGAAGTCGCATGACCTCCTCCATATATCTCCTCGCCAGCGCCTCAGTGGACTGTCCCACTCGGAATGGAATAAAGTGCGTGGATTTGGTCAATCGATCTACGATCACCCAAATCGCGTCATTCTTCTTCGGACTCCGAGGTAGTCCAGTCACGAAATCCATAGTGATGTGTTGCCACTTCCACTCCGGAATCGGAAGCGGATGTAGCAACCCGGTCGTACGCTGATGCTCCGCCTTCACTTGCTGGCAAACCAAGCACTTGGCTACACTCCGAGCCACACTCCTCTTCATACCATGCCACCAATAATTCAGACGAAGATCCTGGTACATCTTGGTGCCACCAGGATGCACAGAATACGGTGAACTGTGTGCCTCCACCATCAACTCCTCTCTAATATCTCAAGCTGGCACACACAACCTGGCTCCAAACCTCAGCAAGCCATCCTCATGAATCAAAAATTTAGTCCGCAGACCGGCTTCCACCTGCTCCCGAATCTTCACCAGCTTCGGATCCTCAGCCTGGCCAGCCTTAATCCGATCCACAATCGTCGACTGTACCTGCATGTACATCAACGATGAAGCCGCCCCAGGAAGGACAATCTCAACACCAGACTCGCAAAAATCCTGCTGCAATCTCCACTGCGAGGTCAAAATCATCACCGTTGGAAGCCTACTCAGCGCATCAGGGACCACATTCACCTTGCCAGGGTGAAACTGCAAATCAATCTCATAATCCGCCATAAGCTCCAACCATCGACGTTGTCGCATGTTGAGCTCCTTCTGAGTAAAAATATACTTCAAGCTTTTGTGATCGGTGAAAATCTTCACTTTCTCACTCAGCAGGAAGTGCCTCCAAATCATCAGAGCGAACACAACGGCAGCCAACTCCAAATCATGCGTCGGGTAATTCTTCTCATGAACCTTAAGCTGACGAGACGCATACGCCACAACATGTCCGTGCTGATGCAACACACAACCGAGACCCTTGCCAGAAGCATCGCAAAATATCTCAAATCCACCGCTGCGATCAGGCACAACAAGAATAGGGGCAGTCGTCAACCTCTCCTTTAGAATACCTAAAGCACTCTCTAATCACCCGACCAAACAAAAGGTACATCATTTCGCGTCAACCTGGTCATCGGCTCAGCAATACGAGAAAAGTCCTTAATGAATCGCCGATAATATCCCGCCAAACCAAGGAAACTCCAGATCTCAGACGCAGACGACGGAACAGGCCACTCTTTGATGGCCCTAATCTTTTCGGGATCCACAGAAATACCATCTCCAGTCACCACATGCCCGAGAAAAGAAACTCTATCCAGCCAAAACTCGCACTTCGAAAACTTAGCATACAAACGATGCTTCCTCAAAATCTCCAACACTGTCCTTAAGTGCGAGGCATGCTCTTCCTCCGACTTCAAATAAATCAGAATGTCGTCAATAAAGATAATGACAAACTTATCCAAAAATTTGTAGAAAATCAGGTTCATCAGATTCATGAAAACTGCGGGCGCGTTAGTTACGCCGAAAGGCATAACCACAAACTCATAGTGTCCATACTTCGTCCTGAACGCTGTCTTCAGAACATCTCCCTTCTTCACCTTCAACTGATGGTAACCACTCCTCAAATCCAATTTAGAAAACACCCTCGAACCTCAAAGCTGATCAAAAATATCATCGATGCGAGGCAACGGGTATTTATTCTTAATGGTCACCGCATTCAACTCCCGATAGTCCACGCACATGCGACGTGAACCATCCTTCTTCTTCACTAGCAGCACCGGTGCTCCCCACGGAGACACACTAGGATTGATATAACCTTTCTGCAAAAGCTCATCCAGCTGCTTCCGCAACTCCTCCAACTCAGCGGGTGCCATACGATACGGCGCCTTCGAAATCGGTTGCGCACCTGGAACAAGATCGATAGAAAATTCTAAAGCTCGATCAGGTGGCAAACCAGACATCTCCTCGGGGAAGACGTCGCCAAAATCACGCACCACAGCTGGCCACTCCAGCTCCATCTGCATAGCCACAACCTCCACCGGCCTGGCCCGAAACCTGACAGGAACAAGCGAACTGCTACCACGACTGAACTCAAATACTGGATGTCCGGGAATCTCGAACACCACCTTCTTCCTTCGACAGTCGATCGTAACATAGAAGCTCGCAAGCCAATCCATCCCAAGAACTGCATCATAGTTGATGATGTCGTGGACAATGAAATCAGCGAAAAGCTCATGTCCACAGACCACCAACGAGCAAGAATTGCAACCACGATGCACCGAGACCACGCCATTCCCTGTAACGATATTCCAACTCTTGGGAAGAGGGGACGTCGACAAGGAATGCCTCTCCACGAAGCTCCGAGAAATAATTCACATCGATGCACCAGAGTCAAAGAGGACTCGTGCAGGAAATGTGCACACCAAAATCACACCTAACAAGCAATTAACAATCAAACCCTAGTCTAGCAAACAACCATGTTCAAGCAAACAACACAATCTAACATTCAAACCAGCTAGGAAAGTAACAGCTAGATTGAGGATTACCTGCGATAACCTCATCCACAGCCTCGCTCTCCACAGCGGTCATCAGAAAAGCCTGCCTCCTCGACGGAACAGCCTGCTGAAAAGCCTGCCTCTGCGGAACAAGAGCTGCTCCACGTCCAGCAGGAACAGACGCTCGCTGCTGCAACGGCTGTGTTGCAACAGGTGCCCTCCGCAGCTGATTCGCATGCCGACAATCCTTCGCGACATGGGAAGCATCACCACAAACCAGACATTGGCCCAAAAACTTCCGACACTGATCCTTGATGTGGCCAGGCTTGCCGTAGAAATGGCAAGTCTTCAGAATAGGCCCTCCTGGCCTCTTAAACTGAGCTGGCTGATTAGGCTTGAAACCAGGCCTAACCACCGCTCTGGCCTGCTCCATAGGCCTCTTCCCAGCACCAACAATAGACCCCCTCCTCTGACTCAGGTTCAGCTCCTGCCTCTTCGCAGCGACCAGAACCTTCTGATAAGAGTCCAGATCGGAGGAAGACACAAAACTCTGAAGCTCCAAAGCAAGTCCCTGCAGGAACCTCTGAGCCCTCTCATCAGCATCCTGCACCATCTTCGGTGCGAACCGACTCAGCCTAGTGAACTCTTGGTGGTACTGGTCCACCGTCAAGCTCCCTTGCTTCAGATCAATGAAGCGCTGCAGCATCTCCTTCCTAGCAGCCTTCGGAAAGAACTCCTCATCAAACCTGGACTTAAAGGTAGCCCAAGCTATCGGCTCCACCAACATCTTCTCTTCCGCATCCCACCAGTTCCAAGCATTATCCTTGAGTTGCCTCTTCGCCAAATCAACCAATCCAGCCGGGGTGATCTTGGCCAACTTCAAGTTGTCCTCTATGTTCCGAATCCACTCATCGGCAGCCAGAGGACCCTCGGACCCATCAAAATATGCGGGACCCAGCTCCCGAAATTGCTTCGCTCCCGGCTCAGAGCGAGGGGCATCCGGAAGAGCCCGGGCAGCTCGAGCAAGTGGAGCATTCTGGACTTGCAGGAGCACGCCCTGCTGCACTTGCATCATCTGGAGCATCATCTGCATCATCTCCCCATTGGTGGGTTCCCGCTCAGGCTCCTCATCATGAGGGAGCGCACCACTACCTCCACCACGGGTGATTCGCCTTCCAGCCATCTAATGACACAGAAAACGAATCAGATTAGACTCATAGCTTATGACTCGGACGTCGAACTTAGTTTATTGGACATCTAATATTATTATCGTCATTCCAAAAATCGCAGTTACAGAAGGACCTGCATGGGCCACCAACAAAACCTGTCACGATCCGCTTCCCTAAAATGGAGGCGAGACGTGAAAAGGTCCGCACGAGAGTGGAGCTGTGAAGCCCCAAACCCGATAAGCGTCAATAAAACATAAGCAGGTCCCTGTAACCACAAACGGAACAACAATAATAACACAAGGAGAGATAGAAATAAAATTCTCACATCTCATAAATTGTCCAACATGAAAATAAGTTCAACATCCAGAAAAACCACCAGGCTAAAAGAAAGAGTCTAAGGCCCAGAACAAGGCCAACAAAAGCAACAACGTCACAAGGTATGGGTGCTACGCACCGACAACAAAACAGCAGTCTAAACAAAAGGAAAACACAACGAAGACACTAGGACTGGTCCCCAGTGTCCACGTACTCCCCGTCAAACACAAGCTCGGGCTCGGCGTCAGCAAACACCTCGTCCTCAACAAGGTACTCAGGCTCGGGATCTAACATGTGTCACCCAAAAGAGTAAAGGGGCACATGTCAGCAAGTCTAAAAGACTTGGGCAAGGAAACTGAAAGTAAGGAAACTAGCAACCTAGCAGTTATAGTATGCATGACATGGCAGTTATAACATGAGTGCACAAACAAGGCATGGCGAGACAATAAGTACAAGAGAACAATTATCGGGACAAGACAAGAGTAGCCAAGCTACTAACAATCTCAATCAATTCACTATTCACGTTTCACTGTTGTTTGTAGATGTTTACGCCTTACAACTGAATGGTATAGCATTCACGCTGATTGGCCGCTTAACACTACCCCAAACCCAGAGTTTACGCCTTACCACTGCAGTTGCTGATCGGGCAGACTCCCAGTTGATTGGCCGCTTAACTCTTACCCCCAATACCCACAAGTAATCGAGCCAGGGTCCCCGCACACGAGCTCAGTAAATGAGCCAGGGTTGCCCCGCACAGGAGCTCGCATTCTAGTTCACGATTCATAAACAATTGGCGTAGGGGTGCACCTAGCCGGAAACAAGCAATTCGGGCATTGGCTATCAACCAACAGATGGCCCGCTTCTGGAACACGAGCCAGGAACACAAGCATTTTAGCGACGCTACGCATTCACGGAAACACTTTAAGAATGCAATGGCATGATAATTAATTTGCGTACCGTTAATAGAAATTAAACATGACATGGTAATTGTGCAACATGATATATGTCGGAACTAGCTTCGTTGTCAAGCTAGTTCCCCAATTTGCGCCTAGGCGAGTATCATTTCGTCGCCTAGCCTCTTTTACGCCTACAACAAACAAATGGCCTAAAACATGGCCTAAACCCTAAGTGGCAAGTTTCACTTGCCTAGCACCGGGGATGACGATCACGAAGGTTCGTCTCGCGGATGCTAATCTACGGGGAAATCGCTGTTATGGGGAAACAATCATCAAAACAACATTCATTTCATTAGGGTTTCATAAAAATACAAATAGGTTATGAAAACATCAAGAGATCGATTTCTTACCGTGAGGAGGCGGAAGAAACACTCCGGAGAACCTAGGGACCAGATCTGGAAACGAATGGAGAAGTTTGGAGAACTAGGGCTTTTGGGGGATTTTGGGGATTTGATGGAGATTTGGGGAAGATGAGAGGTAGAATGTGTTGAGGGATGGTTTGGGTGATGGAGGATGAGCTTGGAATGGAGGAATAAGGGTTTGAGGAAGATGGGGGCTCAATGGGGGAGAAACTAGGGTTTTGGGTTGAGTGGAGGAAGAAGAAAACGTTTGGGAGGGGTTTAAATAGGATGGGCTGGCGGCTGCCCAGAAATTAGGGTTTTAACACAGATTAGTCGGTCAAAGAGCAACCACTGACCGACTAGTTTGGCAACTAGTCGGTCGGTCGACCAACGCAGACCGACTAAGTGTAAACAGTAACTTCTGAACAAAAATAGGATTTAGATTTAGTCGGTCGAAGAACAAATACTGACCGACTAGTTTGTCATCTAGTCGGTCGATAGACGTTCTTAAACCGACTAAGAGTAAACAGTAACTCGACTGTACAGAAGAATCAAGAATTAGTCTGTCTGAGTACAAAACTTAACCGACTAGTTTAACAACTAGTAGGTCGAAGGATGAACTTAGACCGACTAAGAATGAACAGTACTGATACTAAAATTTAGATGATGTGTTAGTCGGTTAAAGAAGCATTGCCGACCGACTAGTTTGTAACCTAGTCGGTCAACCAACGTTCTTAGACCGACTAACGATAAACAGTAACTCCTGAGAAATTTAGAAAGCCAACTAGTCGGTCCAAGAAGGATTGCCGACCGACTGGATCGTCATCTAGTCGGTCGGTGCCCCTTCTTACACCGGCTAATAAGCACCAAAAGTTCCGATACGGAGCGCGGAGCCCCGGGATCGATTCCTAAGACTCCTATGCTTCATCTAACAGTAAGATACGACCGTTATGTAGCCCGTCACGAATGACATACTTCGAAATCGACGATCCTAAGGAAGAAACGAGAAAACACGACGAAACGATCGAAAATGAAAGACACGGAGACGAAAACCACATATAAGGAGAAAATCCACCAAAACATATAATATAATATAATAAATCCAGATACAAGAAAACCAGTCGTTACAATGTGCCATCTCTGAAGATGATCACATACATCTCGATAGGTGTGGGAGGCTGTGCTGGTGGTGCAGGTGGTGCTGGCAGTGCTGGGATAGGGTCGCTACATGGTGGGAGAGGTGTGTCCCAGAGGAAGAAGAACCGGGGTCGCCAGTTTTCTTTCTCTTGGCAGTGGGCTGTCTACCACAAGAATGGGTGTGTGGAGGCATCGATGAATGTCGTGAATGTGATGCACACTACATGAAATCCAAGTGAAATGCTCGATAATGATAAGGAACGAGTGTACCGAGCAATCGATGCGACTCCCAAGAAAATTACTGAGTGTAAGGTGGCTCCTCAATCTTCGCCTCTGCAATCTTCATGAATGATCTCCCCAAGCTTTCCTGTTGCATAAAAACAGATGATTAGCATTAAGAATTCAAAATAATTAGGGTTGATCGAGATAAAATTGAGATTAATAGGGTTGATTTAGATTAGGGGTTGAATTGGGGCTCACGAGATGGAAAGGAGAAGAAAGGGGATGAGATAGAGTTCGACGGGGAGGTGGACGGCCGGACACGGTCGAGTGGGTGGTCGGCTAGTGGTGGTCGGGGCTGTCGCCGCGATAAATTGGTAGGGAGACGCGGTGGCGTGGATGGGGTGAGAGGAGGAAAGGGGGACTGCTGCTTGATTTGGGGGTGAAACCATCGATCGAGTGCTTTTTGGCCTTAAATAGGGGGCTGTGCCGCCTAATCACTCGGTCGAGTGATGATGGTCATTCGGTTGAGTGAGTAGAGTCAATCGGTCGAGTGAGAAGATGGGACAGAGTGTGAGTTTCTGAGTCTTCTGCTACAGTCTCCCACTTGGTCGAGTGGAATAAGTCACTCGGTCGAGTGAACTAATGACTCAGTTAAGTGGAGAGGCCTTACAGAGCATTAAAATTTGGCTCTCTGCTACATGAGTTCTGTCACGCCCAGCTTCCCAAGTATGGAAGGCAAGACGTGAAGAGGTCCGCTCAGACTTGGAGCTGTAAGGCTACAGTCTGATAAGCGTTTGGTAATTTAATCCAATAGCAGGTTCTTTGCATTACGACGAAACTACAATAACAGTAAAGAAAGAGAGACAATTAAAAATTATTCAACATTCAACATACACAGGTTTTATTCCAAACATATAGAGATAGTCATAAAGAATTACAGAGTCTGAAAGAAGGCCTAAGCATGGCCCCAAAAACTTGCTCGGCCCCGGATATACACCCGGAGAACGATTGTAGTTTTACCGCAAGCGCACGGTCAAGTGACGAGCGGGTATCGAACACGAGGAGGTGGTGTTGGTTCCATCCTATCCTAGGTTGGTTCGACTAAGAATGTATTATTGGTGGAGATGGTTATGGAATGATGTAATGGAAATGGTGGTGGATGTCGGTGTCGGTGATAAAGAAGTCGGTCGAATATCAATTCAAATACAATATAATAAAAGTGTCTAGGGCTAGGGAATTCCCGCTACGGATCGTCATACATCATTGTAAATAGTGAATCTCAATATTACTAGACTTGTGTTGAGGTGAACTAGTCGTAACTGAATAGAGAACCAAGCTCACGCTCTCGCGCTATTGCCGGTCTATAGCAACCTAGATTAGGGCCCACTCTCGTGCAAACCCTAACCTAAGCCACTAGCATGAAGATCGAAATCATCATCCAATCGCACCGCGAGCCCACTCTCGTGCAAACTCGAGTTACGATCTAGGTTGTGATAGTTCTTATTCGTCCAATCTCTTGCAAACGAATATGGGTATAGATTTATAATAAAAATCCTAGCTTTGGTCCAATCTCTTGCAAACCAAATCTAGAGAATCTCGATTATAAACCTAAATCGAATATCTAGGCCTTCCCATTGATTAGAATCCAATCTCTTGCAAACCCCAATCGATGGAAATCCCTAGCTATCCGTAATAAATCGATCACAACCTAACCTCCTAGCAATTCTAGCAACAAAGAGATTAATTCGTCACAAATCTGAAATTAGATCCATAGGGTTCATCCACATGCCCTAGAACAACAATTCTACTCAAGCATAGCAATAACGATAGAGAAATCGATAAAAAACATTGCTTGCATATATAAAGATATCAAAACAAAGATTCAAACAATAAGAATAAAATACTTAGCTTGATGAAGATCTTCAATCCAAAATACAAGCTTTTAGATCTAAGAGGGGGCCTAGGGCATGGCCTAACCTCTAAAATAACTCTAAGAAAACATGTTGGGACCCCCTCTAATGGTGGCTACAACCCTCTTAAATAGCCCCCAAAAAACCCTCACAAAACTGCCTAAAACCCCCCTGAAACCCGCGCCCAAAACAAATTCTGCGCGCAACTTAAGTTCTGCGCGAGTCGCGACTCGGCCGAGTGGAAAGCTCACTCGGCCGAGTGGGAATTCCTGCAGAAATTCCAGAGAACAGCACTCTGTCAAAAACTGGCAAAAACTGGTCACTCGGCCGAGTGGGAATGTCACTCGGCCGAGTGGAAATGTCACTCGGCCGAGTCGGTCTCCAAAGGATCTCTGAGATCGACTGTAAAATTCCAGTAAGTCGGCTCTTTTGGTTGCCGTCGTTCGTGTGCCACTTGGGCGAGTGGTGTCTCCATACTCGGCCGAGTGGGATGTCGTCACTCGGCCGAGTGCACGCTAATCTTCAAGTAATTGCGTGTCCGATCTGGCCGGCCGAGCGGGCTTCTTTGCTCGGCCGAGTGACTCCTTCACTCGGCCGAGTGGCATGCTGAAAATGCCCAATCTTCATCATTTCGCTTCCTCGTTGCTCCTACGACGTTCTTTCTTCTTCCACTCGTCTTCTATCCCTGATAGGTCCTCAATAAGTCCATGAGCGATGCTCCGTTATGCGTACAAGTCATTTAAGCTCATTTTTGCTCCCAATTGCTCATATTTCCTGAAATCCGACAAAAACAAGAAATAGTGAAAAGTAACACAATATCATCGAATAATCGTGAAAATCGCAATATGAGCAACCGAAATGGCATGCAAATATGCAGAAAAAGGTGTAAAATATGCACCGATCAATGGCCGAAACTAAAACAAGAAATAGTGATACGCACTGAACAACCTAATAGTAGCTACTAAAAGTAAACAACAACTAAGAGGAAACCTCTTGCTGAGACTAAGGATAGAACACTGGTGTCCTTGAACTAGACATCAGCAAGCTATTGTCCTCAGCAACAAACTCAGACTCTAAACCTGACATGTGACACCCAAAGAGAAAAGGGCACATGTTAGCAAAAATCTCCAAAAGGGAAAGGGAGACTTTTGTGCAAGGAAACGTAAAGTATAAAGAATGCAACTTAGCAGTTTAAAAAGAGAAGTCAAGGCATACTAGTTCAATGAATGCAGCAGTTAAAATAAGATGACATGGCATGTTATTTCAATGAATGCAGCAGTTAGAATGAACATGATAATAACTAGGAATGGCAATACGGCGGGGCGGGGCGGGTATTTAACTACCCAAGCTTGCCCCGACCCATCTACAGGCCGGGGCGGGGCGGGTCGCGGGCCGGGGCGGGGCAGGTTCTTTCTTACCAAAACCGGGTTGGGCCGGGTCGGGCCAGTCGGGTCAGGTCATTAGTATCATCCATATGAATCCCAAATAAAAAATTTATTTGTGAATTGAGAGAATTTTGATTTATTTCGTAATTTGGAATTGGGAATTGGCCCAATTAGGAGAACCGTGGAATAGAGTATAAGCTATGGGTTATTCGCTGACTGCATGGTCCGCATCAAAAATGTAAGGCTTTTTAGAACCTCTATAGTTTACCGGTGTAGGATCCTGTCAAAACAACGACGTTAGGATCGAATAATAAAGTAGAGACTTACGTTTGCGTACGCGGCACCGTAATCTCTGAACTTTGCCCTCGGATTCGCCACAACGGTCGATACTTCGTCACGGAGGATCGAATCAGAGTTTCACCGTCTAAATCTCTATTTAGAAGAGGATTTTAATGGAAGGGAGAAGAAGAACATAAGATGCCTTTTGCAAACTTATGGCATGGAAAGTGTAGTTTGAATGCCTTACCCTTGGGTCCTATTTATAGGCTTTAGGGGTAGTTATTGTAGGAAATAACTAAATATAAGCTTATTAGCCTATATTAGAACATTCATTTATCCTCTTCTTCATTCACTTATCAAGTGCCTTTATGCACTTATAAAGTGACTTTTTCCACTTATCGAGTGGCTTTTTCCACTTATCGAGTGGTCCTTTTCACACGAAAAAAGGTTCCCTTCGTGCACGCTTTCGTGCACGCGACATCTGAGGTCCATATACCCTCATACATCCCCTCATAGGTGTATTTATGTCGTCCATATCCAACATCTCCCACTCACACTTGAGGGGATTGTAAGGAAACATCTTTCCTTTAACTCTTCTGTTTATCATACCGAGAAATAGGCCGTGTGACCGTCATGCGCATAGAGTCCGCTGTTGTGCACTTGTTAGAGATACACAACACCCCTCGAGGTGCAAAGTTGAGTAGATCAACGCATGCTTTACCCTAGATTATTTCTTCACATTTCTTATACTTTATATTCAACTATTGAATCCCATCTGGATTACAATTGGCTGGTCAGCTTTGAATCTCTAAAGTCCAAATGTGAATATGAAATTAATCTTCCTCTTCTTGCGATCCTTTTGATCTTGACTTGACTTGCTTTTCTAACATGCCCCGCCGGACCAAATTGACCATAGTCCATAAGCAACATGCTAAGATAGCAATCACCCAGTCAAATCTAAAGGAACCAATTAGAGTCCATAAGGGTAATGAGTTAAGACCCATGTGGTCTTTGGTTCTCACATAATAGTAAACACAATTACTATTCTAACCCATTGGTCAAAAATGCATACGTAGTATGAATACGTATTACAACATCACTCCTTTCCCAGGGAGCGTATGTCTTAATGATGTTGTAAGGATGATAACCAGACACCACAATGTCTGACTTTGAGTACCTTTTACTACTCAAATAATCATCTGGACCCACATCCCGCATAAGACAGATAGGATTTCAAAAAATCTTCTTAAATCTTTTGAAAGCATCCATATGATGCAGATCTTTCATACAACCATTTTGTTTAAGTCATGACTCTAAATCATCCGTCTGAAGATTTTGACTTTAAACAGGTCTCATCTTTATTTTATCCGTCTGATATAATAAAGGCGGTTGCTCATGTGAGAGAGCCAACCTCAATCTGTCCGACATACAAAAAAATAGCTGAGATTTAAAATGTACACAAACATTTTCAAGAAAGTCATATGCAATGTTGAAAAGAACTTATTCTTTTATTAAATTTTATCATTTACAGACATGGGAATTTCCATTGGTACAACTCAGCTCTTACGCAATCCTTGAGATGATAAGTGTTTGTAAAACACATCTCTGGGGATCGCCTTCGTAAGCGGATCCACTATCATCTCATGCGTAGATATGTACCTTATGTCTACCTTCTTAGTCTTATCATAGTCTTTTACAAATTTGTAGCGGATATCTATGTGTTTGGTCTTACAATGGAATTTAGGATCTTTGACATAGGCTATAGATGCTTGACTGTCGCTGTGTATAGGTACAGCACCTGAGTCACTTGCATCAATTAGCCTGTCTAAGAACTTCCTAAGCCAAACAGCCTGTAACGCCTCGCTCCCCAGGAAACCCGATAAGTACGAATCTGTATCAGGTAATCCCAAAGCAACGAGTGTTACGAAAGAAAATACGAAAAACTCAAGCAGATCCACTGCGCACTGCTGGGATAGTGCATGTAATGTTCCCGAAGCACAACCAAACAACCAATAACATAACACAGAAAGTAACACAGAGGAAAACTGCACAACAACTAAACCCAAAGAATAAGTCTGATTTAGATACATCATCCAGTAACACATACATCCATCATAAAAATCTCGTCACTACCCAAACAAAGCCCCAAAAGTACAAACACTCTCTCCCTCCCCTCGCCATCCCAAAGTAACTCATCCACAGAACTCCACTGATCCACTTCCTAGCCATCAACCAACTCCATCACCAACACCTGAAAAGCCAACTGTGGGGCACGTCAACGCGTGACCCAGTAGGAATACCATACCCCAACTAGCCCTTACAGGAAGTGTGGAAAGGTGCACGTGAGCAGGCAGAGTGTATGACATGGCATAAACATCTACTGTAGTAAAGGAAGTAACAATTATAATTATGAGCAGGCAGAGCGCACGTGCACCAGGCAAGGTGTACATACTAGCATAATGTACAAGAGACAACAAGTAACGAGTACAACATTTATAATGAGCAACCAAGTGAGAAGAGTAAACCAAGGAAACTGGTAACATGGAACCCGTCTCACTTCCACTTACTGAAGCTTCACAAATGAAAGCATTCCACCTCATTTTCCAGTATGCACCCATCTCAAGCAATTCATGCATTCATGGCAACAATCATACATTCAAGGAAACATTCATATCTATAACCACAAGTCACACATAATACTCAATGATGCCATGATGCATATGAAACACAAAGCAATTGCTATGAGATGCAATGCAATGCAATGCAATAGGGATCCCATGAATGAGCCGGCGTGCAAGTGTTTCGTGACTACTCCGTTATCACGTAGAGCCACCTAATGGTATCAAGAGGTTGCCCACGGCGACTCCTCCCGCCCCCTACCGTGGCAACTTTGTTCATGCCCGTGCACTCCACCGTTCGTGTCCTAATAACATCATATCCAAACTTTCTTTCTTCTCCCCACATCAACACCTCTTGAAGGCCAACATTGTTATCAACAATTAATTCACCAAGATATTGAACATAATGAAAATTAACAACTTTATGAACATGAGGTGGCAAAATAAACAACTGATGAATCATGTAACAATCATATAATGAAGCCGCAAAACATGGACATCCATAATTGAACACAAAACAACACATTTATGCAACCCAGTTTCTGGAAATAACAGGACAGTCCCAGACAGAGGCATATTGCTCCAAATATTTGTATCAAACATGCCCATACAATACAAATGAAAGTTGTAGATATAGTGTTGTGGAGTCACAGTTAAAATTTCAAGTGGAAATTCCCAATGTGTAATTTATGGTGAATTGTTTGGTGAGAACTGTCGAATCTGTTTTTTTGGACAGATTCCAGGGTCTGTCTTTATTGCTGATTTTGGGCATATTACAGTCAGAATTACGAAAACACTATTTCAGGGAAAATTGTAGAGAAAGTTGTTACCTTTCCAACGAGACTAAGATCACCAATTTCTATGGAGTGTGTAGGGACTGATCTACGTTTTGCTAAACTGTGTACAAACTGGGAGAAATGCCGACATGTTGTAAAGATAAAAATTTTAACCCTATTTCCAGTTCGAATTGATAAAAATTTACAACATAAAAGTTATAGATAACAGTCCAATCTTTAAGCCATAAAAATTTCAGAGCAAACTCAATTCTAGATTGGAAGGAATAAGCAGAACAATCAGCATGTAAATCTGTCCAGAGTTGCTCACCGCACAAAACCACCCAAAACTCAGGATTGCTCACCGCGCACAACCATACAAATCTCGGGATTGCTCACCGCGCACAACCATACAAACTCAGGATTGCTCACCGCACACAACCATACAAATCTCAGTATTGCTCACCGCGCACAACCATACAAATCTCAAGATTGCTCATCGCACACAACCATACAAACTAAGGATTGTCATAAGAAAAGGTATAGCCACAACAACAACCATCATGAAACTAAGCATGCAACTCTAATACTAGTTGGAGATGGAATCATACCTTAGGGGTGATGAGACATAAGGGGTAGCCCAAATCCCTATGGCTCCTCCTTCTTCAAATCCTTCTCCTTCTCCTTCACGAGCTCCCAGAATGAGCAATGGCACCCAAACGACGACAGGGATGCTACGGGTGTGTGCAGAGTGAGGGTGGCGTAGCCCTATGGGTGCTCAGCCTCCCTAAAGTCTAAGAGGGAGCGATGGGAAAGGACGAATTCGGCCTGATCTTGGAGAGAGGGAGAGATATTTTTAGAAGAGTTTAGAAACGAGGAGAATTTAGGAGAAGAGAGTAGAAGAACCAAGAATTAAGTAGAAGAGTCAAGAAGTCATATTTACAAGGTTGCCATTTCTCCACAAATATCTCTTCCACTCTCAGAATTACTCAACGCACAAATCCATACAAAATCCAGAATTGCTCAATGCACAAAACCATACAAAATCTAGAATTGCTCAATGCACAAAACCATACAAAATCCAGAATTGCCACCCAACCTTAATTACAAGTATGCCATTACTTCTCACACTCTCCTATTATGCACACACACTCCCCATCAATTACAAGAATGCCACTAACCTTAACCCCTTTCATACTAGCCTCTCTACACCAATCCTACACACCCATTCACACACATACACATACCATCACATAACCCCCGTCATGCATCACATACCCATGCATGACCTCACTATTCCTGCATGTATACTACATGCACGATCAACCACATAAATCACACACAAATATGTACTAACTTGTATACAAGCATATACACGATACATAGTACACAGATATACACTCTATATTCACATAAAAGCATAGTCCTTTCGAATATGGCACTCTGGGCCATTACACAGCCTCTTGGACTGCCATGCTAAATGCTACAAACTCGGCTTCCATAGTTGAAAGTGCGATGCAGGATTGTTTCTTGCTACTCCAGGATATTGCACCAAATCTGAGTAGAAAACATATCCTGAGGTCGATCGTCGCTCATCGAGATCACCCGCCCAATCAGCATCAGTGTAGCCTTCGAGCCTCAAGGCATCTCCTTGATAGCATAAAGCATAGTCCGTAGTTCCCTTAAGATACTGCAATATCCTCTTAACCGCTTTCCAGTGTACTTGCCCTGGATTGGATTGGTAACGACTTACCATTCCAACGGCAAAACAGATGTCCGGTCTTGTACACATCATAGCGTACATAAAACTACCAACTGCACTGGAATATGGAACTTTTTCCATAATTTCCTTTTCCTTTTGGTTCTTTGGACACGATTTCAGACATAAATTATCGCATTTGCTTATAGGAGTATCAATGGACTTGCAGTCATGCATATTAAAACGTTCTAGAACCTTCTTTATATAAGTCTCTTGTGAAAGAGAAAGAAGTTTCTTTGAACGATTCCTTGAAATCTTAACTCCAAGGATATATGTGGCTTCTCCCATGTCTTTCATCTCAAAAACTGATAAAAGCCAAGCCTTGATATCCATCACAAAGCCCTTGTCATTTCCGGCTATCAAAATGTCATCTACGTATAGAGACATAATAACATACTTGCTTTTAATCCTCTTGATATATACACAGTTATCTTCATCAAGCATGGTAAAACCATTTGATAAGACAACTTCTTGAAATCGTAAATACCATTGCCTCGAGGATTGTTTAAGAACATATATGGACTTACGAAGTTTACAAACCTTATGTTCGTTTCCTTCTTTTACAAACCCTGTTGGTTGTTCCATATAGATCTCCTCGTCCAATTCTCCATTGAGAAAGGCAGTCTTTACATCCATCTGATGTAATTCGAGGTCTAAGCAAGCTACCATAGCCAGAATCAGGCGAATCGAGGTAAAACGAACAACAGGTGAGAAGGTCTCTTCGTAGTCTATCCCTTCCTATTGCGTAAAACCTTTCGTGACAAGGCGAGCTTTATATCTGTCTATAGAGACATCAGCCTTATGCTTGATCTTGAGAACCCATTTGTTCCCAATAGCTCTACGTCCTCTGGGTAAGTCAACTAAGTCCCAGACTTGGTTAACTTTCATGGATTCTAACTCTTCCTTCATCGCTTCCATCCATTTGTCTTTCACATGGCATGATACGGCCTGTTTGAAAGTAGCAGGCTCGTCATCATCTTGTAGTAAAGTCATAAAGGTTTGCGGAAATTCATCCTCAAATCTTAGAGGAGCCAACTTTGTACGACTACTACATCGTATTTGAGATTCTTCAAGTCCTTGTTGACTCGAATTTAGATCAATTCTAATATCACTCCCACTTGGAATGTCGTTAGAAATGCTCCCACTTGGATCATTATTCCCGTATGGAATAGGATTTGCGTCATTCGTATCATCCATTGGTGAAGTTTGAAACGTATTTTCGTCTTCACCAAGAATTCTCCCACTCGAATGAGGTAATCCTTCTTGATCATTAATCTTAAATAGAGATAAGTCCTGACTTATCTCGCCCTTCTTGGAAACTCGTTTTCCAAGAAAGTGACATCCCTCGACTCAAATTCAATTAGACCTCCATTGTCTTCCTGACCAATGAAAACATAACCTTTGGAGTTTTCTGCGTATCGTATAAAGATACATTTCCTTCCCCGTGGCCCAAGTTTGCCATACTTATGGGAGGAAATATGTGCGTAGGATGCACAACACCAAGGTTTTAAAATGTTTAAGTCAGGAGACCTTTGGTTCCACAACTTATAAGGAGTGGAGCTAACTGATTTCGAGGGTACGCGGTTCAAGATGAAAGCGTCCGTCAATAATGCATCACCCCAAAAGGTGATTGTCAAGTTAGCTTGCGCCATCATTGAACGGACCATTTCCATTAAAGTCCTATTTCTCCTTTCTACAACACCATTTTGTTGCGGAGTATAAGGCATAGTTACCTGATGAACTATGCCCTTTTCATCACAAAGTTCCTTAAAACTTGCTGATTGATATTCACCGCCCCTATCGGTTCGCAAGACCTTAATCTAGTGATCTAATTGATTTTCCACTAAACTCATATAGTTTTTAAAGCAGGTTAATGCTTCACTTTTGTGGGATATCAAATAGATATGTCCGAATCGGGTGAAGTCATCAATAAAAGTGATGAAATAGGACTTCCCGCGTCTTGTCTTGACATTCATCGGACCACATATGTCCGAATGGATGAGCTGTAATGGAACCTCGGCCCTTGTGCCGGTTCCAAACGGCTTGCGACAAGATTTCCCTACAAGGCAATGTTCGCAAGTCGACATTTTGACCTTTGAAACATTGGATAGAAGGCCACTTTTGGCAAGTCTATCCATTCGTGTTGGTCCAATGTGACCAAGCCTTGCGTGCCAACAAATTATATCAGACTCATAAGTCGAAGAATTTGTAATAAGGAAATTTTCATTACAAAATAAAGAGTCATACATTGTATTTAATACAATAAATCCTTTGAATACATACACAGTACCAATTAAGGAATTATTACAAAACAAGTCCACTTTACAATCATGAAAAAACCAGCTATAGCCAAGACCCATTAACACGACCACAGATATAATATTCCTTCGAATATCTGGAGCGAAGAGGACATCATGTAGTAAGATAGTGCGGCTGTTGTCCAAGACTAGCTTGCAAGTCCCAACGCCTTTCACTTCAACACGTGTGTTGTTTCCAACATAAATACACTTGTTCCTTGGGGTATCCGGTGATACTCCACGAAGGAACGTCTGTCCCTTGCTATGTGGTCGGTGGCACCTGAATCAATTATCCAAAATGGATTAGATTCTACAAGAAATATTGAACTAGAAACACATATGTAACTAGTATTACAAGTTACCTCGTCGCTTCCACTCGTACATGAACGAGCATAGTGACCGAGCTTGTTGCACTTGAAGCACTTGATCTTCTTCAAGTCTTTCTTCTTGTGCCATTTCTTGTGTCCACCCTTATGTTTGGGTTTCTTGGTAGACTCAGGTTGTTTATTACGTTCGTTAGTAAACTTTGAACGATCTTTCCGTTTCTTTCCTCCGTGTGAGGAACTAGCAACCATGTGCACTTCTGCACTTGGCTTGGCGGCCGCAAGCCGCTCTTCCTCTAACTCGAGGTGCTTAAAAACGTCGCTGAAGTTCTTGATGCTCTCATTATGAGTGAGATGCATCTTCATTTGGTCCCACCCATTTGGTAGGGAACGTATGACTGCTTGGATTTTTTGCTCATCAGTGAGCACATGACCTGCATCCTTTAACTCTGAGATAAGATTCGCCATATGTCGCAGATGTTTCCCCATGGAATGATCTGGACGTTTCTTGTATGAATCAAATCTTATAGTTAAGGCGCGGAGTTTAGACACCGATGTGCCACCAAACTTCTCCTCAAGCTTGGACCATATGTCCATGGCTAAGTCATGTTCTCGGAAGATGCGCATTATGTCATCGGCCATACTGCTCAATAACGTAATGCGGGCTATCTTGGTCTTCCGAGACCAAGCATCAAAAGCTTCCTTGTCTCGTCTGTGTTGGGCCGTAGTGCCCAACTCAGGTTCAATCATTATGTTCTTTAGAGTTTCGAGCACTTCTTGCTCCTCTAGAACGTATTGTATCTTGATGGACCATAGTTTGTAATTATCGTCGTTGAGTTTTTCACCTCTGTTTAACTCAGCGACGATATTCTTTGAAGCGGAAGACATTTTACTTTTAAAATGCTGCAAAAGACACAAAAAAAACCGAAGGTTCGATCAAAAATCATTGCATAAAATTCTTATACACATAGTCATCATACATTTTTATGATTCATTAGTCTCGGCCAGCGGCCCGACCAGGGAAATGGCTAGGTCATGGTTCACTACCCCCAGACAGAGCTGAGGTGTCCCACAAACTAGTCCAAAAGACCACTGGTCGAATCATGATCCATTGAGATACTGAATCAATCGAATGTGAAATTTCAGACTAGTTTAATATCACTCCCACTTTGAAAAAAAATCCCACTTGGAATGATATTATTATATTTGATAAGTTACTTTCGAAAAATATTGAAGATGTTGCTCTAGAATCGGAAAGGTCTCTACGATTTCAATCACCATCTAGAACAACTTTCAATATTTCCCCCTCACTTATCAAACGATAGTACTCTTATAGTACTTCGCAGCAGAAAAGCGTTTTTGAAAACGTATTTTTTCAAAAAAAAAATATTTTGCAAACGTATTTTGCAGTATTTTGAAAACGTATTTTTCAAATGCAAAAAATCGATATTTCAACTTAGTACCCTTATGATACTAGCGAAATATACGGTAATCCCTGGCCATTGCCGGGACGAGCCGTAGCCGTGCCAAGGCCGGATCCCCCCTTTGGGGATTTTTCTGCAAGTCATCGTCGCCGGCTCCCATATGGATCCATGCGCTCTCCCCCTATAGGAGAATATTGCCGCAGACGACTGCCATCGGCCCCGTATGGACCGGTCATGCATGTCACATTCATACAAGCTCTCCCCCCGCAAATACAGGGTCAACCGGGACTCGATCGGGGCTCGGCACTGGCTGCGGCCGGCCAATGCCGGCCAAAAGTTCCACACTGGTCGGCCAGGGCCTCTGCCCTGGCCGGCTAGGGGCCCTGGCCCCCCCCGGCCAGGGCCTCTGCCCTGGTCGAGGCCGGCCAGGGCTGGCCAATGCCTGGCCCTGGCCTCTGCCAGGGCCGGCCATGGCCATGACCCCTGGCCAGGGCCGGCCGGGCCCTGGCCTGGCCCTGGCTCCTGGCCAGGGCCGGCCAGGCCCTGGCCTGGCCGCGGCCAGGGCCCTTTGGCCCTGGCTGAGGCTGACATGGCCAGGGCCCCCTGGCCCTGGCCGGCCATGGCCCATATGGCCATTGCCAGCCACCCCCTTGTATGGGGTTGGCCGCTCACCCCCGTCGGAGGGGTAGCCATGGTGGTTATTGGCCGTAGCCAACCCCCTCCGTATGGGGAGGGGGGTGCATTGACTTCATAGCCCATTTGGCCATGGTGATCATGCACCAAATTTCATCTTCTCCGATGAGAATAACCACCACCTTCTTCTCCGATGAAGCACCCGTTCGTCGAGAAAGTAGTTATCCTTCAATGGTCATGTGCCAAAATGAAAAAAAATAACATATTTTAAAGTTCGTAAACTACACGCTCCACATGAAGAGAGCGCCCATTCCCTTTTGAATGGAGACTCGGCATCCATGAAGAGTGCGATTTTGGCGATATGAACGGTCGGTTCTTCCCGTCACGGAGAGTTCCTGCCATATCCGTAAAGACAGAAGACCCTAACGTGAAAAGAACAACCGCTGTGTTCTCTCCGTCACGAAGCGTTCCTACCATATCCATAATGGTAGGATACCCATTCGTGAAAAAGACAACGCCTCGTTCATCGGTTCGACGGGGCGACGGTTTGACCGGGGCGAACCCGTATGGCTCTGATACCAATGTAGGATCCTGTCAAAACAACGACGTTAGGATCGAATAATAAAGTAGAGACTTACGTTTGCGTACGCGGCACCGTAATCTCTGAACTTTGCCCTCGGATTCGCCACAACGGTCGATACTTCGTCACGGAGGATCGAAGCAGAGTTTCACCGTCTAAATCTCTATTTAGAAGAGGATTTTAATGGAAGGGAAAAGAAGAACATAAGATGCCTTTTGCAAACTTATGGCATGGAAAGTGTAGTTTGAATGCCTTATCCTTGGGTCCTATTTATAGGCTTTAGGGGTAGTTATTGTAGGAAATAACTAAATATAAGCTTATTAGCCTATATTAGCACATTCATTTATCCTCTTCTTCATTCACTTATCAAGTGCCTTTATGCACTTATAAAGTGACTTTTTCCACTTATCGAGTGGCTTTTTCCACTTATCGAGTGGTCCTTTTCACACGAAAAAAGGTTCCCTTCATGCACGCTTTTGTGCACGCGATATCTGAGGTCCGTATACCCTCATACATCCCGTCATGGGTGTATTTATGTCGTCCATA
Organism: Scilla litardierei; assembly: GCA_030789695.1. Lineage (NCBI taxonomy): Eukaryota > Viridiplantae > Streptophyta > Magnoliopsida > Asparagales > Asparagaceae > Scilla > Scilla litardierei. The sequence goes on along the minus strand of CM061133.1, from coordinate 110,977,859 downwards.
TCCAACAACCGGGCCGGGCCGGGCTGGGGCGCATACAAAGCCCAAGCTTGCCCCGACCCGGCTGCGGGCCGAGTCGGGCCAGGTCAAAACCGGGTCGGGCCGGGCGGGTCAGGCCATTACTGCCATCCCTAATGATAACAAGGCATGCACGTCGTAGCAAAAGCCATGAAACACTATTTCACGAATTCACGAACACTAGCTTATCACTTCGTGCACATGGTTTACGCCTTTTGGCTGAAGTGGTTGTACGTGCACACTTCTACGCTCAAGTGATCGCTTAACCCTACCCCTCCACGTGTATATGGATTGGCACCCATCTTTTGGATCATGAGCAAGGAGTGTTTTTGGCATAGGGTTGTACCCGACAAGCAGGTGTCTAGCCTCAATCAATATGTGGCAGTCAAAATCCTACTCGCTGCAGCTTACAATTTTAAAGTAGCGTGTGCTACACATTCATGATAAAGATGCATGAAATGACATGTCAAATGCATGAACTTGGCAATAAGCAGTTAAAAGTGCATACAGTTAATTTGAATTTAAACGTGGCATGCAGTATGAAATGATAGCACAGCAAGGGTGTCGGATCTAGCTTCGTTGTCAAGCTAGATCAAGTAGGGTGTCGGATCTTGTTTCGTTGTCTACCTAGATCAAGTACGGGCGTCTAGACGACTATCATTTCACCGCCTAGTCTCTTTTACACAATTTTACAAAATGGCCTAAAACATGGCTTAACAAATTATTGTGCAAGTTTCACTTGCCTGAAAGAGACGTGCTGCAAGTCAGACGATCAAAGAGTCCAGATATCTCCTAAGTGCTCAATCAATGCCCAACCTACAGTCCCGTATTATTAATCTTCAATTAGTGAGTTACCAAAGCAATGAAATCACAGTTTTTATCTTGTTAACATGCGGGTGTGGGTTCCTACGGTTCAGGTATACCTTAACACGACACGAGAGCTACACTGACGGCGGGTAGCGACGTCAAGGGTTGGATTCCGGTATCGTGTAAGGTACGGTGATGTCTACGGCTTGCGATGACGACGGTGACCACGATAGCCCGACGGGCGTACGGCAATGAGCAAGGGAAGGTCGCGGCCTAGGTATAGCTGTTGCACGCGGATCCGGGGCACGGCCTACTGCTGAATTTCGCGCGGCAACGGTGCGAGGGAAGGAAGATGGCTGATTATGGATAGGGAGAGAGGGTCAACAAATGGTGGAGGCTGCCGGATGTTGTGAGGTAGTTCACAAGGGGTTCGGATCTGCTGCTGGCCTAGGGGTTCACCGGAGGAGCTTGGCCGGATCTAGTGGAGGAGAGGGCTGTTTTGCATGGTGATGGGGGTTTTAAGGAGGGTTGTGTGGTTGTCCTTGGTGGATGGAGGGAGGTTGTGCAAGGAAATGGACTTGGCCGGAAGTTGGATGGCTGGAGGACAGCTTGCACTGGCAGCGGGTGCAGGCCGCGGTAAGGGGATGAAGACCGTGCGTTTCTAGGGTTGATCAGTAGGTTTAGATGTGGATGAGGCTGCCAGATGTTGTGCAAGGAGAGGGGGTGCGCAGCTAGGGCTGATTGGATCTAGGGGAAGTTCGGCCGAAGGGAGGGATGTCCGGCGGCGGTTGTGGAGGGCCGGCGAAGGTGGCAACCGGAGCTATGGGCTGTGCGCGGCCTGGGCTGCTACATGGGGGTTGCGATAGCTTAAATCTAGAGAGGAGCAGGAGGCCGGATGAAGGGAGGCCGCGGTGGAGGCTGGTGATGGCCAGTGAGCAGGTGGAGAGGAGGGGGCCGTGACTTCATGGGTGTGGCGGCTGTCAAGAGAGAACAAGCCCTAGGTGCTTGCGTGTGTGTTGAAAACCAAGATGGGTTTTGTTAAAATGGATAAAAAGGGATGTAAATAGGGTGATTGAAGAGAGGGTGCGAGAGAGGGGGAGGGTAGAACTTGTGTGTCATATAGCTAGAGAAAAACAACATGTGAAACGTAGTAAAACCTATTGATTTAATTAGATTATTAATTAGGATGTAGATTTTGAATTAACTAGGGTTAATGAAAATTTAAGGTGATTAGAGTGAATGAAGGGTCTAATGGTGTCCGAAAATTATAAGAAAAATATCGAGATGATCGTGTCGACGAGAGGTTCGAGACTACAATGATCGGTCACGGGTTTGGTCAATGGAAAATGGAACTAAAAATTAAGAGACCAAACGACGAAGTCTAAAGTTATGATACCCCTTCAGACAAAGTTGTTTTGTGGGAGAATGAACCGTGAAATAACGTTCACGAATAATCCCACAAATAAGTACTCTCTGAGAGTGTCACAACGACACATCACATCGTATGTTTGGGACACAAGAAGAGGCAACTAAAAATACGCGTACGAAAGAAAGTACGCGCACAAAAGACGTACGATCGAAAAGCGACCGTGACATCCTACCCACCTTAGAATGAAGTCCGTCCTTGGACTTTCTAACTGTAAATATACCTAGCCACTCTAGTAACTACCCCAATCACATCACACTATAATTCAAACCATGTATAGTTACTACAAGTGCTTATATATGCACTAGGTAGTCAAACGTTAATACTACAAACATGTATATATGTACACACATTCTATACTTATACCTATCATAGACAGTCAAATTTCATACACGTACTTCAATCATTCAGATAGTCACGTACATCCCTTATATAGCTATCGCACACTTATCACATAACCAAGGTACACATACTTACATTAAAATAGTTCACACTAGCAAATACAATCATAGTACTTCACGTATAGATAACTACTATGAACAAAACAACATGGATATACTACTCCCTATATCTCCTAGTATACATCTGTAACGACTGCTTTTCATGTATCTGGATTTATTATTATATAATATGTGTTTTGGTGTATTTTCTCCTCTTGTGTGGTTTTCGTCTCCGTAGCTTTCATTTCGATCGATTCGTCATATTTTCTCGTTTCTTCCTTAGGATTGTCGATTTCGAAGTATGTCATTCGTGACGGGCTTCATAACGGTCGTATCTTACTATTAGATCAAGCCTAGGAGTCTTAGGAATCGATCCCGGGGCCCCGCGCTCCGTATCGGAACTTTTTGTGCTCATTAGCCGGTATAAGAAGGGGCACCGACCGACTAGATGACGATCCAGTTGGTCGGCAATCCTTCTTGGACCGACTAGTTAGCTTTCTAAATTTCTCAGAAGTTACTGTTTATCCTTAGTCGGTCTAAGAACGTTGGTTGACCGACTAGGTTGCAAACTAGTCGGTCAGCAATGCTTCTTTAACCGACTAACACATCATCTTAATTTTAGTTGAGTTACTGTTTACTCTTAGTCGGTCTAAGAACGTTCATCGACCGACTAGATGCTAAACTAGTCGGTCAGTATTTGTTCATGGACCGACTAACTCTAAATCCTATTTTCGTTCAGGAGTTACTGTTTACACTTAGTCGGTCTGCGTTGGTCGACCGACCGACTAGTTGTCAAACTAGTCGGTCAGTGGTTGCTCTTTGACCGACTAACCAGTGTTAAACCCCTAATTTCTGGGCAGCCGCCAGCCCAACCTATTTAAACCCAACCCAAATGTTTTCTTCTTCCTCAACACGACCCAAAACCCTAAAATCTTCCCCCTTGAGCCCCCATCTTCCTCCAAGCTTCAATCCTTCATTCCAAGCCCTAAATCCATCATCCAAACCATCCATCCACTCTATCTACCTCTCATCTTCCCCAAAATCTCACCAAATCCATCAAAATCCCCAAATCCCCCAAAACCCTAGTTTCCCCAAACTTCTCCATTTGCTTCCAGATCTGGTCCTAGGGTTCTCCGGAGTGTTTCTTCCGCCTCCTCTCGGTAAGAAATCGATCTACCGTTGTTTTCATAACCTATTTATATTTTTATGAAACCCTAATAAATTTCATGTTGTTTGATGTTTGTTTCCCCCATAACAGCGATTCCCCCGTAGAATAGCATCCGTGTGACGAAGTGGTCGTCATCCCCGGTGCTAGGCAAGTGAAACTTGCCACTTAGGGTTTAGGCCATGTTTTAGGCCATTTGCTTGTTGTAGGCGTAAAAGAGGCTAGGCGACGAAATGATACTCGCCTAGGCGCAAATTGGGGAGCTAGCTTGACAACGAAGCTAGTTCCGACACATATATCATGTTGCACAATTACCATGTCATGTTTACTTTCCATTAACGGTACGCAAATTAATTGTCATGTCATTGCATTCTTCAAGTGTTTCTGTGATTGCGTAGCTTTGCTACGAATGCTTGTGTTCCTGGCTCGTGTTCCAGAAGCGGGCCATGTGTTGGTTGATAGCCAATGCCCGAATTACGTGTTTCCGGCTAGGTGCACCCCTACGCCAAATGTTTAAGAATGCGAGCTCATTGTGCGGGGCAACCCCAGGCTCACTAGCTGAGCTCATTGTGCGGGGACCCAGGCTCCATTACGTGTGGGTATTGGGGGTAAGAGTTAAGCGACCAATCAACTGGGAGTCTGCCCAATCAGCAACTGCAGTGGTAAGGCGTAAACTCTGGGTTTTGGGGTAGATGTTAAGCGGCCAATCAGCGAATGTGAAACCATTCAGCTGTAAGGCGTAAACATCTACAAACAACGTGAATAGTGAATTGATTGAGATTGATAGTAGCTTGGCTACTCTTGTCTTGTCTTGTCTTGTCTTGTCTTATCCCGATGATAGTTCTCTTGTACAAATCGTCTTGCCATGTCTTGTTCGTGCACTCATGTTATAACTGCCATGTCATGCATACTATAACTGCTAGGTTGCTAGTTGCCTTACTTTCAGTTTCCTTGCCCAAGTCTTTTAGACTTGCTGACATGTGCCCCTTTACTCTTTTGGGTGACACATGTTAGATCCTGAGCCTGAGTACCTTGTTGAGGACGAGGTGTTTGCTGATGCCGAGCCCGAGCTTGTGTTTGACGGGGAGTACGTGGACACTGGGGACCAGTCCTAGTGTCTTCGTTGTGTTTTACTTTTATTAGACAGTTGTTTTGTTATCGGTGCGTGGCACCTATACCTTGTTATGTCGTCGCTTTTGTTGGCCTTGTTCTGGGCCCTTAGACTCTTTTCTTTTAGCCTGGTGGCTTTTCTGGATGTTGGACTTATTTTCATGTTGGACAATTATGAGATGTGAGATTTTATTTCAGTCTCTCCTTGTGTTATTATTGTTGTTCCGTTGTGGTTACAGGGACCTGCTTATATATTATTGACGCTTATCGGGTTTGGGGCTTCACAGCTCCACTCTCGTGCGGACCTTTTCACGTCTCGCCTCCATTTTAGGGAAGCGGGTCGTGACAACATCCAACACCAAATATATCAACACATGTAATCACACCATACCACATTAAATCATGTTTGCTATATCTAATATACATTCACCCCTACTACAAATACATAAACCTATAGTTATTCAATTACACACAGATACTTCATCATATATACACATCACATACAATCCTATAACTATATTCAAGATACAACACATATACCATAGTCACAAACACCTATAGCTAAGCACATACTTACACGTGCATGGTGCACGTCCACACACGCTAACATACCATTCATACATACCACTCATACCACTACTTAGCACATTTTACACACCAAGTTTATCTAACAGATATACATTCAACCTGTAAAATCTTAGTAATTAACCATACTACAAGACCAACACCTATATCTATATAATGGTATAGTCACCCACAACCATGTGCGTAACGTAACCAGGCACAACCAAACCTATCACTATACATCTATCATCCATTACTGTGTTCATAGCACAAATACACAAACCACAGATATATGTAACAATATACTTAGAGTATACACACTCAAGCTTGAGTGAGATTCAAAACCCATACCAGAATACTCTAAACACATAACACGATATTTATACATATACCAACACACCACTCCTCTATATATATATATATATATATACACACACACACACACATACATATATATATACACACATATATATATACATATATACATATACATACCAACGTAACTGTATACATACCATAATATCAATCACACTTTATATTTAGTCAAGTAACACCCTCATAATGCAATCACTTTACATACTACAATCATATTACAAACACCGGTAAACGTATACAATCAAAATACACTATCTCATATATGCATACATCGTATAGTCACATACATATAATATATTCACACCATAGCCATTTACATATAACTAGTATACTACTACATATACCTATCCATACATAGTTAAGACATACAATAATCGTGTATACCTCATGGTATACATGGACACACAACATCACGTAAAGGCAAGCAATACCAAACAAAATTATAACCCTATTATCATATGTATATCACACATATTCATATAGTAAGGACATATCTACCCAAGGCTAGGCACATACATATCTACGTACAAGCATACGCTTACACGTACTAACATACAGATCATATTATAGGCCTACACACTTAACTATAAGTACACATATTATCATTACACCTAACATGCACATGACTTACTAGTATACTATTGCAAACATTTACAAGTATCTTCAAACCACATACTCCACTAGTAGATATTCCAACACTAAATCTAATATACACAGACATCCCTAAAGTGGTATAGCTATCCACACATATATTATAAACATTATCATTCATACAACTTCATATATATATATCATGAATAACACTGAGTAGGCATATATAACACAAGAGACAATCATTAATATACTAAGTGTAGCACGCTCATACATGAGTGGTACGCAGGGGTTCACACACTCTACCTATATGCATGCACCACAACGACATCCCAATATATACTAATGGGCCCACCATACTATACTAAGGTTGACATAGGCAACGGCAAGCACTAGTATGATGACTAAGCAATAGAAAGGGAACCAAGATCAAATAGCGTAACGAAACAGACCGGGATGGAGGGTTCAGATAAGGCAAGGATAAGGAGATAGCTGGTTGGGTGGGACAAAAATATTGCTCTAAATAATTAAATAGATGAAAGAAGAATATGTGTAAAATATGATATCATATATATATATATATATATATATATATATATATATATATATATATATATATATATAGGAAAAAGGGGATCTAAGGTGCCTCCTTAGATGAAAATCTAAGGAGGCGCCCCCATTTCCTCCCACCTCCTACAATTTTTTTGGAAATTTTTTTCCATGAGGTTGTTGTTTACATCATGGATGATCAACATACCAAATTTCAAAGGATTCCAATACTTTTTGAGCCACCATCTACCCCTTACAATTTCAACGGTCTAAAAACGTGCTGAAAAACCCACGAAGTTGCGAGAGGTAGATGGGGGCTCAAAAAGTATTGGAATCCCTTGAAATTTGGTATGTTGATCATCCATAAGGTGAACAACAAACCCATGAAAAAAAATTTCAAAAAAAATGTGTGAGATGGGGGGAAATAGGGGCGCCTCCTTAGATTGAATCTAAGGAGGCACCCTAGGATCCCTTTACCCATATATATATATATATATATATATATATTCTTATAAAAATATGTAGGAATAGCGAGCAGATGGTATAATTTTAAAACACGGAAAAAGTGTTAGACTAAGAAAATAAGGAGTAGGGTGAGGTAGTGATTGTTTTGCAAATGAAAATAGATTTATACAAAGATTCTTTGAAGTATGAGCACGATGAATATAAAACTGATACATTAAAAATTGAAGTCCTTTTTTCTTAAAAAATGTATTAAAAGTATGTACGATAAGTGGTTAAAAATAAATTTTAGTAGTATAGAAAGAAAGAGATGTTATATTAAATTATCAAAATGGAAATAAAGTTTTAAAACTAAAATACGAAAGGTATAGGTTAGAAAATGGTTACGAGATAGTAACTAAAGATTATGACCAAGAAGGTTTCAAAATCCAAGAATGAATTTTAACTTGACCGAAAAGCAGGAAATCTAAGTATATAATAAGGGGTTTTCAAAGAATTTAAACTGAGCGAAGAATTTAATAAGGAATATCGAAAATACTTTTTAGAGAAATCAGGATTTACAAAGGGAAAGATTCGAAAAAATTAACGATAATCGTCACGAAGCAATCACATGAATCGAGGGCAAAGAATATGATCACATAATGAATACGCCTAGGATATGATTCATGAAAAGCTATGATGGAATTCTACGGTCGATAACACAGAAGTGTAATGCTTAGGAAAAATGATAGAAATCAGGGGATTCTAATTACGATCAAGAGAAACTTAACACTAAGACTCTCTAATGGACTAGACTGTAATAGAGATCTTAGAGAAAGGGTTCTTAGAGAATCAAGATTACGTTCTGCTGGGCCCGAAATTTGATGGACCCAAGAGAACTAAAGGAAAAGCCCTAGAAATTTAATATGGTCAAGGCTGGGTGAGAGACTACCAAGGCATCCTAAGATGATCACTACTAAATCTTACGAAGGTGCCTGACTATCAAAATAGGACGTCTATCTAAGTCTTCCTACCATCTAAGGCAAGGAAAATCTTCATATTAGACTCAAATTTTATGACTTGAATGTTTCGAATTGTTTCAATGGATATTTTTATTATTATCGTTGTTTCGATATTTCGCAGGTGCAAGACCTGCATGGGCCACCACTAAAACCTGTCACGCCCTGCTTTCCAAGTATGGAAGGCGAGACGTGAAGAGGTCCACTCCGACTTGGAGATGTGAGGCTACAGTCTGATAAGCGTCTGGTAATTTAATCCATTAGCAGGTTCTTTGCATTACGACGAAACAACAATAACAATAAAGAAAGAGAGACAATTAAAAATTATCCAACATTCAACATCCACAGGTTTTATTCCAAACATATAGAGATAGTCATAAAGAATTACAGAGTCTGAAAAGAAGGCCTAAGCATGGCCGAAACTACAACAAGAAATGGTGTTACACACCGAACAACCAAACAGCAGCTACTAAAAGTAAACAACAACTAAGAGGAAACCTCCTGCTGAGACTAAGGGTAGAACTTCGGTGTCCTCGAACTGGACGTCAGCAAGCTGTCGTCCTCAGCAACAAACTCAGACTCTAAACCCGATATGTGACACCCAAAGAGAAAAGGGCACATGTCAGCAAAAATCTCCAAAAGGAAAAGAGAGACTTTTGTGCAAGGAAACGTAAAGGATAAAGAATGCAACTTAGCAGTTTAAAAAGAGATGTTATGGCATACTAATTGTAACGACTGGTTTCCTTGTATCTGAGTTTATTATAATATAATATATGTTTTGATGGATTTTCTCCCCTTGCGTGGTTTTCGCCTCCGTAGCTTTCATTTTCGATCGATTCGTCGTATCTTCTCGTTTCTTCCTTAGGATCATCGATTTCGAAGTACGTCGTTTGTGACGGGCTTCATAACGGTTGTATCTAACTATTAGATCAAGCCTAGGAGTCTTAGGATTCGATCACGGGGCCTCGCGCTCCGTATCGGAACTTTTGGTGCTCATTAGCCGGTATAAGAAGGGGCACCGACCGACTAGATGACGATCCAGTCGGTCGGCAATCCTTCTTGGACCGACTAGTGAGCTTTCTAAATTTTCTCAGGAGTTACTGTTTATCGTTAGTCGGTCTAAGAAGAGTTGTTGACCGACTAGGTTGCAAACTAGTCGGTCGGCAATGCTTCTTGAACCGACTAACACATCATCTTAATTTTAGTTGAGTTACTGTTTACTCTTAGTCGGTCTAAGAACGTTCATCGACCGACTAGTTGCTAAACTAGTCGGTCAGTACTTGTTCATGGACCGACTAACTCTAAATCCTATTTTCGTTCAGGAGTTACTGTTTACACTTAGTCGGTCTGCGTTGGTCGACCGACCGACTAGTTGCCAAACTAGTCGGTCAGTGGTTGTTCTTTGACCGACTAGTCTGTGTTAAAACCCTAATTTCTGGGCAGCCGCCAGCTCAACCTATAAATACCCAACCCAAACGTTTTCATCTTCTCCAACACGACCCTAAGCCCTAGTTTCTTCCCCTCTAAGCCCCCATCTTCCTCCAAGCTTCAATCCTTCATTCCAAACCCTAAATCCATCATCCAATCCATCCATTCACCCTATCTACTTCTCATCTTCCCCAAATCTCCATCAAAACCCATCAAATCCCCAAAATCCCCCAAAACCCTAGTTTCTCCAAACTTCCCCAATCATTTCCAGATCTGGTCCTAGGGTTCCCCGGAGTGTTTCTTCCGCCTCCTCTCGGTAAGAAATCGATCTACCGTTGTTTTCTTATCTTATTGTAATTTTTATGAAACCCTAATAAAATACTTATGTTTTGATGATTGTTCCCCATAACAGCGATTCCCCGTAGGCTAGCATCCGCGGAAACGAACTTTCGTAACCGTCGTCCCCGGTGATAGGCAAGTGAAACTTGCATCTCGTAATTTGGGCCATGTTTTAGGCCATTACCTTGTTTTAGCGTAAAAGAGACTAAACGGTGAAAGGATAGCCGTTTAGACGCCATTGACCTAGCTTGACAACGAAGCTTGGTCCGTCACCCTCATCATGCTTGTATGTCACGTTTAAATTCCATTAACTGTACGCAATTATCTGTTCATGGCATTGCATAGTGATTAGTTATCGTGATTGCGTAGCACACGCTACAATCCCATGTTTCCTGGCTCGTGTTCCAGAAGCGAGCCCTGTAGTTGGAAACCCCAACGCTCGAATGTCAACACACACTATTTTCCTGGCTCGTGACCAGAAGCGAGCATAATGAGTTGGAAACCCCAACGCTCGTCACATGTGGGTGGGGTAAGAGATAAGCGGACTGAGCCCGAGTGGCTTGATCAGCCACTCCGGCCAGCAGGTGAAATCTCTAGTGTTTCAGTGTTGATAGTGATAGAGATAAACGAGCTGGCCAGTAAGTGGACTCTCTATGCACTAAGTGTTAAGTGTTAAGTGCTAAGTGATAAGTGAAAAGTGATAAGTGATAAGTGATTAGTGATTAGTGAATTGGTAGCTTTTGCTACACCGTGCATGCTTGTCTCTCTTTCAAACTGTTGCATCATATTCGACTGTCATGCCATTGTTTAACAATTAAATGCTAGGTTGTTAGTCACTTTCAGTTTCCTTGCCCAAGTCTTTTTAGACTTGCTGACATGTGCCCCTCTCTCTTTTGGGTGACGCATGTTAGACCTTGAGCCTGAGTTGCCAGCTGAGGGTGAGGTGTTTGCGGACGCCGAGCTTGAGCCCGTGTTGGACGGGGAGTACGCGGACACTGGGGACCAGTCCTAGTGTCTCCGTTGTGTTTTATTTTTGTTAGACAGTTGTTTTGTTATCGGTGCGTGGCACCTATACTTATTTATGTCGTTGCTTTTGTTTGGCCTTGTTCTGGGCCCTTAGACTCTTTCTTTTTAGCCTGGTGGCTTTTCTGTGATGTTGAATATTTTGTGGACAAACTTTGGGATTGGTGTTTCTTATCTGTCTCATATTATTATTATTATTGTTGTTTCGATTGCAATTACAGGGACCTGCTTATACTAAATTGACGCTTATCGGGTTTGGGGCTTCACCGCTCCTCTCCCGTGCGGACCTTTTCACGTCTCGCCTCCATTTTAGGGAAGCGGGTCGTGACAGGTTTTAGTGGTGGCCCATGCAGGTCCTCTGTAACTGCGATTATCGGGATAACGATAATAATGCAAGGTTGTCCAACAAATAATTTCGACATCTGAGCCCTAAGCTATGAGTCTAATTGTTTCGTTTTCTGCGTCATTAGATGGCAGGAAGGCGGATCACCCGTGGGGGTGGTAGTGGTGCGCCCCCTCATGACGAGGAGCCGGAGCGGGAGCCCACTAATGGGGAGATGATGAGGATGATGTTGCAGATGATGCAGGTTCAGCAGGGTGTGCTTCTGCAGGTGCAGAATGCTCCGGTGACTCGAGCTGCTCGGGTGGTGGAAGCCCCTCGCCCTGAGCCCAGGGCAAAGCAGTTCAGAGAGCTGGGTCCTGCGTATTTTGATGGAACCGAAGGTCCCCTAGCTGCTGATGAATGGATGAGGAATATTGAGGACAATCTGAAGATGTCCAAGGTCAACGAAGTTAGTTGGGTTGACTTGGCGAAGCGCCAGCTGAAGGATAACGCCAGGAATTGGTGGGATGCTGAAGAAAAGATGTTGGGAGAGCCGATCGTCTGGGCTACCTTCAAGGCCAAATTTGATGGTGAGTTTTTCCCGAAGGCTGCCAGGGAAGAGATGCTGCAGCGTTTTATCGATCTGAAGCAGGGGAACTCGTCGGTGGACATGTACCACCAGGAGTTCATGAGGCTGAGTCGGTTTGCACCAAAGATGGTGCAGGACACTGAGGAGCGAGCTCAGAGGTTTCTGCAGGGGCTTGCTTCAGAGCTCCAGAGCTTTGTGACCTCTTCTGACCGGGAATCTTATCAGAAGGTTTTGGTCGCTGCCAAGAGGCAGGAGCTGCTTGTGAACCAGAGGAAGGGGTCTATTGTTGGTGCTGGGAAGAGGCCTGTGGAGCAGGCGAGAGCTGTGGTTCGACCTGGATTCAGGCCGAACCAGCCTGTTCAGTTTAAGAGGCCAGGAGGGCCCGTTCGGAGGACTTGCAATTTCTGTGGCAAGGAGGGCCATATCAAGGAATCATGTAGGAAGTTCTTGGGGCAATGTATTATTTGTGGAGATCTCGCCCATGCTATGCGGGAGTGCCCGAGGCTGAGGCAACCTTGGCGGACACCTATTGCTGCCCCGCCGTTGCAGCAGAGAGCCCCGGTGCCCGCCGGTCGTGGGGTGCCCCTCGTTCCGCAGGGGCAGGCTTTTCGGCAGGCCGCTCCGCCGAGGAGGCAGGCATTTCTGATGACCGAGGAGGAGGTTTTGGCCATGGATGAGGTCATTGCAGGTAACATTCGATCTAGATTGTTCCTTCCTTAATTAATTGATTGTTAAATTATGTGAATGCTTGTGTATGGTGTTGTTAGAATAAGATTTGATCGATTAGACTGTTTGTTAGGTGTGGTTTTGGTTTGCACGTTCCCTGCCCGAGTCCTCTTTGACTCAGGTGCGTCAATGTGCATTTTAGCCCAGAGCTTCGTGGAGAAGCATTCCTTGTCGACGTCCCCTCTCTCCAAGAGTTGGAATATCGTCACAGGGAATGGAGTAGTCACGGTGCATCGTGGGTGCAGTTCTTGCTCTGTGGTGGTTTGTGGACATGAGCTTTATGCTGATTTTATTGTCCACAACATCACCAACTACGATGCGGTCTTTGGGATGGATTGGCTTGCGAGCTTCTATGCTACGATCGACTGCAGGAGGAAGAAGGTGGTGTTTGAGATTCCCGGACATCCAGTATCTGAGTTCAGTCGAGGTAGCAGTTCGCTTGGTCCTGTCAGATTTCGGGCCAGGCCGGTAGAGGCTGTAGCTATGTAGATGGAGCTGGAGTGGCCAGCTGTGGTGCGAGATTTTGGCGACGTCTTCCCCGAGGAGATGTCTGGTCTACCGCTTGATCGAGCTTTGGAATTTTCTATTGATCTAGTTCCAGGTGCGCAGCCGATTTCGAAGGCGCCGTATCGTATGGCACCTGCTGAATTGGAAGAGTTGCGGAAGCAGTTGGATGAGCTGTTGCTGAAGGGTTATATTAATCCTAGCGTGTCTCCGTGGGGAGCACCGGTGTTGCTGGTTAAGAAGAAGGATGGTTAGCATCGCATGTGCGTGGACTATCGGGGATTGAATGCGGTAACCATTAAGAATAAATACCCGTTGCCTCGCATCGATGATATTTTTGATCAGCTTGGAGGTTCGAGGGTGTTTTCTAAACTGGATTTGAGGAGTGGTTACCATCAGTTGAAGGTGAAGAGGGATGATGTTCCGAAGACAGCGTTCAGGACGAAGTATGGACACTATGAGTTTGTGGTTATGCCTTTCGGCGTAACTAACGCGCCCGCAATTTTCATGAATCTGATGAACCTGATTTTCTACGACTTTTTGGATAAGTTTGTCGTTATCTTTATCGACGACATTCTGATCTATTCGAAGTCGGAGGAAGAGCATGCATCGCACTTGAGGACGGTGTTGGAAATTTTGAGGAAGCATCGTTTGTATGCTAAGTTTTCGAAGTGCGAGTTTTGGCTGGATCGAGTTGCTTTTCTGGGGCATGTGGTGACTGGAGATGGTATTTCTGTGGATCCCGAGAAGATTAGGGCCATCAGAGAGTGGCCTGTTCCGTCGTCTGCGTCTGAGATTCGGAGTTTCCTTGGACTTGCTGGTTACTATCGACGATTCATTAAGGACTTTTCCCGTATTGCTGAACCGATGACCAGGTTGACGCGGAAGGATGTTGCTTTTGTTTGGTCGGGTGATTGTGAGAGTGCTTTTGGTGTTCTGAAGGAGAGGTTGACGAGTGCCCCTATTCTTGTCGTGCCTGACCGCAGCGGTGGGTTTGAGATCTTTTGCGATGCTTCTGGCAAGGGTCTCGGTTGTGTGTTGCATCAGCACGGGCATGTTGTGGCGTATGCGTCACGTCAGCTTAAGGTTCATGAGAAGAATTATCCGACGCATGATTTGGAGTTGGCTGCCGTTGTGTTTGCTCTTAAGATTTGGAGGCACTTCTTGCTGAGTGAGAAAGTGAACATCTTCACCGATCACAAAAGCTTGAAGTATATTTTCACGCAGAAGGAGCTCAACATGCGACAGCGTCGATGGTTGGAGCTTATGGCGGATTATGAGATTGATTTGCAGTATCACCCTGGCAAGGTGAATGTGGTTCCAGATGCTTTGAGTAGGCTTCCAGCGGTGATGATTTTGACCTCGTAGTGGAGATTGCAGCAGGATTTTTGCGAGTCTGGCGTGGAGATTGTTCTTCCTGGGGAGGCTTCTTCGTTGATGTACATGCAGGTACAGTCGACGATCGTGGATCGGATTAAGGCCGGCCAGGCTGAGGATCCGAAGCTGGTGAGGATTCAGGAGCAGGTGGAAGCCGGTTTGCGGACTGACTTTTTGATTCATGAGGATGGCTCGCTGAGGTTTGGAGCCAGGTTGTGTGTGCCAGCTGGGGATATCAGAGAGGAGCTGATGGTGGAGGCACACAGTTCGCCGTATTCTGTGCATCCTGGTGGCACCAAGATGTACCAGGATCTTCGTCTGAATTATTGGTGGCATGGTATGAAGAGGAGCGTGGCTCGGAGTGTAGCCAAGTGCTTGGTTTGCCAGCAAGTGAAGGCATAGCATCAGCGTACGGCCGGGTTGCTACAACCGCTTCCGATTCCGGAGTGGAAGTGGCAACACATCACTATGGATTTCGTGACTGGACTACCTCGGAGTCCGAAGCAGAATGACGCGATTTGGGTGATCGTAGATCGATTGACCAAATATGCGCACTTTATTCCGTTCCGAGTGGGGCAGTCCACTTAGGCGCTAGCAAGGAGATATATGTAGGTAAAATTCTTTTACTCTCCGTTCTATTTCTTTTTTCCTAGTTTGGATAGTGATGTAACATGAATCGTGCAGGAAGTTGTGCGACTTCATGGAGTCCCCGTGAGTATCGTGTCTGACAGAGACACGAGGTTCACATCTCAGTTCTGGCAGAGTTTGCAGAAGAGCTTGGGTACGCGTCTGAGTTTCAGCACGGCGTACCATCCGCAGACGGATGGCCAGTCCGAGAGGATGATTCAGATTTTGGAAGACATGATGAGGGCGTGCATGTTGGATTTCAAGGGTTCGTGGGAGGACCATCTACATCTGGTAGAGTTCTCTTACAACAACAGCTTCCAGGCGAGTATTGGCATGGCGCCTTTCGCCGCTCTTTATGGGAGGAAATGTCGATCGCCATTGAGTTGGGATGACGTTGGTGATCGGGAGTTGTTGGGACCTGAGATGATTGTGGAGGCCGTGGAGATCGTCAGGAATATTCGGGAGAGGTTGAGGATTGCTCAGGACCGTATTAAGCATTGGGCGGATGCTAAACGTCGTCCTTTGGAGTTTCAGCCGGGCGACCATGTGTTCTTGAAGATTTCCCCGAATCGTGGTGTGATTCGTTTTGGGAAGCGTGGGAAGTTGAGCCCGCGATACATTGGACCATTTGATGTTTTGGAGAGGGTTGGCGAGGTAGCTTATCGCTTGGCCTTGCCGCCATCTTTGGAAGGAGTTCACGATGTTTTCCATGTGTCGCAGCTTCGTCGATACGTTAGCGACCCATCTCATGCGGTGGATTTTTCGGAGATTACCGTTCGCCCCGATATGACGTATGACCAGCTTCCAGTGCAGATTCTGGACAGGCGTCAGAAATCACTTCGGAACAAGATTGTCAATCTTGTGAGGGTGATGTGGCGACACGGTTCGCCGGGAGAGTCCACTTGGGATAGAGAAGATGAGATGCGAGAGCGCTACCCACTTTTGTTTCCGGACTCGTGAGTATTTGGGAATTCCGAGGACGGAATTTTTCTTAAGTTGGGGAGGATGTAACGACTGGTTTCCTTGTATCTGAGTTTATTATAATATAATATATGTTTTGATGGATTTTCTCCCCTTGCGTGGTTTTTGTCTCCGTAGCTTTCATTTTCGATCGATTCGTCGTATCTTCTCGTTTCTTCCTTAGGATCATCGATTTCGAAGTACGTCGTTTGTGATGGGCTTCATAACGGTCGTATCTAACTATTAGATCAAGCCTAGGAGTCTTAGGATTCGATCACGGGGCCTCGCGCTCCGTATCGGAACTTTTGGTGCTCATTAGCCGGTATAAGAAGGGGCACCGACCGACTAGATGACGATCCAGTCGGTCGGTAATCCTTCTTGAACCGACTAGTGAGCTTTCTAAATTTTCTCAGGAGTTACTGTTTATCGTTAGTCGGTCTAAGAAGAGTTGTTGACCGACTAGGTTGCAAACTAGTCGGTCGGCAATGCTTCTTGAACCGACTAACACATCATCTTAATTTTAGTTGAGTTACTGTTTACTCTTAGTCGGTCTAAGAACGTTCATCGACCGACTAGTTGCTAAACTAGTCGGTCAGTACTTGTTCATGGACCGACTAACTCTAAATCCTATTTTCGTTCAGGAGTTACTGTTTACACTTAGTCGGTCTGCGTTGGTCGACCGACCGACTAGTTGCCAAACTATTCGGTCAGTGGTTGTTCTTTGACCGACTAGTCTGTGTTGAAACCCTAATTTCTGGGCAGCCGCCAGCTCAACCTATAAATACCCAACCCAAACGTTTTCATCTTCTCCAACACGACCCTAAGCCCTAGTTTCTTCCCCTCTAAGCCCCCATCTTCCTCCAAGCTTCAATCCTTCATTCCAAACCCTAAATCCATCATCCAATCCATCCATTCACCCTATCTACTTCTCATCTTCCCCAAATCTCCATCAAAACCCATCAAATCCCCAAAATCCCCCAAAACCCTAGTTTCTCCAAACTTCCCCAATCATTTCCAGATCTGGTCCTAGGGTTCCCCGAAGTGTTTCTCCCGCCTCCTCTCGGTAAGAAATCGATCTACCGTTGTTTTCTTATCTTATTGTAATTTTTATGAAACCCTAATAAAATACTTATGTTTTGATGATTGTTCCCCATAACAGCGATTCCCCGTAGGCTAGCATCCGCGGAAACGAACTTTCGTAACCGTCGTCCCCGGTGATAGGCAAGTGAAACTTGCATCTCGTAATTTGGGCCATGTTTTAGGCCATTACCTTGTTTTAGCGTAAAAGAGACTAAACGGTGAAAGGATAGCCGTTTAGACGCCATTGACCTAGCTTGACAACGAAGCTTGGTCCGTCACCCTCATCATGCTTGTATGTCACGTTTAAATTCCATTAACTGTACGCAATTATCTGTTCATGGCATTGCATAGTGATTAGTTATCGTGATTGCGTAGCACACGCTACAATCCCATGTTTCCTGGCTCGTGTTCCAGAAGCGAGCCCTGTAGTTGGAAACCCCAACGCTCGAATGTCAACACACACTATTTTCCTGGCTCGTGACCAGAAGCAAGCATAATGAGTTGGAAACCCCAACGCTCGTCACATGTGGGTGGGGTAAGAGATAAGCGGACTGAGCCCGAGTGGCTTGATCAGCCACTCCGGCCAGCAGGTGAAATCTCTAGTGTTTCAGTGTTGATAGTGATAGAGATAAACGAGCTGGCCAGTAAGTGGACTCTCTATGCACTAAGTGTTAAGTGTTAAGTGCTAAGTGATAAGTGAAAAGTGATAAGTGATAAGTGATTAGTGATTAGTGAATTGGTAGCTTTTGCTACACCGTGCAT
This sequence comes from Scilla litardierei, assembly GCA_030789695.1. Classification (NCBI taxonomy): domain Eukaryota; kingdom Viridiplantae; phylum Streptophyta; class Magnoliopsida; order Asparagales; family Asparagaceae; genus Scilla; species Scilla litardierei. Next base: position 110,959,620 of record CM061133.1, on the reverse strand, counting down.
GCTTGTCTCTCTTTCAAACTGTTGCATCATATTCGACTGTCATGCCATTGTTTAACAATTAAATGCTAGGTTGTTAGTCACTTTCAGTTTCCTTGCCCAAGTCTTTTTAGACTTGCTGACATGTGCCCCTCTCTCTTTTGGGTGACGCATGTTAGACCTTGAGCCTGAGTTGCCAGCTGAGGGTGAGGTGTTTGCGGACGCCGAGCTTGAGCCCGTGTTGGACGGGGAGTACGCGGACACTGGGGACCAGGCCTAGTGTCTCCGTTGTGTTTTATTTTTGTTAAACAGTTGTTTTGTTATCGGTGCGTGGCACCTATACTTATTTATGTCGTTGCTTTTGTTTGGCCTTGTTCTGGGCCCTTAGACTCTTTCTTTTTAGCCTGGTGGCTTTTCTGTGATGTTGAATATTTTGTGGACAAACTTTGGGATTGGTGTTTCTTATCTGTCTCATATTATTATTATTTTTGTTGTTTCGATTGCAATTACAGGGACCTGCTTATACTAAATCGACGCTTATCGGGTTTGGGGCTTCACCGCTCCTCTCCCGTGCGGACCTTTTCACGTCTCGCCTCCATTTTAGGGAAGCGGGTCATGACACTAATTCAATGAATGTAGCAGTTAAAATGAGATGACATGGCATGTTATTTCAATGAATGCAGCAGTTAGAATAAACATGATGATAACAAGGCATGCACGTCGTAGCAAAAGCCATGAAACACTATTTCACGAATTCACGAACACTAGCTTATCACTTCGTGCACAGGGTTTATGCCTTTTGGCTGAAGTGGTTGTACGGGCACACTTCTACGCTCAAGTGATCGCTTAACCCTACCCCCTCCATGTGTATATGGACTGGCGCGCATCTTCTGGATCATGAGACAGGAAGTGTTTTTGGCATAGGGTTGTACCCGACAAGCAGGTGCCTAGCCTCAATCAATATGTAGGAGTCAAAATCCTACTCGTCGCAGCTTACAAATTTAAAGTAGCGTGTGCTACACATTCATGATAAAGATGCATGAAATGACATGTCAAATGCATGAACTTGGCAATAAGCAGTTAAAAGTGCGTACATTTAATTTGAATTTAAACGTGGCATGCGGTATGAAATGATAGCATAGCAAGGGTGTCGGATCTAGTTTCGTTGTCAAGCTAGATCAAGTAGGGTGGCAGATCTAGTTTCGTTGTCAAACTAGATCAAGTACGGGCGTCTAGGCGACTATATTTCACCGCCTAGTCTCTTTTACACAATTTTACAAAATGGCCTAAAACATGGCCTAAAAAATTACTGTGTAGGTTTCACTAGCCTGAAAGAGACGTGATGCAAGTCACACGATCAAAAAGTCCAGATATCTCCTAAGTGCTCAATCAACGCCCAACCTACAGTCCCGTATTATTAATCTTCAATTAGTGAGTAACCAAAGCAATGAAATCGCAGTTTTTATCTTGTTAACATGTGGGTGTGGGTTCCAACGGTTCAGGTATACCTTAATACAATGCGAGAGCTACACTGACGTCGGGTAGCGACGTCATGGGTTAGATTCTGGTATCGTGTAAGGTACGGTGACGTCTACGGCTAGTGGTGACGACGGTGACCTCAATAGCCCGACGTGCATACGTCCACGAGCAAGGGAAGGTCACGGCCTAGCTACAGCTGTTGCACGCGGATCCGGGGCACGACCTACTGTTAAATTTCGCATGGCTACGATGCAAGGGAAGGAAGATGGCTGATTATGGAGAGGGAGAGAGGGTCGACAAATGGCGAAGGCTGCTGGATGTTATGCAGTAGTTCACAAGGGGTTCGGATCTGCTGATGGCCTAGGGGTTCACCGGAGGAGTTTGGCCAGATCTAGTGGAGGAGAGGGCTGTTTTGTATTGTGATCGGGGGGTTTAAGGAGGGTTGTGCGGTTGTCCTTGGTGGATGGAGGGAGGTTGCGCAAGGAAATGGACTTGGCCAGAAGTTGGGTGGCCAGAGGACAGCTTGCGCTGGCAGCGGGTGCAGGCTGCGGCAAGGGGATGAAGACCGTGCATTTCTAGGGCTGATCGGTAGGTTTAGATGTGGATGAGGCTACCGGATGTTGTACAATGAGAGGGGTGCACAGCTAGTGCTGATCGGATCTAGGGAAGTTCGGCCGGAGGGAGGGATGTCCGGTGGCGGTTGTGGAGGGCCAGCGAGGGTGGCAGCCAGAGCTATGGGCTGCGCGCGGCCTGGGCTGCTACATGGGGGTTGCGGCAGCTTGGATCTAGAGAGGAGCATATGGCCGAATGAAGGGAGGCCGTGGTGGAGGCCGGCGATGGCCGGAGAGTAGGTGGAGAGGAGGGGGCCATGACTTCATGGGTGTGGCGGCTGTCAAGAGAGAACAAGCCCTAGGTGCTCGCGTGTGTGTTGAAAACTAAGAAGGGTTTTGCTAAAATGGATAAAAAAGGGGGTGTAAATAGGGTGATTGGAGAGAGGGTGTGAGAGAGGGGGAGGGTAGAACTTGTGTGTCATATAGCTAGGGAAAACAACATGTGAAACGTAGTAAAACCTATTGATTTAATTATATTATTAATTAGGATGTAGATTTTGAATTAACTATGGATAATGAAAATTAAAGGTGATTAGAGTGAATGAAGGGTCTAATGGTGTCTGAAAATTATAAGAAAAATATAGGGACGACGTATCGACGAGAGGTTCGAGACTATGATGATCGGTTATGGGTTAGGTCAACGAAAAATGGAACTAAAAATTAAGAGGTTAAACGACGAAGTCTAAAGTTATGACACCCCTTCAGACAAAGTTGTTTTGTGGGAGAATGAGCCGTAAAATGACGTTCACAAAAAATCCCACAAATAAGTACTCTCTCTGAGGGTCACAACGACATATCACATCTCACGTTTGGGACGCAAGAAGAGGCAACTAAAAATACGCGTACGAAAGAAAGTACGCGCACGAAAGACGTACGATCGAAAAGCGACCGTGACAAGTTCACTCGGTTGAGTGACATAAAGTTACAGAATGGGGTTTTTAGTACTTCCCTGATCAGTGTGTCACTCGGTCGAGTGAAAAATTCACTCGGTCGAGTGAGCCTATTTTTTTCAGTTTCCTGTTCTCTGTTTTTCTCCATCTTCTGTTTCTCCTTCAGTCTTCATTTTCTCCTCGTTTTCTCGTTTAAGCATGTCCATATCTTGGCTCTCTATCATCTTGGGTACTCTCTATTAGAATGGCATCCTCGTATATTCTTCCTACAATTAAAAACGTTGCCCAATGTCAGTCCTTTTCCCAACTCTTGATCTATTAAATCAATAAAAATCTAAAGCAAAAAAGAAAACTAAAAATCAACTAAACAAAGATTGAAATGTCGGGTTGCCTCCCGATAAGCGCTCGTTTAAGATCTTAAGCTCGACCCCTCATGATTTTATGTTAAGCGCATGATACTCGACGAATAAGAGATGCACGTGTCGAATTTGGTGAGGAGACCAGTAGGATTTGGACGCTCTACATCTTCTTATTTGGCCTCCTCGTTTGGCATCTCCTTTCTTATGATGGTGGGGCTGGCTCCCCATAACTTTTGTTCTTGGCCTTCGAAGGCTCCATGTCTTTCCCGGTGGTGTTGAAATCTTTGCCAGTGGCGCGTGCTTTTGTTGCTTCCTGGAAGAGAGCTTGCATAGTTCTCTTATCGTCACGACATCAGCGTCATTCTCTTCTTCTTCGATGAGAGGATCTGGGGTGTCTCTAAGTTGGGGGCTATTTTTAGAATTTGGCCCCCCATCAAAACTATCCATATGCAAGGTGTTGATAGCATACGACGTAGCTAACATCTTCAAGTAGGTAAATGTAATCATTCTCCTCAAGCGAGGATCTATTCTTCATGGTACGAGAAAGATGGAATTCAACCTCAATTTTCCAACATTGAGTGATAAAGTTCCGTCTCTTACATCCACGATGACTCCAAAGGTGGCTAAGAATAGACGCCCAAGAATAAGCGATGTGTCTACCACTTCTTTCACGTCCATGATGACGAAATTACCACAAAGTCCTCCTGGTATTTGTAATGGAACATTTTTAGTGATCCCAACCGGCCTAATGATACGCCCATTGGCGAGTTGAATATTCATGTCGATGGGCTTAAGATCAGTCCTCGTATTTAACTTCTTGAACATTGTGAGAGGCATGAGACTCACGCTCACACCCAAATCAACTAAAGGTTTTTGAAGGGGGACTTCGTCAAGTGTGCATGGGATTCTAAAGCTTTCGGAGTCTTTCAACTTCTTTGGCACCTTGTCTTCCTTGACGAACCATGTTTCTTGGTCGGCGAACATAACCTTCTCCGTCCTTTTCCTTCCCGTAATCAAGTCTTAAAGGAAATTTGCATATGTCGGGATCTCGACGATATCGTCTAGGAATGGGATATTTAGGCGTATGCCTCTCAAGTACTCCAGAAATCGAGCGAATTTCTTCTCCAATTTAACCTTTGCCAACCTTTATGGGAATTGTACCGGTGGCATATGTACTCTCTCCTTCTGAGGCTCGTCAGCTTCAGATGTTTCTTCTTCATTAATGATCACCGTGGGTCTCTCTACTTCCTTGTTTCCATCCATTTCAACTAGAGTGTCATGCTTTGGGCTGTGAGTTTGAACCATGATGGGAGTCATGTCCTTCCCACCTCTAGTAGTCACTGCTCCCACCGCATTGATGTGGCCAGTGTTACTTATTGGGTTCACCTCTGGTTGAGTCGTCAATTGGTTTTGGGCTGTATTCAATAATGTAATTTGCTTCGTCAGATGTGCCCCTATTGTGTTGAGGCTATCTTGGCCCGCCGATAATTTAGCATTTATCTTCTTTTGTTCGGCCATAAACTCCTCAACCCTTGTCTCATGCTCGGATCTCTGCGGCATCGACGGTGGGTTTGTGGCCTCCAACTTTGATTATATTCGGGGGTCTATAAGGCCCCGCTTGTTGCCTTTATTGAAACGACTGCTGCTGTGGTGGCCTTGGCTAGATTGTTGTTGCTAAGGTGGTGGGCGAGTTTGTTGTTGCTGTGGAGGTTGTTGTTAAGGAGGGGTTAAGGCTCCATTGTTGTTTGCATATGAAAATCCGGGTGAGCTTTCCAAGCTGGATTCACTCAAGATCCATTATTTCCACCACTGGGCTTATAATCTGAAACATATTGAACCTGCTCCACAGGTTCCTCATTCGTATCGGCCCCAACTAAGATGAATTGGCCTTGGTCTTGCCAATCATTCATGCTCCCCCTAGATGTTGACGTACCTTGAGCGCTAGATGGCTAACTCAGCTTATTCTCAATCCTCTCTACCACTCTAGATAGAGCATCAAATTTTCCAGTCAAGTCTGCTACTGCTTTCGCCTTATATATGCTAGTTGGCTTCAAGGATGACGATGATTGACCTCTCTCGTCGGCCCACTGCTGATTATTAGGAGCCATCTCCTCACGTAATGTCGTGGCCTCTTCAGGAGTCTTTGATAGTATTGCCACATTGGCGGTGGCATCAATAATCATTGTAGTGTCCGGTTTCAAACCATTGTAGAAGCTACGCACCAACTCCCAATTGTCGATGCAGTGGTGGGGAAATTGATGTTGAAAATCTTTAAAGCGCTCCCATGTCTCATATAAATATTCCTGGGGTCCGTGCCTGAATGACATCAAAGAGTTTCGTAGCCTGACGGTCTTTGATGGTGGATAGAATTTATTGATGAAGGCACTTGTAAGATCGTCCCATGTAGTGAAAGTACCATTTGCTTACGTCCTCAGCCAATACAATGCTTTGTCTTTAAGTGTGAAAGGAAAGAGCCGCAAGCGGATGTCATCCTCTGATAAGCTAGGGACATGAAAAGTGGCGCACTTTGCCAAGAACATCTGAATGTGGTAATGCGGGTTCTCATGCGCATTCCTATGGAAAGGATCTTGTTGCATCAGCACAACTAATCCTGTCTTTAGCTCGAAGTTTTTATCTAGTGGCAACTCTGGCATAAGAATGGATGAAGTGGCAGAGTTGTTCGGAGTAAGTCTGTCTCTGAAAGAAATAAGTCTGACGTTCCTCTATTGATTATTTTCTACCGCCATTTTATCTTCCTCTAGAATATGTCTCCTCTCTGCTCTAAGCTTCCTTGCAGTGTGTTCGATCTCAGGATCAAATAATATTGTTATGTCGGTTGCCCTTGATCGTGTGTTCATGCACAGTGAAAGAGGATCTGCAAATAATGTCAGCACAATAGAGGAATATGAAAAAAAATAGCTAAGTAAAAAAATAAAATACCGTCGCCTCCCCGGCAACGGCACTAAAAGCTTAATCACATTGGGAGGTACTCCTAAAACAATGTAGTTTTACCGCAAGCGAATAGTTAAGTGGTGAGCAGGTATCGAATCACGGGAAGGAACTGTTGGTATTATATTTTTTAATCAACAGAGATGGAATAATGGTTGATGAATGTTTGGTGTCACAAGCGTATAAAATATCGTTTATAAATTCAATTAATAAAAGTGCTTATGGCTAGGGAATCCCCACTATAGATCTCAAGTATCAATGTGAAATTATATCCTTCCATATCACTACTCTTGGTTTAGGGTGAAATTATCGCAACTATGTTGTGAACCAACACACGCTCTCGTGCTATGCAAGTCTATAGTAATATAAACTAGAGCATCGCTCTCGCGCAAGCCTAGTTCAAACCACTAGCATTAAGATCGACAATATAATTCAACTCCAACTCAAGTTCGCTCTCGCGCAACGTGAGTTCGAATCTAGATCACGATGGTTCGTATTCCTTTTACCATCGTACAAACAAATATAATTATAGAAATATAATAAAGATGTTAGCTTTGGTCGCTCTCACGCACCAATTCTAGGGAATCTTGATTATAGATCTAAATCGAATATCTAGGGCTTCCCATATATCAAGATTCTCTCTCGAGCTCTCAAGATCCAATAGAAATCTCTAGCTATCCGTAGTAAATCAATCATAAACTAACCCTTTAACAAGTTTAGCAACATGGGTTTTCAATAGATTTCACATATTAAACTTTTAATCCATATGGTTCATCCCTTTGTCCTAGAGCGAAGAGACTACTCACAATTCATCACAATTGAAAAAATAGAATTGAGATATGCAATATAATTCATCACAAAAGATAGATCAAAACAGAAATTTATCATAAAGATTAGAAATAGCAAGAGTTTAGACAAACCAATAATGTTCTAAGGCTTCCAATAACAACAGAATTAAGATCCTTGCACTCCAATCCTGTAGCAAAAACAAGTTGAAAACAAAACTTCTCCTTAGAATTCTTGCCATCACGTCTCTCCTCCTTGATGTCTCTCAAAACTAGCTATTTATACTCTCTTAAAAAGTCCAGAAAAAGCTGACAAAAATACCCCTAGGAGAAGGTAAACCCTAATTTCTGAATCTGGGCTGTTGGCGCTCGGCCGATGAGTTAAGGCACTCTGCCGAATGGAAATTCTGCAGAAAACTCGTCGAAATCAGCCTTCTGTCATCTTCAGGCCACTCGGTCGAGTGGTTGGCTCACTCGGTCGAGTGGGGTCTACTGCAAAGTCCTCCAAAAACAGTAACCTGCCAGTTATTTGTCCTCTCTCCACCCGGTCGAGTGGAAATTTCACTCGGCCGAGTACATTGATGTGCTTCTTTGGGTGGATCGGAGCTGTGTCCACTTCTCTCGGTTGAGTGAGCTGTGTCACTCAGCCGAGTAGCCTGATATTTCATCATTTTCTCCTTCTTCTCGCTTCCTTCCGCTTCCTCTCATCTTCCTTCCGCTTCTTCTCATCTTCAAGCACCATTAGCTCCTCGATATCGTCGGCGTTGATGCTATGGCATGTGTGATTATGCTCATAGTTTCAATTTTCTCCCGATTACTCCATATTTCTTGAAAATCCAACAAAACATATAAATAGTGAACTTCATCGTGAAATCATCGTTTAAGCATAAAATTTACGATATGAGCAATTGTTATGGCATGGAAAAATACAGAAATAAAGTGTAAAATATGAGCATATCAGTCCTCCCCTGTGCCAAGTATACCTGCAACTATCATATACCCACAGTTGTCATCGGCCTTGACATCATTGACAAGTTGTACATATGGCGTGATGCCTTCTGGAAAGTTATAATGAATGGTGATGATGATGAAGCCGAATGTGACTTGTACACCCTTTCCTTCTCTCGACGTGGTGGTTTTACCAAGGAAACTTTGGACGAAGAGCCTTCGCAAGGGAAGGGCAAGTACCTTCAGCAGATAATACATGCTCAAAGTGAGAAGGCTCCCGCCTAGTGGATGTATTAGTATTCTCCTTCGTTTTATTTTTTGGCCTCCCCTCATATTTACCTTTACATCTGGCTTGATAAGAAAAGTGATCGCTGAGGTGTCTATCTCCTTCAGCTTTATTTGCATCTGCCTCTTACTAGAATCGTCCAGGGCTTCATATTTCTTGTTTACCCGATACATCTCCTCCTTTATCAGCACATCCTCGTCGATCACTTCCTTCATGCGTGCAATGTCTAGCTTCTTCCAATGCGAATGAATGGATGCTAAGGGAATGTGATGGTTTTCCCTTTTGTATTCCCCAATCTCTTATGCACATGTCAATCCATAATTGCGTCGAGTTAGACAATCGCATTATTCTGCGTCAGTGTCAATTGTCTCAGACTGTGCTGCTTGATCCACAACTTTTTTCATTGCATTCATAGACATAAAACCATTCAGCTCCATGTATAAGTGGCTCTTCATGTCATGCAGCACACAACTCTTTGATTTCTCAAAAGATGCTTTGTTCTCTGCATGCTGCAGCTCTAGCAAAGAATGCATAATAGGCCATGATGTTGCAAAACTGCATGCCGATGATCCCAAGTGCTTTATAAGCTTTGCATGCAAACTCTCTGCTCTATTGGTAGTTACATTACCAAAATGCACATTTGTACCGATCCAAGCCGAAACAAACATCTCCTTGTGCTTGTTCAACCACGAATTCTTCACATAGCTTATGGTCTGTGGGTAAGCAATAAAGTTTTTTACAAATTCACTGAGTTTTTTTTTCCCATACTCCTCCTCCGTAAGTGCTAGTACCAACAAACTCCAGCTTGATATGAATCCAACCCAATTTTCTTTGACTTCAAAAAAATTCTTGCAATTCACCATTACATTCCTTGAAATATGACATCTACATAATTGATTCTTCGCGGAGGGAAATACTTTGGTGATGGCATTAATAAGAGCTTACTCTATATCTGTCAAAATTATTCTAGGCATTGTGTATCCCACAAGAAAATATCTCAACTGCTCCAATGCCATGTATATCAATCTTCCCGTTCAGCCTCCCAGTAATAGAATGTGATATTGAATTTCATTTCAGTCGATGTCACGCCGACAATCTCCAACAATGAAAGCCGGTATCTGTTTGTCCTATATGTGCAGTTCATTATCAGAATATCAGGAAATACACGTAATATATCAATTGAAGTCGGATATGCCCAAAACAACTTCCTAACACATGATGTCTCTGCATCAGAAGTAGGAAATACAATGTACAGCTTCTCCATTGAGCCCTTCACGAGTTGTTGCATTTGAGATCTCCCTTCCATCTCCACAACGTTTAGCTTTTGTATTGCATTGTAAACTGTTTTAATCGTTGTAACATTATTCTTATCCAGTTTCTTCAATATTCTTAAAATTTCTCTTGGCTTCACAAGACTTTGCGACAGTTCTACCAATGTTTCCATCTCTGAGCATTGTAATTTTCGTGCATATGAATGTCCCTTGAGGTAAGTTGCGGGTGGGTGATTGTGCACCCTACACAAGACTGTTACATTTCACTCATCCTTATTGCCAACCATCTTCGCCTTCAAAGAAAACGGACAACCACAATTCTTGCTTCTGGTCTTCTTCTTTGTCATTTTCTCACTACAAAAGTTGTTGCCACGATATATCTGACTTCTTTCACACACAAAGTACATATGTGTGATTCTACCATCCTAGTCATCATTTTTTTTGCCCTTTTCACAATCACCATCCCATTTTCATTACATGTGTCTTTTATCCATTGTAATAGTTCATCTCTACTTTGAAATTTGGGTGTTACAGTAAACTCTGCGCAGTAAATCTATATTGCACGCTACCCCAACGCTACATATGATGATCATGACAGTATCATACAATTTACATTTACCATCAACACATGACAAACATTTATGAAAAATCATTTACATAAAATTAAATATCATTTATTTCATACCTTTCCATTTTCATCATCTTCTATAAATGGAGATAGAACACTCTCCATATGAAAAATTGCATTCTCCATGTACATAATTTCTTTCTTCTAGCTTTGGCAACGAATTCGAACTAAATTCTCAACACCCACATGTCTTACATACAGAAAATGTACATCATTAATACTAGCAAATTAAGAGGAGTCGCTTGAAAATTCTTACCGGCACCTTCACAAAATTAAGGTTAGTTCCGAATTCCTTACCCTAGTTTTAGTTACTAATTTTATATTTACATATATTTTTCAATTCATCATATCCATGAATTTCGTTTGATCCGAATAGATTTCTGTGGATGAATTAAGTGAATTTGCGAGGGGTCTATTAGGACAGACCAAATCAATCACAAGTAACCCTTGAACATACCAAATCAAACGATTCACGTTTATCAATGATATTAAGAGGAGCCATTAAGAGGTGTAACGACCACTTTTCGTGGTACGTTGTTCGTGCACGTGCTTTTGTCCGTGCACGTGTTTGTTTTAGACTTCATTTGTTTGTAAACACTTTCGTGTGATATGCCGTTGTGAACGTCTCTGAGAATGTTAAATAGTGGCACTATCTTGGAACGACACTTCTCGAGTCGTTTTTCCACAATTTAAACTTACTCGATGAGACGTGACAATTTTCACTTTTGACGGGAGACGTTTCTATTTTTAGTTTCGTCGTCCGACGTCAAAATTGAGATCCGTCTTCTTAGTTAGCTCACTCTCGTCATCACGATCACCCCGATATTTATTTTATAATTTTTAGAGTCTATTTGACCACTTTTATATTTTTAACAAGTTTTATATTATTTTTAATAATTAATTTATAAATTATTTTCGGCCAAATAAAATTTATTTAAGTTTTAAACGTTTTAAAGAATTTTTGAGCCAATTTCCAGCTCATTTGGACCAATTCAAATCCTTGGGAGAGTTCGAGAAGTTGAGATTTAAATTTTAAATTATTTTAAACTCCTAATCTCATTAGGATTAGCCCTAGACCTAGTCAACCCATCTACACTATATAAACAACCCCTAGGAAGACCTATTTTCGCAAGAAATTAACCCTAGCATCTTCCAAAACTCAAATTTGACGTTGCGACGATTCGTCGCAACGTCGCAGCCGTCGCATGCGCACGACCGATGAATTTCACCCCGTTCCCTCGGTCTGACCGAGGCCACCACCGCACCAAACCCCGCTCCGCACCCGCTGCAGCCATCGCCCCGCTTCTCCGTGCCTGACCGAGAGATTCTCTCGGTCAGACCGATGGCCGCCCCCGCTGTCGCCACATCCCCGCTCCGCACCAACGCTCCGCATCGACCCCGCCTTGTCGCCCGCCTCCGCTCGTGTCTGACCGAGCGGGCCGCCCGCACCGATCGATGTTGCAACGTTGCAACGTTGCAACGTTGCAACCCCCGCATCCGCAGCGCCCGACCGACCCCTCCCTCCGCACCGACCGAGAGCCCCGACCCCGCACCGACCCGCTGCACTGCACAAGCCCGTTTCCCCGTAGCGACCGACGGAGCTCCCCGCACCGAAGCTCTACGACCGAGAGTCATTCGTCGCAACCCCGCATCCGTCGCACCACTTGCCTCTGTGGGCCCCCCGAGTTCTCCAGAGGTATTGTGGGTCCCCCAAAGGTCCCTAGGACTACTGTGGGCCCCACCTAGGTGCTTTCTCTCCGACGATTCGCCGTGCACGACGTTGCGACAAGTTGAAGCCCGTCGTCGCACGTTCTAGCTTTGGAATCTGGAACCGTCGCTCCGGTTGATGCTCTGAACTTTCCAGCGAGGAAACTATATTGGAATCAGGACTTGGAGCGCGTTCTATTATTCCAACCCACGGTGTCGCTACCCGACGCCGGTGTAGCTTTCGCGTCGTGTTGAGGTAACGCTTTGCACCCCTAGGACCCCCAACCCAATGCATGCTAATCAAGACTAAAATCAGTATTTTCAAAGTATTTTAAATGTTTTAAATTCACTAATCAAGATTAATAATATGGACTTTAGGCCGGTGGACTTGTGCACGTAGGATAATTGTGATTTTTGGACTCATTGGACGGTGTGCTCAGACGTCGTACTTGCAGGCAAGCGAAACTTGCCAACTCTTGTGTAGGGCCATGTTTTTAGGCCACTTCCTTGTTCCTAGCGTAAAAGAGACTAGTCAGTGAAATGATAGCTGGCTAGACGCCTACTTGATCTAGTTTGACAACGAAACTAGATCCGTCACCTAATTGATCTAGCTTGACAACGAAGCTAGATCCACCCCTTTAAACTTGTTGTTCATGCATACTAAACTGTCACGTTTACTTTCCTTATCTGTACGCACTTTTAACTGTCATGCATTGCATTCTACATGTCAACCTAGTTGAATATTGCATTCGTAGCACACGCTACATACTTGTACTTGCTTGTCCTGGCTAGGTGCACCCCTATGCCATCATGAAAAACACTTCCTGGCTCGTGTTCCAGAAGCGAGCATTACCGTTCGGGGTAAGGCCCTGGCTCGATACACGTGGGATGGGGTAAGAGTTAAGCGGCCAATCAGCTGGGAGTCTGCCTGATCAGCAACTGCAGCTGTAAGGCGTAAACTCTGGGTGGGGCGGAGTTAAGCGACCAATCAGTGTGAAAGAAAGTCATTTCAGCTGTAAGGCGTAAACTCTGCACATGACATGAAAACATGACTAGAGAAATCCTTGCAAATGTTATTAGTCTTGCCATACTTGCCATGCCATGCTAGTTTACTTGTTGTTTTCTTTACCTGCTGCACTCATACTTTAACTGCCATGTCATTGCATCATGCTAGAACTGCTAGGTTGCTTTACTTTCAGTTTCAGTTTCCTTGCACAAGTCTCTTGTAGACTTGCTGACATGTGCCCCTTGCTCTTTTGGGTGTCACATGTTAGACCCTGAGCCAGAGACCGTTGCTGTGTACGTGATGTTTTGCTGACGCTGAGTCTGAGTCCATGCTTGCCCAGGAGGATTTTGGTGGACACCGGTGACCATTCTTTGGGTCTTTGTTGAGCTTTATTTCTGTTTTAGATCTTTTGTTAGCTATAGGTGCGTAGCACCGTCGTTTGTACTTTGTACTTTTGTTGGCCATGTTTGGGCCTTTAGTCTCTTTTTAGCCTGGTGGCTTTTCTGCGATGTTGGAATTTATATTTATGGATATTCTGAGATTATTCTTTTGTCTCATTTCATTATTATTATCTTGTTTCGCTCGCGTTGCAAGAACCTGCAGTTTTAAATTTGTTCGACGCTTATCGGACTTGCAGCTTTGTAGCTTCAAGTCTGAGCGGACCTTCTCACGCTTCGCCTCCATATTTTTGGGAAGCGGGGCGTGACAGGTTTTGTTGGTGGCCCATGCAGGTCCGTCTTGCAATTGCGAATTAACGGAACAACGATAATAACAGAATGTCCATTAAATAAATTGCAACATCCGAGTCAGAAGCCCTGAGTCAAGTTGTTTTCTTAGGACCCTAGGTGATAAGAAGGCTTAGTTAGACATCCGTGTTTGCTAGTTAGAGGCCTCTGATTGTTAGTTAGACTCCCTGTCAGCAATTGATTCAATTGTCGTAGGAGTTACCTTAGTGGTCTTTGTCTACCCCTGACCATATTAGACTTCTAGATTCTCCTTCGGTCGTTCGCTTTTGGGTTCATCGATTTCGGACCAAGCTGAACGCATTCCTTTACCGTCTAACCTTTAGAAGTCTTAGCGCCTATTTCCTAATCTTTAGTTGGTCGACCGTAGGAATTTCTCCGTAGACTTTTCTGATTCATAACCTAGGCATATGAATGTTTTGATCATCCGACCAATTTCCTTGCCTCGATTCACGAGATCGCCCCATGACGATCGTCGTCAATTTTCAAACATCGCCATTGCAAAACTCGAACCTTCTGAAAGTATTTTTTTCAATCTTCTCTTCCACTAAGTTTAATTTTGTTCAAAATTTTAATATACCTATATTTCATCCTCCTTCATTGATTTAAATTTTTAAAACGTTTGTCGAAATTTTGAACTCTAGCTTATAATATTTTTCCAGCTTATATTTTTCGTACTTATGTAAATGTGTCGTTCTTTCATATATTAATTTTACCTCGAACCATACTTTTGCCTTGCCCAATTCGATTAATAATTTTCCCTCTTATTTGTGTTATTCGAATGATACGTCGTGTTTACCTTAATATACTTTCAAGACACATGGAATTTCAGCCTTCAGCAAGTTGGACTTTGCTCGTCGTTTTCGCTACTTCAGATTTTTGCAAAATTACTATTTTCATAGCCTCTTCCTGCTTTAGACCCTCCCTGATCTGATTTTAAGGATTTGCTATTCGATCTTGATAATTCTTATGCTAAGTTACTATTATTTTCTTTCCGCCCACCATACACGCTTTTAGAAAAATTTCTAAACCAAATTGAATTTCAATTATTCTTATATCCGTGCCAGACTTATTGAGCTCGTATATTAAGGACCCTGTATAAATCAGTTTTTTTCATTTCTGGCAAACCCTTGTTCTCTAAAAGCAGTTTCGAATTGATTATTTTAAAATTTTCCATAGCCTAAAGTTTTGAAGCATTTAACATGAGTTTAAATTCTCCCGTTACTTGACTTCATTCTTTGACTTTCAAAACTTTTGACAACATTGTATTAAATTACTAACGTATAAGATTTCTAAAACCCCGTCCTTAATATTCGTGTAAATGGATTTTACTTCCTTTTACATTGATTTTATATAAACCAATAAAACATTTTCTCTTATTATGAATATTCGACTCAAACTTATTTCAACTCGCTTTATCGATCTTCAAATATTTTATACAGATGAGGAATTCCAATTTTTTTGAAGTACAACAGTTTTCAATTTTGCGTATTTTAGCTCATGCTATTTACCCTATTTTCTTTTTTCCCCTCCTATATAAGCATCACTACATCTCCCTTTTCCCTCAACCTAAACATCACCATTGAGTCAATGTTTCGTCTAACCAAGCTGTCTCCTTGTATTCGTCCTATCTGAACTCATGCTTATCGATCCTTCCCTCGTCACGCTCTCGATCTCTCTTTATTGCTTAGGCCTTAGGGTCCTTCAATGTCTGTGTCAACTCTTAGTTGTTAGTAGACCCTTGGACCCTTGTGAGGTTGTCGTGGTGCACGTACCTAAGTTGTGTACGTGGGCTTGAATGAGAATTCCCATAGTATATTGATGTTTGCCTATTGAGTGATATATATATATACTCGGAGTTATTCGTGATAGTATGAAGTTGTTGTGTGTTAGTAGTTATAGATTTTTGTGTGGATAGCTATACTATACTAGGGATGCCTGTGTATATAAGAGTTAGCGTTGAAATATCTAAGTTATGTATGTAGTAAGAGATACTTATAATGGTTGAAATAAATGATTGGTAAAGCTATGTGTATGTTAGTAGTGATAATAATAAGAGTACGTATGGTTTAGAGGGTAGGCCTATTATGTGATCTATATGTTAGCACGTATGAGTGTGTGCTCGTATGTGGGTATGTATTGTGTTTAGACGTAAGTAGTTATGTTTTGTTGCCTGAGTATATAGGTGATATACATATAGTAGTAAGAGTATAATTTTGATTGGTATTGCTTGCTCTTGCGGGATGTTGCATGCGTGCATACCGTGAGGTATACACGACTATTGCACATCTTAATTATGTATGTGTAAATGTGTTAGTATACTAATTATAGGTAGTAGGCTATGGTGTGAATGTATACATTATTTATGTGTGACTATACGGTGAATGTTTGTACTAGGGAGGGTATTATAAATATGTGGGTACTGGTGTCTGTATTATTATTATGGTATATAAATTGATTTAACTGTGTGAGTATTACCTGACTAAATATTAAGTGTGATTGACTTATGGTATGTATATGGTTGTAATGGTAGACGTATGAATATTGGAGTGGTATTGATATATGTATGAATGTCGTGTTACGTATAAAGAATATTCTGATACGTGTATTGAGTCTCACTCAAGCTTGAGTGGGTATACTCTAAGAATATTGAATGTATGTTTGTAGTTGAATATAGAAATGGTTGATGTATGAATAGTGATAGGAGTGTTTGTGCCTGGTTGTGCTACGCACATGATTGTGGGTCGCTACGCCAGTATATAGTTATAGGTGTTGGTCTTGTGGTATAGTTAATTACTAAGGACTTGCTCGTGTGAACATATGTGTACTAGCTAAAACTAGGTATGTATGTGTGCTAGTTATATAATGGTATGATTGGTGTATGTAAATGAAATGTTAGCGTGTATGGGTGTGCGCCATGCACGGGTAAGTATGTGCTTAGTTATAGGTATTGATGACTATGATATATGTGGCGTGTCGTAAATACAGTTATAGGACCGTACGTCATGTGAATATATGGTGAACTATTTGCATGTATGTGAATGACTATATATTGTGAAACTATAGTAGTGGTGAATATATATATAAATATAGTGAAACTTGACTTAATTATGGTATGGTGTGACTACATGTGTTGATGTGTTTGGTGTTTGATGCATACTAGGGATTATTAGAGGGTAGTATACCCTTGATATTTGTGCATAGGTAGCTACATATAGGTAGAGCAATGATTGTATTGGCTAAGCGTGAGACTATCCTTATATAAGTATCTGAACTGTTGTTTTGCGAGTAGTAGTTATATAAGGGATGTATGTTTATATATATGATTGAAATACATGTATGAATTTGACTAACTATAATAGGTATAAGTGTATACGTACGTGAATGTATATACGTGTTGGTAGTATTAATGTTTGACTACTTAGTGCATATATAAGCACTTGTAATGACTATACCTGGTTGAATTATAATATGACTTGATTTGGGTAGTTACTAGGGCGCTTAGCTATATTAGAAAGTCCGAGGACGGACTTTATTCTAAGGTGGGGAGGATGTAACGACCACTTTTCGTGGTACGTTGTTCGTGCACGTGCTTTTGTCCGTGCACGTGTTTGTTTTAGACTTCATTTGTTTGTAAACACTTTCGTGTGATATGCCGTTGTGAACGTCTCTGAGAATGTTAAATAGTGGCACTATCTTGGAACGACACTTCTCGAGTCGTTTTTCCACAATTTAAACTTACTCGATGAGACGTGACGATTTTCACTTTTGACGGGAGACGTTTCTATTTTTAGTTTCGTCGTCCGACGTCAAAATTGAGATCCGTCTTCTTAGTTAGCTCACTCTCGTCATCACGATCACCCCGATATTTATTTTATAATTTTTGGAGTCTATTTGACCACTTTTATATTTTTAACAAGTTTTATATTATTTTTAATAATTAATTTATAAATTATTTTCGGCCAAATAAAATTTATTTAAGTTTTAAACGTTTTAAAGAATTTTTGAGCCAATTTCCAGCTCATTTGGACCAATTCAAATCCTTGGGAGAGTTGGAGAAGTTGAGATTTAAATTTTAAATTATTTTAAACTCCTAATCTCATTAGGATTAGCCCTAGACCTAGTCAACCCATCTACACTATATAAACAACCCCTAGGAAGACCTATTTTCGCAAGAAATTAACCCTAGCCTCTTCCAAAACTCAAATTTGACGTTGCGACGATTCGTCGCAACGTCGCAGCCGTCGCATGCGCACGACCGATGAATTTCACCCCGTTCCCTCGGTCTGACCGAGGCCACCACCGCACCAAACCCCGCTCCGCACCCGCTGCAGCCATCGCCCCGCTTCTCCGTGCCTGACCGAGAGATTCTCTCGGTCAGACCGATGGCCGCCCCCGCTGTCGCCACATCCCCGCTCCGCACCAACGCTCCGCATCGACCCCGCCTTGTCGCCCGCCTCCGCTCGTGTCTGACCGAGCGGGCCGCCCGCACCGATCGATGTTGCAACGTTGCAACGTTGCAACGTTGCAACCCCCACATCCGCAGCGCCCGACCGACCCCTCCCTCCGCACCGACCGAGAGCCCCGACCCCGCACCGACCCGCTGCACTGCACAAGCCCGTTTCCCCGCAGCGACCGACAGAGCTCCCCGCACCGAAGCTGTACGACCGAGAGTCATTCGTCGCAACCCCGCATCCGTCACACCACTTGCCTCCGTGGGCCCCCCGAGTTCTCCAGAGGTATTGTGGGTCCCCCAAAGGTCCCTAGGACTACTGTGGGCCCCACCTAGGTGCTTTCTCTCCGACGATTCGCCGTGCACGACGTTGCGACAAGTTGAAGCCCGTCGTCGCACGTGCTAGCTTTGGAATCTGGAACCGTCGCTCCGGTTGATGCTCTGAACTTTCCAGCGAGGAAACTATATTAGAATCAGGACTTGGAGCGCGTTCTATTATTCCAACCCCCGGTGTCGCTACCCGACGCCGGTGTAGCTTTCGCGTCGTGTTGAGGTAACGCTTTGCACCCCTAGGACCCCCAACCCAATGCATGCTAATCAAGACTAAAATCAGTATTTTCAAAGTATTTTAAATGTTTTAAATTCACTAATCAAGATTAATAATATGGACTTTAGGCCGGTGGACTTGTGCACGTAGGATAATTGTGATTTTTGGACTCATTGGACGGTGTGCTCAGACGTCGTACTTGCAGGCAAGCGAAACTTGCCAACTCTTGTGTAGGGCCATGTTTTTAGGCCACTTCCTTGTTCCTAGCGTAAAAGAGACTAGTCAGTGAAATGATAGCTGGCTAGACGCCTACTTGATCTAGTTTGACAACGAAACTAGATCCGTCACCTAATTGATCTAGCTTGACAACGAAGCTAGATCCACCCCTTTAAACTTGTTGTTCATGCATACTAAACTGTCACGTTTACTTTCCTTATCTGTACGCACTTTTAACTGTCATGCATTGCATTCTACATGTCAACCTAGTTGAATATTGCATTCGTAGCACACGCTACATACTTGTACTTGCTTGTCCTGGCTAGGTGCACCCCTATGCCATCATGAAAAACACTTCCTGGCTCGTGTTCCAGAAGCGAGCATTACCGTTCGCGGGTAAGGCCCTGGCTCGATACACGTGGGATGGGGTAAGAGTTAAGCGGCCAATCAGCTGGGAGTCTGCCTGATCAGCAACTGCAGCTGTAAGGCGTAAACTCTGGGTGGGGTGGAGTTAAGCGACCAATCAGTGTGAAAGAAAGTCATTTCAGCTGTAAGGCGTAAACTCTGCACATGACATGAAAACATGACTAGAGAAATCCTTGCAAATGTTATTAGTCTTGCCATACTTGCCATGCCATGCTAGTTTACTTGTTGTTTTCTTTACCTGCTGCACTCATACTTTAACTGCCATGTCATTGCATCATGCTAGAACTGCTAGGTTGCTTTACTTTCAGTTTCAGTTTCCTTGCACAAGTCTCTTGTAGACTTGCTGACATGTGCCCCTTGCTCTTTTGGGTGTCACATGTTAGACCCTGAGCCAGAGACCGTTGCTGTGTACGTGATGTTTTGCTGACGCTGAGTCTGAGTCCATGCTTGCCCAGGAGGATTTTGGTGGACACCGGTGACCATTCTTTGGGTCTTTGTTGAGCTTTACTTCTGTTTTAGATCTTTTGTTAGCTATAGGTGCGTAGCACCGTCGTTTGTACTTTGTACTTTTGTTGGCCATGTTTAGGCCTTTAGTCTCTTTTTAGCCTGGTGGCTTTTCTGCGATGTTGGAATTTATATTTATGGATATTCTGAGATTATTCTTTTGTCTCATTTCATTATTATTATCTTGTTTCGCTCGCATTGCAAGAACCTGCAGTTTTAAATTTGTTCGACGCTTATCGGACTTGCAGCTTTGTAGCTTCAAGTCTAAGCGGACCTTCTCACGCTTCGCCTCCATATTTTTGGGAAGCGGGGCATGACAAGAGGAGTCGCTTGAAAAATTAAAATGTACATCATTAATACTAGCAAATTAAGAGGAGTCGCTTGAAAAATCTTACCAGCACCTTCACAAAATTAAGTTTAGTTCCGAATTCCTTACCCTAGTTTAGTTACTAATTTTATTTATACACATATTTTTCAATTCATCATATCCATGAATTTCGTTTGATCCGAATAGATTTATGTGGATGAATTAAGTGAATTTGCGAGGGGTATATTAGGACAGACCAAATCAATCACAAGTAACCCTTGAACATACCAAATCAAATGCTTCTCGTTTATCAACGATATTAAGAGGAGTCATTAAGAGGAGTCGCTTGAAAAATTAAATGTACATCATTAATACTAGCAAATTAAGAGGAGTCGCTTGAAAAATCTTACCGGCACCTTCACAAAATTAAGGTTAGTTCCGAATTCCTTATCCTAGTTTTAGTTACTAATTTTATTTATACATATATTTTTCAATTCATCATATCCATGAATTTCTTTTGATCCGAATAGATTTCTGTCGATGAATTAAGTGAATTTACGAGGGGTATATTGGGACAGACCAAATCAATCACAAGTAACCATTGAACAGACCAAATCAAACGCTTCTCGTTTATCAAGGATGACGGCGCCAACATTGGTAACCCTTGAACAGACCACATCAAATGCTTTTGCTATGGGAAGCATGCGAGAGCGGCGGACGAAGGATCTGCTGCGGTGAAATTTTGGCTTGTTCAGTTTGGACCTCATTAATGTGTATTTTTGTCAAACCCGATCAGTAAACTCAGTAAATGCTATTTAGATCTGTGCACTTCAGTAAAAACTTAGACGAGATGTAACTGTCACGGGTGGATTGTTTTGCAAGTTGACTCTCCCAATCCCGTGCGGCACTTAGCTCACTCACCCCTCTTTTGAATGGCTAAGTCAGCCTAATTCTCACTCCTACTCTCAAGAAGAACTTAAGAACACACAAGAGAACACTAGAGAACTTGGAGAATGCCTTGCTTGTATTGCTTCAACTCTTCGTTGGTTACAAATGCCTCCCCTTGCCCCTATTTATAGGTGAGACTCCCTTACAACCAATGGTGGAGATTAAGGTTCTAGAGACTTCCTAGATCCAATGGCTAGGATGAGTTTCTAGATCCTTCTCCACTATTCCCCGTTTTAAAGAATACAAAAGAATATCTAGGAACATTCTAGATACAATATTTACAAGCATTCCATGTGAATATTCTAGAGAATGCCATTTTACAAGCCAAATAGGAGCCACGTAGGCGATGATGTGTCGATGACATGGCGTCCGTGACATTCTCCCCCACCTATTCCAGCGATGCCATCATAGCTTGGCCTTCTCCTTGCGAAATCCCTCTATCAAGTGTCCAAATGCCAAAGCACTTTTGCCGGCTCCCAGCTGCTCTCGCTCACTGGCAATCCCTTCCACTTGACGAAGTACTCCAGCCGTGGATGGTTGTTGGCCTCTCGAACAACCCTGTCCGCGATGATCTCCTCAGCCTCCTTAGTGAACTCCGTCCGCACTCCTGCTGGTGCACGAGAAGATTTCCCTCGGCTCGAGTCCTCTGGATCTCCATGGTATGGCTTCAACATACACACATGGAAGACTGGATGGTACTTGATGTTTGGAGGAAGTTCCACCTTGTAGGTGACATTGCCCATCTTCTTGATGATCGGAAATGGGCCTTCATACTTTCTTATCATGCTTTTATGTAACCCCTTATGCCGATCCAATGTCGAAAGCCTGACAAGTACCAAGTCCCCCACTTGGTATTCTGCGTGTCTCCTCTTCTTGTCCGCCCATTTCTTCATCCTCTTCGCGGCTTTGCTAAGGCACGATTTCGCCATCTCATTCTGGCCATTCCTTAGCAAATTTGTAGGCTGCTGGACTGCTCTCCTTGTAGCCCGTAGCTATGGCGTTTGGAGTGAGTGGCTGTTGACCCATCACGATCTCGAATGGACTCTTCTCGGTCGACTCACTCCTCTGTAGGTTGTACGAGAACTGTGCCACATCCAGCAATTTCGCCCTGTCCTGCTGGTTGGCACTCACATAGTGCCTCAGGTACACCTCCAGTAAGCCATTCACCCTCTCTGTTTGGCCATCTGTCTGAGGGTGGAAGCAGGTGGAGAAGCTCAAATCGGATCCCAACAATCTGAACAGCTCCGACCAAAACATCCACGTGAAGCGAGCATCCCTGTCGCTCACGATGGTCTTCAGTAGCCCCCAATACTTTACTACATGCTTCAGGAACAGTGGGGCTGCTACGTCCGCTGGACACTTCGCTGGTGCTGGAATGAAGATTCCGTACTTCGAGAATCTGTCGACCACCACCATGATGATGTTGCACCCTTCGGACTTAGGTAACCCTATGATGAAGTCCATGGAAATGCCTTTCCATGGTCTCTCCGGAATCGGCAACGGGTCGAGGAGTCCCGTCGGTGCTCTCTGCTCCACCTTATCTTGTTGGCGCACAAGACAAGTCTTCACGTAGGCCTCAATGTCGTCTCGCATCCGAGGCCAATAGTAAGCGTCCTCTAGTAGTGCTAGTGTCTGATGCACTCCTGGATGCCCTGCCTATGGAGAGTCGTGACATTCTTTCATAACTTCATGCCTTAGGTTCCTGAACGATGGCACATACACCCGCGATCCCTTGGCGTATAGCAAGTCGTCCTCAAGCCATAATCTCCGAGTCTTTCCTTCCTTGGCGTACTCCACTAGGGACTTTGCCGTTGGATCTTGTGTTATGCCTTCTTTTATACGATCGAGCAAGGAACTTTGTGGCCGGCTCACCATTGCTGCAAGTTCCGCCTTCCGACTTAGTGCATCCGCCACCAAGTTTGCCCGGCCCGGTTTGTACTCCAACGTGTAGTCGAACTCTGCCAAGAAGTCTTGCCATCTTGCCTGCTTGGGGGACAACTTCTGCTGCTGCGTCTGGAAGTAGCTAGTGACTATGTTGTCCGTCTTCACTACAAACTTGGAGCCAAGTAAGTAGTGCCTCCACAACCGTAAGCAGTGGACCACCACCGTCATCTCCTTCTCTTGCACAGTTACCGCCTTCAGCTTTTGACTCTCGTAGGCGTTGGGGTGCCCATCTTGCATCAACACCCCTCCAATGACAAAGTCGTTCGCATCGGTGTGGATCATAAGGCTTGCTGAAGTCTGGAAGGGAGAGAACCGGCTCCTCTCTCACCGCTCTCTTTAGTCCCTCGAATGCTTCCTGGCACTTCGGGCTCCAGTCCCAAGCCCGATTTTTCTTCATCAAGTCCATTAGCGGAGATGCGATAGCCGAGTATCCTCGAATGAAACTTCGGTAGTATTTTGCCAACCCGAGGAACGACCGCAACTCCGTCACCTTAGTGGGAGGTTCTCACTCTTGGATGGCCCGAATCTTTCCTTGGTCCATCCGTATTTGGCCCTGTCCGATGATGTGTCCCAAAAACACCACCTCCTTCTGTGCAAACGAGCACTTCTCCCTCTTGATGTAGAGTTCATTCTGAAGAAGGGCCTCGAACACTTACCTCAAGTGCTCCTGATGCTCCGCAATGTCTCGATTATATATCACTATGTCGTCAAGGTATACTACGACAAAGCGATCCAGGAAGGGCTCCAATACTTTGTTCATCATGGTGCAAAAAGTCACAGGAGCATTTGTGAGTCCAAAAGGCATGACTAAGAATTCGTACGATCCATACCTTGTCACGCATGCCATCTTGGGCTCGTCTCCTTCGGTGATCCGCACCTGGTAGTATCCCGATCTGAGGTCCAGCTTGGTGAAGTACTTCGCTTGTCCAAGCTGATCGAACAAGTCCGCCACCAAAGGTATTGGATACTTGTTCTTCACCGTGACTTTGTTGAGCGCCCGATAGTCGATGCACAATCGGAGAGATCCATCATGCTTCTTCTGGAATAGCACAGGTGCACCTTATGGAGCTTTCGATGGCCGAAAGTACCCCGCATCCAGCAAGTCCTTCAATTGCTTCGGAAGTTCCTCCAACTCTGGTGGAGCCATCCGATAAGGTCCTATTGCTGGTGGTTGCGCTCTGGCATTGGCTCGATCTTGTGGTCCAACTCCCTCTTAGGTGGTAGCTTGCTGGGCAGCTTCTCGGGCATAATGTCTTGGTACTCCTCCAAGACCGATTGGATCTCCATAGGGACCTCTTCATCTTTGGTTGGGCCTCCCTCCATCTTCACCGCAGCAACGAAGGTAGGTTCATTCCTCCGAACCCCCTTCGAAAGTTGGATAGTCGAGAGGATCTTGCTTGACAAGGCATTTTCTCTTTGTATCGGAATCGTACAAGCCTTGCCTTCGAGGAAGCACATAGTGTTGGCGTACGGGACCAACATTACCTTCATCCGATCTAAGAACTCCAAGCCGATGACCGCATTAAAGTCATCCATCCCAATCACCGTCATGTCCGTCATCCCCGACCATTCTCCCATCTTCCCTGGGATTTGTCGTGCCATGCCAACGATAGGAGTAGGTTCCAAGTTGACGGCCTTGATGACCCCTTTCTCCTTAGCCACCGTAAGCCCCAAATCCCCGGCCACCCTACCAGAAATCAAGAAGTGTGAAGAACCCATATCAAGAAGAGCTTTGAAGACCTTACCTGCAATCTTCGTCTCCACGAAAATTGGCCCTCTTGGCCCTTCATCCACCTTGGCATGAATGGCATTGAGTAGCCGCAACGAGTTCACTGCATCTCCTCTTGTTGCTTCTCTTCTTCCTTCTGGATCAAGGCCGCGAGATTGGAGTTCTTTGGACATTCTCGAGCCTTATGGGGACCATCGCAAAAGTAGCATTGGAGTTTCAGACGATCTTCCTTGGACCTCTCAGTGTACTTGCCCTTCCACTGGCTTGGCTTGGGGTGTGAGTCTTTAGACTGCTTCTCTTTCTCTCCCACACCTTTGCCATGGCTCACCTTCTTTTCCTTTGGCTTACCGGAGCCGGAGTCCATCTTCCAGAACTCGATCAAAGACTCCGCTACGGCCATAGCCTGGGCGAGGGTCTGGACTCCCCGCCTATGAAGTTCCATCTTGGCCCAACCCGCGAGGCCATCCATGAAGGCAAAGAGAGAATCCTTCTCGCTCATGTCAGGAATCTCAAGGAGCAACTCTGAAAATTCCTTCACATAATCCCGAATAGAACCCTTCTGAGTAAGGCGGTGAAGTTTACCTCGTGCTTTATCTTTTGCATTCTCGGTGTAGAATTGCTTCTTGAGTTCCGCCTTGAACTCCTCCCAAGTGTTGATGGTGCACGTTCCCTTCTTCATGTCCTCGGACCTTCTACGCCACCACAATGTAGCAATATCTTGTAGGTAGAGTGGAGCCATGAGGAGCTTGGATTCATCGTCCTTGATCCTCATGGCATCAAAGCACTTCTCCAAATTCCATAGGAAATATCAAGTTCTTGAGCGTTCCGCGTACCTCCATATGGCTTTGGTTTGGGGATGTCTACCTTCGGCAAGAAGGGATGGCTGACGACCACTCCACTCGCCCAGCCATCTTGTGTTGGCTGAGTTCGCCCTTGAGCTCTTCCAACTCCTTCTTGAGAGCATCCACTTGTGCCTCCAGAGTAGCATTCCTTTGCTCCAAGAGATCATCCTTCTTCTGGAGCATGTCGACGGTCGAGTTCAAGACCGTCAGCATCTCCTCCCGAAGCTCGTCCCTCCCGGACCGTAGCTCCTTGATGCTTTCCTTCATGGTCTCGAACTGTTCCTTCGTCTTAGCCACAGTGAGCTCCGCCTTGTCCAACCGTGCCTCGAACGCCGACATGATGTCCCTGGACTTCTTCCTGCGAGGCGGCCTCTTTGCCATTTCAGCATCGTCAGCATTGTTTGTGACGTCGCTAGTTGACATCCTTCCCCGAACCGAATGCTCTGATACCAACTGTAACGGGCAGATTGTTTGACTCTCCCAAATCCGTGCGGCACTTAGCTCACTCACCCCTCTTTTGAATGGCTAAGTCAGCCTAACTCTCACTCATACTCTCAAGAACTTAAGAACACACAAGAGAACACTAGAGAACTTGGAGAATGCCTTGCTTGTATTGCTTCGACTCTTGGTTGGTTACAAATGCCTCCCCTTGCCCCTATTTATAGGTGAGGATCCCTTACAACCAATGATGGAGATTAATGTTCTAGAGACTTCCTAGATCCAATGGCTGGGATGAGTTTCTAGATCCTTCTCCACTATTCCCCCTTTTAAAGAATACAAAAGAATATCTAGGAACATTCTGGATACAATTATTTACAAGCATGCCATGGAAATATTCTAGAGAATGCCACTTCACAAGCCAAATAGGAGCCACGTAGGCGATGGCATGTCGATGACGTGACGTCCGTGCCATAAAGTTAACAGAAAGGTTTGTACTAATAGCAATTCCCAATTTTTTTTCCGTGAATATCCCATTTTGAATGGCAAACTTGTAAAGTAAATGGGAAGGGAGAAGAGCGACCAGGTGCGGATGTATAGCAACTCCCCGGCTGTTGTTGCTCCAACAAACCACCCTCAAGCTTCACCTTCAAAAACTCGAAAATCCGAATAAATATTCCAAACCAGTCGAGGAAGGAAACAAGAAAAAAAAATGAGGGTCCTTGGGAAGCACATTTTCCCAAGGCAAATAGCTCTCATGGCATCTGGGTACTGCAACTCTGTGATTTTTTGCTTCTGATCACTTTTTCCTTTTTAACTTTTCGTGAATATTCTTTTACTTCAAATTTATTTTGCTAAATAGGATTATGTTCTTGGGAGCAACGACCTACGATGTGCACAGATCGATCAAGAACAACGAGACACCGCCTTCACCCGAACAAATCGTAGCCTTTCACGATTACCTCGACGCCAAGCGCCGGCCTCCTCCCTCGTTTTAATGAGTGGTTTGTGTTTCGTCTCTCAGTGGTTTAATTTACAAATATATTTAAGTTTGAGGTTTGTTTTGTATTGCACATGCATACGTTTTTAGAATTAGAGAGTATTCAAGAATTTGTACTGGAACGCACATATTGTGTTCGATGAAATTACATCGGCGCACGCCACAACCAACTATGCTTACGATTTCAACATATTAGCATCTGGTTTGAAGAAATTCAAAACATAGCAGTAGATGGACATAGTTTCATCATTCTTGTGTTGGATGGATATCGCATTTTCGGTATTATTTATTTACTAGGCATAACCCGTGCCCTTCGTGCCCGAAGGGCACGGAGGCAGTCGTTGCCCGGGCGCAAATACGGAGATAAGCATTCGCCAAAGTGAAAAAAGCGTAGCTGTGTGTAAGAGGAGGGTCGGGGGCAAAAAGAGGGAAAACAGGGACTAAAACGCAAAAAAAAAAAAAAACCAAAAACCCATCCCAAAGCCAAGTCCAGAACCCCACCCAACCTCCACGTGGCTTCCCAGTCAGCAACCAAAAATATGACTGGGACAAAACTGCCACGTAGGACAAAACTGCGACGTTGGACAAACTTCATGAATTGTATAATAAATTTTAAACAATAAGTTTTAGATACTTGAAAAGATCTTGTAGATGGAGTTGGAGAACATCCTTCCGACTCTGTCGAGGGTTCAGAGAATATCTCTACAGTCTGCTGAGAATGTTCAAGAGAAGCTTTCCATTTCTATCAAGGTTGCTGGGTGTTTTCACTATAATAATAAGGACACCATCGATCTCCAAATGCACACAACTTCTCAACACACTCTCCTCCTTTTTCTATATATATATATCTCTCTCTTTTTTTCTTCTTCATATTTTGCATACTCTTTATCGTTGGTAGACATGAATCTTTCTATTTGAGCATTGACATCCGAACGTTTGTGCATCACTGGGTATCAACTGATCTGAGGGTTCCTGCACCATCTGGCACCAACTCTTAGGATTCTTCATAATAGGAAGATGATTGTGTTGCGGCCTGCAAGTATGCTGTTGTTTATTCTTCTAGGGGTAAATTTCACATTTGAACCATACCGTAGATATTCTAAACTTTTGTCTTTAAATTTTATATTTTATATGTTGAATTTCTCTGAAATACTTAGTAGTTATTTTATTTCAACAATATAGAAGAATAGATCTCATATATTCTTTCTTACATTTAGTTAACCAACAATTCTTTCATGATATACCTATGATTCATATTTCATTAGAATTTATATTCACTTTGTGGTTTGGGAATTTATTTGTTCAGAAATTCATGACACTATCTTGTAGATTGTTTAGCTGACTAAGAGAACTTCATACACATACCATGAACTTGCATTTGCTATTTATGTGATTTAATTCAATTTTACACTATTTCTTTTCGTTTACTGTAAGGATTAATTATTCATCGTGTTTCTTACAGGGTTTGCCTTAGAAACTTTTATTGGGCAACATTACATTGTTCTATTTTATAGGTATCAATATCTGACAACATGTGATACATATTGTACGATGCCATATGATTTAAAGGGATTTTAATACATATTAGTGCAAAATATTGTATATATTTCAGTCGATATTTATATCAACCTATAAATATCGTCAGCCAATTGTTCAGGTCAATTTTTATGGGACCGTGTCTGGTTTTAAGTTCAACTTGATTTTGTTTGGGGCTAAAATTGGTCATTTTCTCCACTTATCAACGAAAAATATCCAAACCTCCCCTCTCAACTCCGTTAACAGAAATCAACTTCTGTCCACCTTTTGTTGACAATCACCACCTTTTGTTAACGGTAAACACAACCTAAAAGGCGAGCTAATCAGATGCAATACTGATTGACAACCATAGGTCGCCTATCTTCCATTGGTAGCTTTGCACATACACTTAGATCCTCATCTATGTCACAGACTGAATTCATACTTTCGAAATCCTCATTTTCTCTTAGGGCGCCAGAGAAGATTGACTATTATTTTTATCATTGTATTATTAGGAGACTCACACATAAATTACATATCTTATGAATTCAAGATTGCTAAGGAGTTGCAAGAGGCCTTTAAAGAGCGAATATAGCTTTGACGTTGCTAGGATCGAACAATCAACTCCCTTTCCTTTAACAAGCAGCAAATCACTTAAATGAGTACTAAATTTAGCTTCTAATATATGTAGGACAATGGCTAATTATACTTATAATGTCAGTCACATTGCTTTTTTGAGCCAAAAATGATAGAATCATGGGTTCTCAAAGTTTTGTAGCAAACAGATTTCTCAGGGCTTGTTTGGATGGTTAAGATAAAAATCTGTTGTATTTCATCTTGGATGAGCATCCATTGAAACATGCTTACATTCCGAAGGATAAAGATCCTTTAGATTAACGGCTAAAATTTTTGTTTGGCTGTCATATTAATTCCATTATATATCATTAGTTTTTGTCAAAAAGTAGCTTCATAACTATAGAACATCCTTTGGATTTAAAAAAGGAGACTAAACCTTTTCTTTTTTATTCCAAAATATTGGCCTACTTTTTGGATTATGCTTGTTTAGATTTATTATCACAAAATGACATCCAAACAACAGTCAAAAATTCCTTTGGAGTACACTCCGTAAACTTGTTTGGATGTCATATTAGTTACATTATATATCATTAATTTTTATCAAGAAGCAGTCTCATGACCATAGGAAATCCTTTGTATGTATAAAAAGAGATCAAGACCTATCTTTTTATCTAAAAGATTGGCCTATTTTTTTTGATTATAACCATTTAGATTTGTTGTCAAAATTATGGCTTTCAGACAAACTAATCCTTTTGATTACCAAATCTATAGGAAAAATGGTCTCTAAGGTTATAATCCTCTGAATTGGAACTATTCAGACATGCCCTAAGCAAAATCCTGATGAAGATGGGGGAGACTCTCCTTTATGGCATTTCATCAAGGAATTAAAGAAATTGAAGGGATGTGTATCATTTAAGTATGCCCTCTAAGTTTTGGAAGCAAGCAAAATCCTGATGAAGATGGGGAGACTCCTTTCTGGCATTTCATCAAGAAATTAGAGAAATTGAAGGGAGGTGTTTGAAAGGAAAAACTAGGTTTTGAAGGGATAAAGCTCAGCTTTTTATAGAAGAAAATGGAATGCAAGATACAAGTTGATTTCTTTCGAGAGAAAATCGCTCTCCCAACGTTAATTCAAGAGACACGGCTTAACTCTTTTCTACGGTTCTACCTAGGGTTCTACTCTACTTATAGGGTTTACTTTCTCAATTTCAATATGAAGAAAATTAACCCCAACCCCCAAATATATATAGATGACAGATTTGTCCAAATTTACAAAAATACTCATGAAACTCCAATATTTACAAAACACCAATGGCCTAGTTTTCCATTCCATGATTTGCTCTGCGTCGCCTCACATGATGATCTCATCATTACTCCCACAAAAGAACCACATTGTTCTCAACATGAAAATCTAGAAATCGCTGCGCGATAACTCCAAAGGGCTCCTAAGTGGTCTCATGGTCTGAAAGGCCCTTCCACTAAATCAACATCTCCCGCGACCATGCACTTCCTCTGTGAACGTCCTTTAGCTCTGCCGGCTCCATGATCACCTCAATCTCCTCAGTCGAAGTCTGTGGTAGTGATGAAGAAGCACAAATATGTCTTGATGCTCCTGTTAACGGCCTTCGTTTGGCCGTTAGTTTGGGAATAATAAGCGGTGCTCCTCTTCAGCAGTGTTCAATGCATCCTGAATAACTCTCTTCGGAAATTGTTAAGGAAAACCTGATCCCTATTAAACACGATGGACTCCAAGACCCCATGTAATCTCACCACATCCCTGATAAACGCCGCCTCCAATGTCATGGTAGTGTAAAGATGTCGGAGCACCACAAAGTGTGCTTACTTGCTAAGTCGATCCATCACCACAAGGATGATCGAATATCTAGCAGATCTGGATAGTCTAGGAATAAAATCCATCTTCACATCCTCCTAGATCTGATCTAGCAATGATAAGGGTTGTAGCGAACCCCAAGGAGTTGTTGCCATATATTTGTGACGCTGGTAGATGTCACATCTTGTCATCATCTCTGTGACATCCTTCCTCATCACCTTCCAAAATAATTCTCTGTACAAGTGCTAGTTGGTTTTGAGGACTCCTGAGTGGCCTCCACCTGCACTTCTATGAACCTCATGCAATATGCTCGAGATGTGCATAGAGGTCCTAGGAAAGACTATTCACTCCTTTTACACGAGGCGCTCCCCTTCAGTGAATACCCTGGACGTTTTACCGAGCCTTGTAGAAGTGCGGACCAAATCCTTGCCAGGCCTTAATCTGCCTTAATCTTACGCATCAAGGCCATAATCAAGAACCACTGGTACCGATAATGCGGCAACTGTGAATCCACTTCTCGTCATGATAAAGCATCTGTCGTCTTATTCTCCAGCCTTTGCCTGTACTGGATCTCAAAATCATACCTAATAGCTTGATCAACCACCTCTGATGCTCCTCGGTCACTATCTGTTGCTCTAATAAGTCTTAAGGTTTATCTGATCTGTATAGACTATGAAGCGATAGCCAAGCAATATGGTCTCTATTTCTACATTGCCAGTATAATAGCCATCAACTCGTGCTTATAGACGGAATTGAGCCGTGCTCTTGCTGTCAGTACCTGGCTAAAGTAAGATACTGGCATATGGTCCTACATCAACACTACACCCTGCCCATAAGCAGAAGTGTCTGTCTCCACCACGAAAGGGCAGTTGAAATTGGAAATGGCAAACACTGGCACGCTCGTTATGGCCATCTTCAAGGCCTCAAAAGCTCGAGTGGCCTCCTCGCCCTACTGATAGCCGTCTTTCTCGAGGTGCTTCGTCAGTGGCCAGGCGATTGTCCTATATTTCTTGACGAACTTTCTGTAGTAGCACATCAGTCCCAAGAAACATCTCAACCCTCGCAGAGTGGTAGGACGAGGTCAGTCAGTTATAGCTGCAATATTCTATCGATCCGTCACTATCCCCTTCGTCGACACCACATGCCCCATGTACTCCACCCTCAAGTCGACGAACATGCACTTCTTATTATTAGCATAAAGCTGGTGTTATGCAGCTCATGTAGCATGATCTTTAAGTGCTCCACATGTGTCTCCATATATCGGCTGTACACCAAGGTGTCATCAAAGAATACTAGCACAAACCTCCTTAAATAAGGGTGGAACACTTTGTTCATCAAGGCCTGAGAAGTGGCAGGTGCATTGTTCAAGCCAAAGGACATGACCAGAAACTCGTAGTGGTCCTCATGCGTTCTGAAAATAGTCTTGGCCACATCCTTATCCATCATCTGGATCTGGCGATGCCCGGATTTCAAGTCAATCTTAGAGAAAGCTGCTGCTCTAGCTCATCTAGAAGCTCGTCGATCATGGGGATATAAAACTTTTCTGGCACCGTTTCATTATTCAAGGCCATGTAATCGATACAAAACCTCCAAATCTCATTATTTTTCTTCACCAGCAGGACCGTGCTCGAGAAAGGGCTCACACTAAGCTGTATCACTCCTGCCTGGATCATCTCTTTTACCATCCTCTTGATCTCCTCTATTTGCACCTGGAGATAGCAGTATGGCTTCACGCTAATAGATGCAACACCCTTTCGTAGGACTATGTCCCGGGGAGGTGGGAGCCCACGAGGTGTCTGGAACATCCACTTGAACTGTATCAAGATCTGTTGTCCCTTGGGAGAATGTACTGTCCCTGTTCCGCATCCTCTGTCATCTCCTGTAACTCCACCAAGAATCCTTTGCCCTCGGTCTGAATCGTCTTAGCCATGGTTTTCAAGGAAATCCTGGTTCGGCACAAGCTTCGGCACAAGCTGTGATCTTCCTGAAGCATTACCACTCTCCATTTCTCATGAAACTCCATCCTCAATAGCTTCCAGTTGATGCTAGTGTCCTAGGTACGATAGCCACCTCATAACCAAAATAATATCTGTGCTGCTCAGGTCAAGTGGTAAAAAATCATCCACGATCTGTATCCCTGGAGAGTCAAAATCAGGCCATGACAAACTCTTCGGCTGCGTTCCACATGTCCAGTACCCATCATCACTCCGTAACCCTCGGTGTCCATTAGCTGCAATCCCTGTCGCTCTATCACTCAGTTGGATGTGAAATTATGGGTGCTCCTGCTATCAATTAACACTGACATCTTGCTCTGAAATCCTCCCGATCAACTTCATAGTGTGGTTCAGGGTGAACCTCATGACAGAGTTGAGCAAGACTTCTGCGATGTCTAATTGGGAGTGCTCCTACTCACCTTTTTCCTTTTCTTCATCCTCCACAACCTCGGTATTGTAATCTTCCACTAGTAGCACCTGGAGGGTCCGGTCTCGGCATCAATGATCGGGGATCAATCTTTCGTCACATTGGAAAGACAACCCTTTCGCCTTCTTGTTCTATATCTCTGTCTCCGTCATGTGCCTAGACTGCCAACTCGGTTGGGCACCGTTGCTCCTTTCCTTGCCAGATTGGACTCATCTAGTCTGGAATCCCTCCGCAGGGGCCATCTGTCCTACTGTAGGTGACTGGCTGTGAAAAGTCGAGCTGCTCTAGGCTTCCTTGGCATGCGCTTTGTTATGAGTTTATTCTTCATCATCTGAGCTAGCTCCAATATATTCATCAGCCCCATTGGTCTCTCTAGACGGAGCTCAGCTCGGATGTCTGGCCCGATGCCCTTCATGCAGCTCCCCATTAGTGTTGCCTTCGGTATCACCCTCACACGGCCTAAGAGTGCCTCGAACCTCTCTCGGTAGTCTCTAACCATGCCATCTTTCCTAAGAGCAAGTAATTGCTCGTGTAAATCTTTACCTGGGTGTTTCTAAATCAATCAAACAAGCAGTGCTTAAACTCATACCATGACCTCACATATTGCCACTATTTCCTCCACTGGAACCAGGACAATGCCTTTCTTTCCAGGCAATTACCCGCCGCATGTAGCTTCTCCAACTTTGTTAGGTGGTTCACTGCAAAGTATCTCTCCACGAGGTAGACCCACCCATAAGAATCATCTTCTTCAAAGACTGACATCTTTAGCTTACGGACCCTACCCTTAGGACCAAACACCCATTGTCATACTCTCTACCTCAGTTGGC
This sequence comes from Scilla litardierei, assembly GCA_030789695.1. NCBI lineage: Eukaryota > Viridiplantae > Streptophyta > Magnoliopsida > Asparagales > Asparagaceae > Scilla > Scilla litardierei. The sequence goes on along the minus strand of CM061133.1, from coordinate 110,925,458 downwards.
CGAAGTGAAACTGCTTATGGATGCCAATTCTTGCCTGGGCCCGTCAACAACATGGCTCATCCCAACAAAATTGGATGAGCCTTCTAGCAGGGACCTCTCGACACATCGGATGAGCCCTTCAGCATGGACCTCCTGGCACGTCAGATGGACCTTACTACAGGACCTCCAGGCACGTCGGATGGACCTTACAGTGGGGACCTCTCGGCATGTCGAATGGACCTTATAGTGGGGACCTTTCAGACCGTCGGATGGGCTAGCAGGGACAACCGACTTGACCCGAGGGGCCAGCTTGGCCCAACATCGGCATGTCTCTTCAGAGGATGACCCAACCTTAGGGTCTGCGGTCCGTTTCCCTTGTATCCTCTAGACAACCGCGCAGCCCAGAGAGCCCAAGATCATCCACGTGGCACAATATCAAGTAATCTACCAGCATTCTCTCTCTCTCTCTCTCTCTCTCTCTCCAGGGATAGCGTTGCACCCAAGGGCTGTCTTATATGCAAACACGGTCGGTCCCTGCATAACCCTGATGACAAAGTCGGCTGCCGTACGCCGCTCGGCCTGCAGAAGTTGGTTGCAGTTAGGAGTCTATAGCCGTCCACGTGGCAGGCCCTCATTGGACCTTAACTCGATTTAAGTAGAAGGAAACTTCCTCCACAAGGTATGACCTATTGGGCTTACACAATGCCCAATTACCATCCCAAAACCCTTACTTTCCACAGGGCGACGTGGCTTAAGGCTTCTGGCCACGCCTCTCCTTCCCGCTTGAATCTAACTTGAGCATCGGAGTCTGATTGGAGGGCCAACCCCTTCGGTGAGGTTGACGAGCTTTCTTTGTTTTAGGTGCTAACGAAGGATTCTCAGTCTCACGTCTGGAGAAACCAGCCTGACCAGACTCAACTTTTGCGGGGATGTTGCCTTAGCGGTCCGGCCCAGGCGTCCGACGGCTTGGCCGTGTCCCCGCGAGATTCTGTGCATCAACAGTTGACGCTAGAAGGAGGGCATTGTGACCAAATCTGTCACAAAGGCTCTCAAACAAGGATCTCCATGCAGATCTCCTCATCTGAATATCTGTGAGACCCACAGCTCTAGCTGTGGCCATCCCACTCCCTCAGATCTCATCCTCGTCGATGTCTCAGATGTGCGAGACACCACTCAACATCTCCTTCATCCAGCCTTTCGATGGAGAAAATCATGGATCTTGCAATTCTAGGTTTACAAGGACTACCATATGTTCGATCCCTTCCCGAGCCATGGTCCGCGGGACGATCTTAGGGGTTCCCTTGGTCCACTCTTTCACGATTTACGTCGAACGAGGACAACCTGTGCGGTTACACCCACGGTCAGCTCCCTAACATGTCGAGCGCTAGAGGTTGGTCTCCATCCTCTGGTTCAGGACAGGAACAGACGATCGATGGTGCTTAGCTTTGCCATGCCACATCTCGCTGACCACTGTCATTCGACCTAGGTTATGCCACGTCCAAATCAAAAATAGGGCACTGGCAGTTGAGATCTCCGGGTACCCAGCACCTACCTCTGATGCTCGACCCTAGTTGCAACACGTCCGAAACTCCATCCTCTGGTCTAGGATTGGGGCCGATGACTTCTGGTACTCGGCTGTGCCATACCACGTCTTGCAGACCTCTGACATTCGATTCATGTCTTGCCACGTCCAGATCAAACGCCTAGATAAAACGCCTAGACCTGGCCGAGGCACCAGCTGTCGAGACCTTCGGGTCCTAACACCGACCTTTCTCACGCGACCCTGGTCGCGACACGTTCGAAACTCCATCCTCTGGTCCAAGACTGGGGCCAACAACATCTAGTGCTTAGATTTGCCACGCCACGTCTCGTTGACCTTTGGCCTTCGACCTCAGTCAAGCCACGTCCAAATCGCGCTGTCGAGATTCATAGTCCCAGTGCTGCCAAACAGCACTCGACTCCGGTCACGATGAGCCTAACCTACAGCTCATGTTAACCCCCAAGTCAGACAGCCGTGTCCCAATGGTACCATCTCATTTGAGTGCTTGACGGTCTTGACTTATCATGTTTCAAGGATGCCAGTCCGGCGTAACATCACCGAGGCCACCACATCAAGATCAGGACCCCAAGGGGGACTTGCCATGCCTAAGCGCCTCAGCACCTTGGAGAAATTGTCGGTCCTCGGGGTGGGATGTCCAGTGGACGCCTCCTCGGTTGACTTCAGAATCTTCGCACTGCCTTTAGGCCGAGAAGTTTGGCGGCTGCTGCCAGGTCGGGCGCAGATGACACCTTGCGGTTCATTGCCCTAGCACCGATCGATCCACGTCAGGCTAGGGATCCTGCCCTGCCTCGGATGATGTTGGACTTGTCGCGTTCCTTGGTCCATCCAGCCTCCTCAGTAGTGGTGCCACAGAGGTTCCCTTATTGGCCAGCCTTTTCCATCTACGTCGGCACTCAACGTGAACTTCGTGGTTGTATCCAGCTCCATCCATGACTGTCGGGGGCTCTTGTCCGACATCCATCGCCAGAGGGATCGAAGCCCACTATTCAACTTGAGCGCGCATCCGTGCCTCGGACTCCGTCTTCTTCCCTAGGAAGAACTCGATGTCCCTTCCCTCCACATCTTGCTCCTCGCTAGACCTGACCGTGGTTCGGTTTCGGTTCGGTTTTGGTTCGGTTATGGTTTCGACGAATCTAATCGCTTTAGGAGCGGTTTGGTTTCGGTTCCGGTTCCGGTTCTAGGTCGATTCGGTTGAAAAATTTATGAAAATTAAACAAAATTTAGAGACAACCTTAAAAAAAGAAATGTAGTTTGTTATTGATCAAATTAATGTAAAGTACATATGAGAAAATTGAGAAAAAAATATTTGGACTTGCACTTAATATGTTATCATTATTAAGTTGCCCACATATCTTCTAAAGTTTAGAAAAATCTGATGAGATCATTACGTATCAGCGGAGAAGACGCAAGGTGAAATCAGCGGAGCAAAATTAGGCGTCGGACAGTTTTGGAAAGTTTTGGGCTAACTTAGTATTTTCTCTTTTTGGAAGGTTTTAGTATTTTTCCTTATTTGACGAGATCTGCTCCCATATATGTTTAAGGCGGTCGTCATGTTTTCTTATGCAATTTTTAAGTGATAAACCCTAGTTTTAGAGTGTTAGTTCCTAGATCTAGTGAGTTGAGTAGTTGTAGTCGTAAATCTATTGTGGAGAGCTGGCTCCCTCTCGAAAGGGGTCGATTATCTTGTGTTTCACTTTGAATTAAATAAAAATCCCAATTTCAGCCCAAAAATCTGTCCAAAACCTAACAAATTGGTGTCAAAGCGGAGATCCGACATGGCGACGACGAGAACAAGTTCCAAGGTGGAAAATCTAGAGAAAAAGGTGGGAGAGATCGATGCCCTCAAGGAGAAGAATAACGTCATGGATAAGAAGATCAACTCCGTCGATGGGAAGGTCTCCGATCTTGCGGAAACGATGAAGGCGTGGATGGAGAAACAAGACAACCTACGCCGCGAGGAAGACAAGTCCAAAAATGGTAACTTTATTTGCTCAATCTTCAGATCTAGCGCCAAAGAAACCACATTTGGACAAGGGAAATAGCAAGATCATGACTTTGGGCGAGGTGATAACTGGCAGAGAAGGCAGAGATCGCGAAGGGGTAGATTTGGACAGAGCGGAGCGTTGGGAGAAGCCCGTCGGAACCCTAGTCACACGTCACACTCCGCCACCATCCTCGCCACTGCCTTCTTCAGTCCCTTCCAATAAACCTCTCTCGCCAGCCGCTGATAGGTCTTGAGAACCCCCAGAATGTCCTCCAATAGCACTGCCGTGGAACTCTCTGAATATGGTCGGTATAAATGCAGACGTTCGCGATATCACAAGCCTCCCCCAGTAAAGTAGCCGCCCATCCTGAAGAGAATACCCTGGGTACTCATTCGACCCCTGTAGAAGGGCCTCTCGTATAGCTGCCAACTCCGGGTCCTGTTCCACCTCCTGCTGTAGTGGGCCCTAATCCTCCAGGATAGACACTGTAAGTGTCGCTAACTCTGCCTCTTCCCGCCGGGATAACACATCAGCTGCCTTGTTCTCCAATCCCTGGCGGTACTCAATCTCGAACATGCACCCTATCAACTTCCGCAGCCACTTCTGATGATCCTCCGCTACCATCCGCTGCTCTAACAGGTACTTCAGGCTCCGCTGATCCGTGCGAACTATAAAGCTCCGACCCAACAAATATGGCCTCCACTTCTGTATGGACAGTACTATAGTCATCAGCTCTCTCTCATAGACCGACAGCAGTCGGGCCCTCGCGGTCAACACCTGGCTGTAGTAAGCTACGGGCCGCTGCTCCTGCATCAGTCCTGCTCCTAGCCCATGTCTTGATGCGTCCGCCTCTACCACGAAGGGTCTGGAGAAGTCGGGCAATGCCAATACTGGCACATTGGTCTTTGCCCTTTTCAGGGCCTCAAATGCTGTCGTCGCCTCCTCCCCCAATGGAACTGATCCTTCTTCAGTAACTCCGTCAATGGCCAGGCAATCGTCTCATAACCCTCTACGAATCTGCGATAGTAACCTGTAAGCCCCAGGAAGCCCCGTAGCCCTCTGAGCGTAGTGGGACGCGGCCAGTCCAGCATGACCGCTATCTTAGCTCTATCTGCGGCCACACCTCCTACTGAAACCACGTGCCCCAAATACTCCACCTGCGGCTGCCCGAATAGACACTTCTTTCTGTTCACATATAGCTGGTGGTACTGCAGCTCTTGAAATACCACCTGCAGGTGGTCCAAATGCTCCTCCAGAGTACGACTGTACACCAAAATATCATCGAAGAAAACTAGTACAAATCGCCTGAGATAGGGACGGAATACCTTATTCATAAGAGCCTGAAAGGTGGCCGGGGCTTGGTCAACCCGAAGGGCATGACCAGAAACTCGTAGTGACCCTCATGCATCCTGAACGCCGTCTTGGGCACATCCTCCTGTCGCAGCCTTATCTGGTGGTAGCTCGACTTGAGATCTAACTTGCTGAACCAGGCTGCCCCGTGTAGCTCGTCCAAGAGCTCATCAATCACAGGTATAGGGAATTTATCTGGGACAGTCTTCTTGTTCAGCTCCCTGTAGTCCACGCAGAACCGCCAACTACCATCCTTCTTCTTCACTAATAATATTGGGTTGGAGAACGGGTTCACACTCGGCTGGATCACCCCGGCCTATACTATCTCTGAAACCATCCTCTCTATCTCGTCCTTCTGATGCTGGGGGTATCGATAGGGCCGCACGCTAATGGGGGGCACACCCTCTCGTAGAACAATGGCGTGCTCGTGGTCCCGCGGTGGTGGAAGACCCCGAGGCTCCTGGAAGATCTCAAACTGCTCCATCAGCTGCTGCACCTCTCCTGGAATGGGCTGCTCTGTACTGGCCTCTGCGCCTCTCTCACCTGTCAAAGAGTACAACTCTACTAAATAACCTCATCCCTCTGTCTGGATGGTCCTAAACATGGTCTTCAGAGAGACCAAAACCCTGCAAAGGCTTGGGTCTCCATGGAGTATCACTGCTCTCCCCGCCTCCTGAAACTCCATCCGTAGCAGCTTCCAATTTATTGTCATCTCTCCTAACGTCTGTAGCCAGGTCATGTCTAAAATGACGTCGGTGCTCCCCAGGTCCAGAGGTAAAAAATTTGCAATAATCTGTATCCACTGCATGGTCAGTACCAGTCCCCTACAAACTCCCGACTGCTCTCCTTCCCCGTCCCCATCATCACACTGAAGCTGCCGCAATCTGTCCGATGAAGCCCATGCTGTGCCACCACCCTTCTGGAAATGAAATTGTGGGTTGCCCCACTGTCAATAAGCAAGGCACCTCCTGGTTACCGATCTCACCTTTCAGCTTCATGGAATGGTTAGGTGTGAATCCTACCACGGAGTTGAGAGACACCTCCGCCACGTCCAACTGCTGGCCCTCCAGCTCCTCCTCTGCCTTAGCTGCCTCCTCCTCGACATCAGCCTCGTCGTCGTCGTCCTCCAACAGAATCACCTGAAGCTTGCGCACCGCACACCGATGGCCTGGTGAAAATCGCTCATCGCACTTGAAACATAAACCCTTCTGCCTCTTTTCCCTCATCTCAGCGTCGGTCATGCGCCTGAACTGCCCCCAGCCAATGGTGCACTACCCTTCTCCCTAGTCTTCTCCCTGCTCGTCTGGGCCGCCACCGTGGGGGTACCTGCTCCTCCCGCCTCAGACGGGGCTCCTCTCGATGTTTGACTACTGTAGCCGTTCCTGACCCGCCTATCCTCTGTCTGCGCATACTCTACCATCTGTGCCATCTCTATGACCTCCGAAAGCCCCTTGGGCTTGTAGGGTCTCACTGCGGTGCGGAGGCTGGGTCGCAGCCCCTTCAAGAAGGTGCCCTCCAGTGACTCGGTAGACACGCCATGTACTCGCCCTGACAGTGTCTCAAATCTCTCGATGTATTCCCGCACCGGCCCCTCCTGCCTAAGGGCATACAGCTGCTCGTGTAGGTTCCTCAGACGGGGTCTCTAAACTTCTCCAGCACCAGGTCCTTTAGCTCCTCCCAGCTGCTGATCTGCTGCTGCCTCTCCTTCCACTGGAACCACCCCAAGGCTCTCCCCTCTATGCAGATAGCTGCCATCTCCAGCTTCTGTGCCTCGGACATGTGTGCTGCGAAGTATCTCTCTGCGGTGAACAGCCAGGCATGCAGATCCTCACCAGAAAATAGTGGCATCGTCAGCTTCCGTACCCTGCATTCTCCCCAAAGTGCCCCTGCTCGGCGGCCTCTCATCCTCTCTGTGATGCGGACGGTAGTGCTGTCTCCTTTCGTCCAGAGTCTCGTAATGCCTAGTTGGCCCTCCTCCGCGACCCCCATAGTCTCTACGGTAATCTCCCCGCCGGCCCTCAAAATCGTCCCAACCTGCATCATCGCCGAACTCCGCCTCGTAGCCACCCCTGCCGTTAAAATAGTGATCTCTCCCGCGTTCGTCTTCGTAGAATGGGTCCTCAGCTGCTGGCTGACGCTCCGAAGGGTCGAAAAAGCCTCCCAAAAATTGTCCGCGACCCCCATCTACCGCTGTTCGCTGCCCAGGGGGCTCGAAAAACCCCCCACGGGCCTTGGCCGTGAGCATCACCCCCCCTGGCGGCTGCCAGGGGGTTCCCGCCCTCTGCGGGACTCGTCGGAAACATCCCCCCTGGCGGCTGCCAGGGGTTCCCGCCCCCTGCGGGGCTCGGGCGGGCCCCTCCGGCCTTGCCGGAGGGGCGGCATGCCCTGTCGGGCCTCTGGCAGGGCTGACGGGCCCTGCCGGAGGTCCGGCGGGTTCGCCAGACCCAGCCGACACCCGGTAGGGCCTGGGCCCCTTGCCGGAAGCCGGCGCAGGCGGGGGAAGGCCCCCCCGCCTCTCTCCCGCATCGGTCGAACCCCAGGCTGTTTTGGGGGTTCGGCCGAGCCTCCTCGTTGGCGCGACGCTCCCAATTGGGGCAGCTAGGGCCGTCGCCCCCCTTTGGCTCTCCATCGCCTTCAGCCGTACCTCCTCGCGGTAGTCGACCTTCCATGGCTCACCGTCGTCTTCCTCGTCCAACTCCTCCACGTAATAGGGTTGATCTTGGGTAAAAACTCCTCTTTTTCCTTCTCATTCTTCAAAGGTGCCGACTTTGGTGTTGGATTAGGGTTTCCGTCCGCTTTGTTGTTTGTCGCCAATTGATTTAGGGCTTCCATCAATTGCGCGAATTGATCGTCGTGCTTCGCTTGATTTGACGCCAATTGGGAGATGCATGTAGTTAATTTTGTCATGGACTCATCGTTTCCCGCCAACGATTTTTTGATCGCCTCGATTTCGCTCGTGAACTTTGCCTCCAAAGCTTCAATTTTGTCGTGCGATCTTGTCGAAGCCGCCATGGATCGTCACGTGCTCTGATACCAAATTATTAGAAACTAATAAAGATGAAATTTTTATTAAAAAATAAATAACGAAGAACTAGATAATTGAGCACAAAAGAGGTGTGCTCTCCTCCCAAGACGTCGAAGAGGACGTCCGCACTCGTCTACCTATGGAATCGCACAATAACAATCATCAAAAGCATAGCCCATAGGTGACGGCTACCCCCCTTTATATAATAAGAATTTGGGCAAAGAGGGGGCATGCGGCTGGGTTAGGTCGACAAAAGGGGGCCGCTCCTGCGGCATGCGCGCGCGCGGCCCCCTGCGGGTGTAAACCCGCAGGGGGCCAGTAGGCGGGGGCCAGTAGGCGGGGGCCAGTAGGCCCATCACCCTCCTTGGACATTGGCTTCGATATAAACAGAAGGAAGCCTCCTCCGCAAGGTACAACCTCTTGGGCTTACACAACACTCAATTGCCATCCCAAAATCCTCACTTTCCACAGGGCGGCGACTGCTTTCGGCCACTCCACTCCTTCCTTCTTGAATCTAACTTGAGCGTCAAAGTCTGATCGGAGGGCCAACCCCTTCGGTTAGGCTAACGCGCTTTTCTATATTTCAGGCACTAACGAAGTATTCGTTGTCTTATGCCTAGCAAAACCAACCTGATCGGGCTCGACCTATAGCAGGAAGCTTACCTCAGCGGTCCGGCCTAGGTGTCCGGACAAGCAAGATTCTGTGCATCAACACTACTGATAGGCACTTTGCGGAGCTCCCCATCACCCCACCGGCCACCTCCTGCTTCACTGATGTTCCCCAGCCCCCGGCAATCCAATCTGGATCTCCACCATTATCTACGAAGCCCTAAGGGTCACCATCCCTGGAAGTGGTCGCCATCTCCTTAGCATGACGTCGAGCTTCGGAAGCCCCTCGTTTGCGCCGTGGGGCTGCTGGGCACTAATGAAGGGACCGTCGTCGCTTTTGGAATGTCGCCAGGGGCCAGCAGCCTAGTGAATGGCTGTATCGGGGGCCCAAGGGACCCAGATGCTGCGTAGGGGTTAGCGAGGCCCCTGCGCGAGTCCCCTCGCGGCTGCGCAAGGGGCCAGCGAGGCCCCTACAGCTATGCAGCGGGCCTGCGGTCCCCTACAAATGCTTCAGGGGCTCACGATGCCCCATAAGAGCTCGTCGGGGGCTTGCCAGGTCCCCAGGATGTCCCCAGGGGCTAGCGACGCCCCACGAGGTTGCCAGGGCCTCGCGAGGGTCTGGTAGGGGCGCCGAGGCCACGCGAGGTCCTGGGGGTGTGTTGAGGGCTACGGATCTCTAACTAGGATTTTGGGGGCCGACCATCCCCCAGTTGTCGTCATCAGCGTTGGACACCCCATGCCTATGGAGGTGGGTTTTGCTCCATTCTTGCCATTCGTCGTCCTTTTCCGATGGATCTCTTTCAAAAATCACAACTCACCATTTCTCTTGTCCAAAGCTTGTTTATTTTTCCTTCGATCTACGTTGGGGTTTTCCTCAAATCTAGATTTGATGAGCTCTTCATTTTAGATTTAGCGCTACCATTTATCTCTTTCATTTTTTTCATTAGGGTTTCCATAGACATGTTCACTTTAATAAACATCTTCACTTGAGTTGCGCTATGAATTGACAGCCTCTCCTCCATTAATAACGTCTTCTCATCCATAGAGGAGAACTCCGTCAATCTTTTGATCCCCTCGATTTTGAAATCAAGTTTTTTCTTTTAAGCTTCAACCTTTCTTGCTCATGCCATGATGATCTAGGCTCCGATACCAATTTGATAGGAAAAACTAGGGTTTGAAGGGATAAACGCAGATTTTGTAGAAGAAAGTGGAATGCAAGATACAAGTTGAATCTTTCGAGAGGAAATCGCTCTTTTAGCCTTTAATTTAAGAGACAAGGCTTAAGTCTTCTCTATTTAGGATTTTACTCTACTTCTAGGGTTTACTTTCTCAATTTCAACATGAAAAACATTAACCTCAACCCCCTAATATATATAGAGGCCAGATTTGTCTAGATTTACAAAAATATTCCTGAAACCCCAAGATTTATAAAAACACCACTGGGTTAGTTAGCTGCTTCATTAGCTGCTCTGTGCCGCTTCCTCTGATACATGAGGATCTCATCAGTGTTTCATTATTGGAATGATCTCATATTAGCATCGAATGTTATTTTCTTCAAATGACGGTATAAGGGATCAAGAAGTGCTAATCAACACAATATCAAAATGATAAAAAAACTTATTAATCAAGTCAGACCAATAAAGATATTTCAAAAATCAATTGGCGTTTCAAACATTCCTTGCGTGTCAATAAACAGAAAGTAGAAGGCTTACTTTTAAAAAACCTCCCTTTAACTTAAAACTTAAGTCAAATAACTATTCAAAAATTTTATTTACATTAATCTCAGGTGTCCAGCGGGTCGGTCCGGGCCGGCCCGGTTGGGCTTTGACCGGGTCAAAGGCCGGCCCGGCTTTTATTAAAAAAATAAAAAACTTAATAAAATTTAAAAAATCTTTAAAAATCTTAAAAATCTTAAAAATCTTTTAAAAATGAAAAAAAAAATATTTAAACATAATATATAATATTTATACAGTATAATTTTTTTCAAAGATAGTTTTTATAAACATAGTATTTTATATTTAAAAAATTAACTCGAACATGGTATTTTATTTTTATACATAATATTTTATTTTTAAAAGATAGATATTATTTTATTTTTAAAAACATAGTATAAATAAACAGTATTTTATTTATACATAGTATTTTTAAAAAATAACAATTGCCAATAAATAAAAAAATTAACTCGGCCCGGGGCCTGTTTGTGGCCGGGCCACTGGCCAGCCCGGGCCTGGTGGGCCGAGAAAGCTCCGGAAGCCCGGCCCTTTTGTGGGCTTCGCACGCGGCCCGGTCAGCGGCACCGAGCCTGGGTCGGCCGGCTCGTTGATCGGGCCGGGAGGGCTGGGCCAAGGCCGACGTGCCATTTGGCCATCTTGACATTAATCTACCCCTTGAAACTTATTTTGGTATGATGGTTAGTGATGTCTAATTAACAAGGAAAATGACAAATTTATCCCTTATTTTCCACCTAAAATTTCACTGTCCCTATTTATTCTTTCTTCTTTCTCCTCTTCTTTTTTTCCTTTTCTTTTTTTCTCCTTTTTTCTTCACACTTGAATTTTTTGTTGTTGATATTGTGTTGACTTTGAGTGGATCCCAAGTTGCCATGATACAGAGAGGGTCCACTATGCAAAGGAAAAGATAAGAACTTAAGATTTTGTAAAATTTTGATAATAATAAGTTATAAACCTGAAACATAAATTTTTAAGTTTTGTTATTTGGAAGAAATTGCTACTTTTTCGTGGATCGATGTTTATTGTCTAAATTTCTCACTTTTCGTAGTTGGAATTTGGATAGAGCCTTATTTTGGGTAGAGCAAAATTTCATATATTTGAGGCTTTCAATTTCTCAATTTTAAAATATAATATTGGGTTTTCAAATTTTAAAAAAAGTCAAATGAAAAAGCATTTATTTCAATATTCACTTGGGAATTTCCACTTCTTTTTTCTCTAGTGAAATTTTTATTTCGAAAAAAGAAAGTATCCCAAACCAAAAGCTATATCGAGCGCTAAAGTAGAACTTTAGGGTATTGTTGTACAAAAATGGTATGTGCCCTTAAATGAACAAAAATGATAAATGTGTCAAAAAGAAATGCTAGGGGCAGATTGATGTGAACTTTTTTAGGTTTTTAAATATCGATCCTTCGATTTATGTTTAATTTGAAAAGAGTCATCCAAATCAGTAATTTGTGATTTGATCTTTCATGTTTACGAAGCTACTTGATAGAGTCCATTTTGACAGTTTTCATCTAAATTTAACTTGATTGGTTAGCATTTAATGAGACCTAAGTCGCCTTTCATGACCCGAGTTAACCCTTTCATTTCGTGCTTCAGGTGGTGAGTTTCAGGTTAGTTTTTTTGGTTTTAGTTTAGGTTAGAGTTTTCTTGAAGGATGAAAGAAGGAAGAAGGGGGGATGGATTATAGTATGAGTTTAGGATATGTAGATGAGGTAAATAATAAACTGAAAATACAAAATTGCAAAAAGACCACTAAAACTGAAAATTACGAAAAACCTCTTAGAAGATCAAAAATTACGGTAACGTCCCTAATGGCCCAAAATTCCAGGATCCATCAGAGAATATGGTTTGAGTTAAGGTTTTGTTGAGGGATTTCTTGGAGAATAATGGGAGAAAGGGAAAAGAATAGGTGAGGGGGTGGCGGCGGAGCTTGATGAAGACGATGGAGTTAAGGCTGGTGGTGGGACTTGAGTGGGAGAGGAGAACACGGATGAATATGTGGAGAGTAGAGAATACAAGATATATTATTTAAATGGAATATACCTTAACTTTATGCTAAAGTTGACTACGTGGACTCTTTTTGAATTGCTTAATTTAGGGAACTAAATCTTAAATCATATGATTTAGTTGACTCTCTTCAACTTAAATGTGATTAACGGTGTCAATATCTAACCCATTTTTTGTGGGATTTTTTGAAATTAAGCCAAAAGAAAAAGAAAAGGGCCAACGACATAACTGACTTTCACAATATAAAAGCACAGAAGAAATGGATCATTTTGATTGCAAGATTTATCTACTTTGCTGGGATTGCATTTACCACTGTCAAGAATTCAGTATTTATACAAATGATTTCTTATATGCTTATGATCATGATGTACGGTACCTATTTATGACAATGTGAGGACTTTTTAACAGTAGATTCACTAGGCCAATGGGCCGGTGGTAATATTAATCAGATAGCGTCATCAATAAAGGTTGGTTTTTTACATCATGGGGCTTCTGTTGCGTCATCAATAAAGGTTGGTTTTTTACATCATGGGGCTTCTGTTGCGAGCGATGGTTGGATTGAAAATAACCGAATGCACTTATCAATCTTCTTGGCATCCTCATCAAGTGGCCTTAATTTCTTGAAGTCAATTGATGCTTCTTGATCAAGCAAAGGTAATGAGTACAGTGATGATCCTTACAAGAAGGCAATTGAGAAGTTGTCAAACTAATGTTGCACAAATCATCACTGATAATAATTCAAATTCCATGTATGCCACAAAGAAAATTGAAGACATGTATCCTTCTATCCTCTGGACGGTGTGTGTAGTGCACACACTTTATAATCTTGCATTAAAGAATATATGTGAGCCGCATCATAGAAACATTATTGTCTTGAACAATTGTTTTAGGTTGCTCGAGTGATTGATGATGCAAATATGCGCCAGATGTTCATACATGATTATTTTTAAGCTCCAACCATCTTTCACAAGTACTTTACTCTCCGGCTTTTTAACATGGTAGAGACTAGATTTGCGTCAAGTATTATAATGACTTGTCAAGTTAGAAGAGTGAAGAATGATCTTTTGAATCCATTCCATCTCCTTTTCCATCTTGTCATATACACCTTTCAGAGGAAGCCCCATGCATGGATGGAGACTTCAAGCTCTGAGGTATCCACTGTGTGTTCTCTTTATCCCGACTCTCAGCTCATCTGTGGTATCAACTATGTGTTCTCTTTACCCCGATTCCCAGCTCATCGTCTGATATTATGCAGGCATGCTGAACAGCATGCCAAGGTCCATGATTCAATACACCAGAGGAGCATGCCAGCGTGGGCTAGTGGCTTGATGTTGGAGACGGTGGTCCTCTACGCGGAAAATGACATAAGCTGATCCCATGCAGCGAAATGCTGCAACCAGTGAGCTGAGGCATCCGACATCTACAGCCCTTCATTCTGGAAGAGTTCAGTCTGCTTGATATAGTGCATTTTTCACCCACTGGGTTCTTGGTTTGAGAATTGTAGCGTGATCTACCTTCCTCAATAATGTCTGTCGGAGCATTACTAGGGTTTAATTTTAATAAAATTGACATGTTTATTTAGCAGATGTTGTGGTGAGGCATTGCGTACTCTTTGATTGTGTTGCTGTTTTGCTATCTGATCTCTGTATCGTTTGGGGGATGAAGGAGCTTACTAGTGTATTTTGGATTATTTGGCGTGCAGACTGCAGAATTCGCTGACGGGTAATGTCGAACATCACAATGAAGCTTATCATGCTAGAGAAGCTCGTAGAACTTCCTGCACAAATTTTATTTGCAAAGCTTCTTAGCATGCATACACATTGGAGAGGCTCTGATTACATAGCGAAGGGATGTAAATGTTGTCACCAATACAAGCGAAAAACTGAATAGAAAGGTGGATGGTATTATAGTTTTTATCTGTTGTACTTGTCGTTTCGGTTTCGATGACGTTCAAGGAATTGGAGATGAGATTTACTTTACTGGATGTATGTTTCACAAGTATTCTAATCTTGAGTTACACGATATGGTTGTAAAAAGATGCTTAAAGATAGTGATTTACAATTGGTAGATGATCAAAATTGAAGTTCAAGAGTTGTCTATGCTTGATGCAAGGATTCAAAATGAATTGTACCTAGCATTGTTAGGTAATTGATTGTATTTCTCATCAATATTTCTTAGGTTCTTCACCTTGAGATTAGGGTCACGTGATTTACTTTTTGGAATTTGTTTGAAGTAGCTATGAAAGCACTTTGCCTCTTGTCTGCTCCTGCAAGAAATATGACTTGATTATCACATTACTCCAAAAAAACGCAGGGGAAAAACTTGAAATCATAAGAGGTTGACTTCAATTTTACCATTCATTAACATAATCTTAGACCAAAGAATAAGAAGTAAGACTAGGGCTATACGCTTCCTATCTTAGGCCCAACTGTACAATATCACAACATCTACCTTGACTTCATCTCAATTCTACAAGGTGTTGCCTTTGTACGTCAGCCAATAGGTATGGTCTTAGTTTTTCATACTTGTGAGAGGCTCGACTGCCTTACCGAAATGGGGCTAACTAGCGATCTTCCATAAGCCATTGGCAATGCCGCCAGCTTCTTTAGTTTACTTACATATGCCCTCTTCGTGAAATTATCGTAGTCATTTGCTTCAATTTCATCGAGTATTTGCCGGTATAGTAGCAGGGAAGCCCACACCTGAAACGGAAAACTGTACATCATGAGCCGATTCTCTATCATGTTACCTAGTTTTGGTAGAGATTGGCACACTACCAACATGTGTACATGCACATTGTAAACATTAAGGAGAATTGAACAAGATGGATAGAAAGCTTTTTGCAAGTCTTGATCTTACCGGCCACCGACTAGCTTGGCTGAGCTCTGTCACCCCTTTCTCGGCTTCTTGAAAGAACTTCCTCGCCCTCTTGATCTGGCTCTTCATGAAGTTCCTCCACTTGTCGGTCACCTTGCCATTGAACACATCCTCATCCGAAAGGCCAGCCTGAGCTAGTTCATCCTGCGGCAGATAGATCCTTCCCCTTCTTGCACTGAAACCAAGAATTTCGAATGAGCAACGGGAGGCAATACAATCCCAAGAATGATTTTTTGGATGTGCACTTACTCTTCGCCAACGTCTCTCAGAATATTGGTTAGCTGGTTTGCTATTCCTAGAGCCAGAGCCGAGTTGTAGACGCTCTCGGTCGTTGCCAACGACTCGGGGGCAATGCCCATCACAGGCACGCTCATTAGCCCAACAGTTCCGGCAACGTAGTAACAATAGAGGTAGAGCTCATCAAAGTTCTTGTATCTCGACTTCTTAAGATCCATTCTCATTCCTTCGATCATATCCTTGAATGGCTGAAAAGTTGAAGGGAAATTCCAGAGGCATAGTAAGCAATCTATTATTAGAATGGTGCCTTCTAGTAATGCTGCAGGAGTTAAAATTAATAAAATTGTTGATGTAAGAGGACCCTACATGGAGACAAAAGAGTGTGTGTGAGGAAATAGGAGGGGAGAGAGAGTGTTAAAGGAAGACAAAAGAGAGGCTAAAAACCAAAAAGGACATGACCAATTGAAGAGATAGCACTTCCTTTCCTGAAGTTCAGTTTGGTTTTTTTCTTCCCTTAATTAAATAAAGAGAGAAACACACAAAAGAAGAATGCATTAAACAAAAAACATCTGTTGCCATGAAAACTGAGAATGAAAGGGATGGTCAGGATTGAAGTGTTTAGGTGGTTTCTGTTTGCAACCGATATACGTGGAGACCAGCAACATATTCAATGTTTAAATAGAGATTTCAAAATGCGTATAAATGTCATTTTCAGTTGAAATTTATTTTCATAGTTCCACTGATAGGCGGCTGACAGCATCGAAATTGTTGAAGAAAATTAATTGAATTGAAAGCGACCTTTCTTAATTCTGAAGCTATGAAATGACGATAAGTACACTGAATTTTCTTAAGGTTTTTGCTATATACGCATCAAGATGAGGTGTATGGAGGAGATTTTTTTGCCAAAATTGACAAAGAATTTACAGAGAGGGAAAGAGATTTAACAAATGATGGGATATTTTTGCCAATTTTGGCAACAATCCCATCCATACACCTCATCTTGAGATGTATATAGTCCAATCCTTTTCTTAATTCTGAAGAAAAGTAATATTTCAGGTAGGTAGATAGAAGCGTACCGTTTAAAATTGTATAAAGAAATGACACTGCCATATACATGATTTTTTGTCAAAAATGGTAAATCAGTCATAATAGAGGTCCAATCCATCCTCTTGGATGTGACTGATTTGCCATTTTTGACAAAAATCCATACGTATACAATAAGTATGATCTCATGCACAATGACAAGCAAGCTAGATGGACAATGATAATCAAGCTAGATAGATCATCACAATGAACTTCAGAATTGTCAAACTCTGACATTTAGATACTTATTTTAGGAATGTGCTATATACACCCCTATGAGTAGGGGTGTATATAGATTTTAGTGCCCAATTTTTCCTAAAATAGAAAAGGAAAAGATTGAAATGACAAATAAGATTATAGTTTTTCCAAATTTGAAAAAGAAAGTTACACACACCCCCCGGGTGTATATAGCATTTTGCTTATTTTATGTTGACGGTTGATGCTTACATATTTCTGTTAATTATTTTGGGGACTGAATTATAGTGTGTAATTCAAGCTGACTGGTTGTAGGATAGCAGCTAGGATGCATGATTGTGGGGTTATCAATCAAGTGGTAGAACTACTTTGTGGTACGTATGCGGATGTAAGAATTGCCAAGTATACAGATTTTATGCGAGTATTATTATTATTACTAGCTATAATTTAAGGCTTTAAAGTATGCATTACATCGAACCTAAGTAAATCCCTGTTTCTATATGATTGATTTTTACCTTCTGGATAAATATTTCGGCATTTATTATCTAACTATATTTTTGAGATTGTAAAATTTAAAAACTTGCAGAATTTCATAAATTGATCCTATTCACTCAACGTATATGATATGATATTTGATTTGAACAATAAGAGCCCTACTGGCGGTGATAACAAAGTGTGCATTTCTAGAGGAAGGTAAGATATACGAAGCAAACATGTTAGGAGCTACAAAATAAGATATTCATTCCTTAAACGTCGCATATTACATGATGAAAAGAAGTCATGTTTAGATAGATGCATGTATCTATTTAGAGAGGAGCATGATGAACAACTAATGTACTTCGATTTTAGGATTTGAGACTTCTTTGTATTCAACCCTTACAACTACACTTGCTAAAACTGGTAACTCAGCTATTTTTGTTTTCTTCTTAGCATCACACAAATGGATGATATATTCAGGAATCTCATCCTGGTAATCCTAGTATCATTTTTATGTAGAATCAGCTTCTTCTGTTCATGGTATTACATTAGTAGATGAGTTTAATTCATGGTGTTGCTAATGTATGTGTAACACCTAATATGTTACTACTATCTCTACAGTTTGCACGATTTTTTATTTAATTTGTCATCAGTTAGTGAACTTACAAACCTTTTGAAACTATTCAGTAATCTTCTTTTCTACTCATTGCGTCTTTTAGGAGATTAGAATGTTAAAGACAATTGGCACATGACTTGAGGCTAGCAGCTTCTATCATCTTCATAGGATTCATGAAACTGTTGCATTATCTTTGTATCATGTTTCCAATTAACATTCATAGTCAGTTAAGACATCTTTCTTTAAATTTGAAGTTACCAGTTCTTTAATTGAGTAATCTATCGGTTCTTAAATGAAAGTTACATTATGTTATGGATATATTCAGACTAATGATCTTAGGTCGTTACGTTACTTTCTTGGTATAAAGGTAGCTAGATCACGTGAAAAGATTATGTTATTACAAAAGAAGTATGAAATTGTATATTTTTGCAAACACCGATTTATCTGTATGCAGATCAGTTTGCTCTTTTATGGATCTAAATTCAAAGTTACTATCAAATTAAGGGAAGCTACTAAATGATCCCATGTGATACTTGAGACTAACAAGAAAACTCAATTGCTTCAGTATGACTTAGCTTGATTTCACGTATATAGTGAGTGTAGTTAGCCAGTTCATGTTTGCACCACATACAACATTAAGAGATCATATTTTGGATAGTATGCTATTTGAATGGTGCACTAGATATACGACTTATCAGGTCATGATCATTATATAGTAGATACCTTCTCTGATGTTGACCAAGGAGAATCACTCGTTGACAGATTTATTATAGTATATCATGCATTTATTGGACGAAATCTTAAAGTACAGAAAAATAAGAAACAAAGGATGGTTTCATGATCTAGTACAAAATCCAAATTTTGAGCTATGACAAATGTCACACGCGACTTTATATGAATCAAGGATATCATGATAGAGCTTAAGTTTACCATTCCCCTATCTGTGCACTTATATTATGATAAAAAGATAGTCATTCACATTGCGGAAATTTATCTTACATGCACATAATAAGCATATTAAGATTAATTGCTACATGATCTGGGAAATGTTTGTAGATAAAAAAGTGAGGCAGATTATTCACGTAGCACTCATGAATCATTTGGAGGACTTGTTCATCAAACCGCTTGAGATGCTCATATTTAGTTTATTTATAGCAAGCTGGGCATATATGATATATATGTGCTAGCTTAAAGGAAAGTGTTAGAATATAAGTATGTAAGATGTTTTGTGTACAACTATATTATGAGATCTCTATAGATAATAAAATAAATGTGTTGAGAGAGATTGACTAACTTTATCTGAGCCCTGCATTGATATACCAATCTCTAATTTCTATTAGTGGTCAATCGGGAAATTTGGACACTATTTTCATTGATTTCTGGATTTTTGCATCTAGTGGAGAAGACACAAGTTATTCCCTACTTTTTGACACATTGCTTCTTGCTTTCAAAGAACAACTACAAATATTTAATTTTGAGAAACAAACTCATCTGAATTGTGTACTGGAAACATAATGGTCCAAACTAAGACACTATCTTAACAAATTAGAAGACTATTTGATACTAATTATGATTCAAGCCATCAATACGTAACTACCGAAGCAAGATTGTTTGAGATGTAATAGTGACCTTTATAGGGCTGGATGGAGATAATGGAATTATGTAGCGAACCTGAAAATTTTGGAAATAAGACATGCTGTCTATAAATGATGCTTTGACCGGGACCCATCGACAGTGGGGACCGACTGAGCTGGACCAATGGGACCCATTGGAAATCATCAACAGTCCTCGAAGACTACGTAAACTCAGTCTTGGGGGGGTCAGCCCAACCAGACCCCGACATCAGTCATCAAGGGTGGCCTCTATTAGGTCGACTCCTTTGGCAGTGCGGCTCCACAAGGACGACCACCATAAGGTCGGCTCCTTCAACCGTTAAGCTCTATCATGACGACCTCCACGAGAGCGTCCCCTCAACGGTGGCCCTCTACAAGGACGACATTGCTACTCGAGATCGTCTCCTTTCTAGTAGACTCCTACAGGGACGATCTCGGCATCCGAGGTCGGCCCCTTCAACTTTTTGGCCCAAGCACTTGCCTGCCTGGCAGGCTCAGCCTGTGCGACCACATCAGTACAATCTCAGGTGGGTGTACTGCATTCTCTCTGGGACGTTACCAACGGATCCGTCCAACATGTACATAACAACCAGCTTTATTAGATGAATATATGGCCCGCTTTATCAACGGAGTACACAACCAGATTTATCATGGGATGTGGTTTTGGCAAGTGGATCAGATCCCTACAAATCCGCTGGCAAGTTTGTTACAACAGAAAGTGGGAAATCTGCTAACGTAGCGTAACCGTATCCCAATTATACAAAACCAACCTCGCATCCCTTTCATCAGGTATCTCTGAACCAAGCCCTAAAATCTCTACACAACTAGGCAATTTTCATCCTCCTCCCTCCCGTTTGATACAAACTTAAGTATTGGAGTCAGATCGGATGGCCACCTCCCTCAGTTTCATCGAACATGTTTTCTCTCCGTTTCAGGCAATAGTGAAAGACTCGCTATTGGCCTAGTGAAACCCTGCATAGGCTCTCTGTTTCATGAATACTCGCCTTGCCGCTCCGCAAGATTCTAAACATCAATAGTTGGTGCTAGAGGTAGGGCATTATGACAACTCCTGTTGCACATAGGCTCTCGTCACAACAATATCTTGAGCATCTTCCTCATCTCCATCTTCTTTGCCATCATCTTCTTCATCGTCCTCAGCAATGGTGAATGGCAAAAAGATCATCAGGGGTGAATCCAATGGTGCTTATGGAATCCAGACCATGAAGAATAGTCGACCCTGTGATATCCCTCCCCCACAGTCTCCTGTCGTCCTCTTCGCGGTAGACTTTCAAACTCTCGTGACCGAGATCCATGAAGTGAGGGAGAATCGGGCCCTTCAGGCCATGACTAATGAAACTCAGATGATTCTGGAGTTAAGAGGGGAGATCCAATGCCCTCTCGGGAAGCGTCAGCCATAATGCACCTCCTCCCCGTGGGGGGGGGGGGTCACATGGAGGGTGAGAACGTTAGGAACCCCAAGACTCCAACAACAACGGGGGGCCTGATCACGAGCGCATCATGGGCAGGAAAAAGGCTCCTAACAACCAACGTCTCCAAGTCACTGAGCCCATAGCGAGCAAAGAACTTCGTGCCTTCCTCCAGGGACGGAAGCCCGACCTCGGGGAGAGCTCAACAACAGGCACGTAACTCAGCTTCTTACGGCCGAGGATCAGATTGTCGACATTCATCGATAGATCGACCGGCTTCGACGAGGAGACATCGATCCTTCTGAGGACACCAGCTTTCACTCCACCTCACCCTTCACCTCCACCATCCGTGATACACCATACCTGCAGAAGTACACCATACCTTCTGGGATGATGTCCAGAGGTACGCCGGTGCAAGCAAATCGGTTGAGCATCTGGAGACCTATATTGAATACATGGAGTCAAAAGGCCATTGTCCCGACCTGATGTGCTAGGTTTCCCAAGCTGCCTCACTGGGATGGCCCGACAATGGTTTAGGAATCTTCCTAAGGGATTAGTAAGCTCTTTTGTCGAATTCCAAAAGAAGTTCATCTCCCACTTTGCTGACTAGAAAGGTGACAAAAAGGTAACCCGAGTCACTAGCATCCATCAAGCAGGGGGTTAGATGAGCCCAACAGAGCTTTCCTGGCTCGTTTCACCAGAGCTCACATGTCGATTGATGTCTACCCCGATGACATTGCCAAGATGACTCTTCTGGAAGGTTTCCGAGATGGGTCTGACCTGAAATTCGAGATTTACAAGCAGCGGTCACCGAATTTTTCTTATTTGATGGGCCAAATCAACAAGTTCATAGTTGCAGTGGAGGCTTATGTGTGATCGGCTGCCAACCACGGGTCCTCTCGCAAGAGGGCAGAGCTTGACCATGCTCCTCCAAGAAAGCACCTTAGATCCGAAAAGCGCATCGACCGAACTGAACACCCCCAGGCAAGCGAGAGGAGACTCAGGTCCCGCAAGATGCAGGTCAATACGACTCTGTCGACCACACTATCAAAGATTTTGGCCAAAGAGACAAAGGAGTTCGATCCTTCACGTCCTTTGCTAGATCACCCAAGGTAGACAAGTCCAAATACTATGAATTCCAGAAAGGATACGGCCACAACACTTACAATTGTAGGATCCTCAAGGATCAGATCGAGCGTCTCATCTAGAAAGAGTGCATCTAGGAGTTTAAAGCTTTAGAACATGACCGAGCTGGTAGGCCTCAGAACAAAGGCAAAGGCATTACCGGCTCGTCCGAGGTCATTGATGTGATCTTCAGGCATGTCACCACAGTTGGCTGCAACCTAGCCTAACAATCCAACCGTGCACAAAAGAACCATGCTCATCAGGTGTGCAGCCCTCCAACTAACCTCGGGTTCACCGCATCTTGATCGACAATAGGAGCACAATCGATATCCTCACATGGACAAATTCTAGAGGCTGGGGATCCTAGGTGATGTCATGCAACAAGTGCATACCAGTCTCTCTTGTTTCACGGGAGCCCAGGTGATCTCGGAGGGGGTTGTCTCCCTATAGGTGGAGTTCGACACACCACCTTGACATTAGATGAGGAACGTCCACTTCCATGTGGTCAACTGTCCCATAGCTTTTAATACCATTATAGGGCGACCGACCCTCAATGTGATGCGGGCAATGACATCCATATACCACCTTCTAGTAAAGTTCCCTAATGTTCCTGGCGTTGGCATGCTTGAGGAAATCCAATCTAAAGATAGGGAGTGCATGCTTCTGGTCCATAAGGTGGCGGCCTCTCATCCAGTGTAGTCCGTTGGAAGCTCATATTCCCCTTAGAGTTCCATTGCCCCTGCTCAGCTTCAAGGCTGAGCTCTGACCTCTTTAGATGAGCTCAACCCTTGAGTGAGCCTGAGCATGAAACCCTGGTAGAGGAAGTTTCTCAGCCTTAAGCTGCCCAACCTTAGGGTAAAGCTTCTAGCTCATCTTTGGCAGACGAGCTCGACCCTCGAGATGAGGCCTAACATGAGAGAGCCACCCCAGTGGAGGATGTTGAGGCTGTCCCTCTCTCAAAGTTTGACTTGACTCGAGCGGTCCAGGTCGGGTCTGTCGTATGACCCGACCTCTGTGAGCTCCTCATCAGCTTTCTTAGGTAGAATAAGGATGTCTTCACCTAGTCGCACGAAGACATGCTAGGCATAGATCCAGAAGTCGTAATCCACATGCTAAAATCAATCCAGCCATATCTTCGGTCTGCTAGAAGCACTGAACCTTCAATGCCAAGAGGGGCCAAGCAATCAAGGATGAAGTCGACAAGCTCCTCTATGCAGATTTAATCAAAGAAGCTACTTATCCAGAATGGCTCAGCAACGTCATTCTGGCTAAGACGGTGAATGGTAAATGGTGGACTTGCATTGATTTTACAGACTTGAACAAGGCTCGCCCAAAGGACATCTTCCCACTCCTCCGGATCGATCAACTCATGAAGGCCAATGCCAGGCTTGAGCTTCTCAGCTTCATTGATGCATACTTCGGATATAACCAAATCTATATGTACGAGCCAGACCAGGAGCATAAAGCCTTTTTGACAGATCAAGGAATGTACTGCTACAAGGTGATGTCCTTCTGTCTAAAGAACGCTGGGGCCACCTACCATCGAATGGTCAACAACATGTTCGCGTATCACATCGACTAAACCGTGGAGGTGTATGTCGATGACATGCTCGTTAAGTCGTTGGAGGCGGTCCATCACGTGGTTGACTTTGAAGAAACCTTCGCCATCTTGCAAAGATATCACATGAAGATCAACTCAAGCAAGTGCATCTTCGTCATTGCCTTATGGGAATTCTTTAGCATCATGGTCCACCACCGAGGGATCGAAGTAAATCGGGAAAAGATCAGTGCCTTGATCAACATGCGGTCTCCCACGAAGGTGAAGGATGTCCAGGTCTACCACGAAGGTGAAGGATGTCCAGTGCCTCACTGGATGGGTGGCAGCTCTCAACCGTTTCATCTCTAAAGCCACTGACAAGTGCATGCCCTTCCTCAAATTGATGTAGAAGGGAAATGACTTTCAATGGACAGAAGATTGTGAGCTGGCTTTCACCCACAGGGAGTACCTCATTTGACCTCTACTCATGTCCAAACCCAAGGAAGGAGAGACACTCCTCATCTACCTTGTAGTCTCCAAGAGTGTGGTCAGCTCAATTCTCATCTAGGAGGAAGACGATATGTTGTGGCCAGTCTACTAAGTCAGTAGGTTTCTCTTGGATGCAGAAACCAGATACACAAAGATCGAAAAGCTGGCATTTGCACTGATCGTGGCAGCTCAAGAGCTCATACCATACTTCCAAACACACTCAATGACAGTCCTGACGACCTACCCATTGCGTCAAATACTCCAAAAGTTAGACACGTCAGGATGGATCGCCAAGTGGACAGTCGAGCTTGGGGAGTTCGACATCCAATTCAAACCAAGAACATCCATCAAAGGTCGAGCCTTGACTGACTTTGTCACGGATTACACCTACCATTCTAGGTTCTTGCCACATGACTTGTTGGAGGATCATTGAGTATGGATCATCAGCGTGGATGGCTCATCCCCACAGAGCAAGCTTTTGGAGCTGACGTACTTCTAGTCAACCCTGAGGGCATTCATCTCCCTTACACCCTCAAGTTTAACTTCAAGTCTTCCAACAACGAAGCAAAATATGAGGCCCTAATTGCAGGCTCAGGCTAGCTAAGGAGATCGACACTCACCACATCGTCGTATGCTACGTATCCCAACTCGTTGTTAACCAAGTCAACAACAGTTCTTAGGCAAGGAAGGAGGAGCTTCTGATGTACGTGAAGATCGTTCGAGCTCTGGCAGGCTTCCAGAGCTCTAAGATGAAGCACATCTCCCGGGCCTAGAACATCACTGCTGATACACTGGCCCGGCTTGCCACGAGGATATATGACGAGCTCAAATCCATCCCGATAGAGGTCCTTCAACACCCAACACATCTTGGGAGAGAGCTCGTCCACACTGCATGGTCAACCTCATCTTAGATGCATCTCATCATCCAGTATCTTCACCACCAAATCCTCCCAGAAGACAAAATCGAGGACATGTAGTTGAGACACATGTCGATAAGATACACGCTCCTCAATGATGTCCTCTACAAATGTGGCTACTCTTCTCCCTTACTAACATACCTCTGTGGGCAAGAGATCCAACCATTAATTGAGGAGATACACGAAGGAGTGTGCGGCAACTACTACGGGAGCAGATCCCTCGCACACGAGATCTTATGGGCCGGATACTACTGGTCCACGCTACAGTAGGACGTTAAATCTTATATCCAATGATGTGACACCTACCATCACTTTTCCAACATCTCGAGGCTACACCCGGGAGAGCCGACCTCCCTTACCCCATTTGGCCATTTGCAAAATGTGGGATCGACGTCATCAGACCTCTGCTGCACAAGGAAAGAGATGGAGCCATACATCCGATAGTAGAAATCGACTACTACACCAAATGGGTAAAGGCGATGCCTCTCTTCTCCCTAATGGAGACCAAGACCAATGCCTTCATCTGAAAGGAGGTGATATGCCGTTTTGGGGTCCCACATTCCATTGTTACTGACAATGGGACGCAGTTTGATAATGCCAGCTTCAAGGCAAAGTGCGAGTAGCATGACATCCGTCACCATTTCTTCACCCTTGCTCATTTGCAAGCCAACAACCAGGTCAAATTCATCAAGAAGGATATCAGAAAGATGCTCATAAAGAAGCTCGGTGCCAAGAAAGGAGTGTGGGTCGAGCACCTCCCTTATGTGCTCTGGGCGTTTCGCATGACCTGGTGGACCAGTACAAGCAAAACTCTCTTTTACCTTAGCTTTTGGAGTCGATGCAGTGGCTCTAATTGAGGTGGCTCTCCCGATGTTTCAGGTGAGGTACTTCGATGAAGCTTCCAATAGTAGAGCTCTGGCCTTGGAGCAAGATCTTGCTGAGGAAAGAAGAGATGCTACCCAGATCCAAGTAAATTCCTACAAGCGAGCTTCTGCTCGGCACTATAATAAAAGGGTCATTTCAGACACTTTCAAAAGAAAGACACAGTCCTAAGATGGGTCCTTCATATATGAGATGTGACCGAGAAGAGCAAGCAATTACTGGGCAAAACTGGAAAAGTCCTTACCGCATCCGAGAGGTCCTTAGTTAGGGGCTACCACCTCGAGACTCTGGAGGGTAATCTAATGAAACATCCATGAAATGTTGAACACATCCGGAAGTACTATCCATAGTGGAGTGCTAGTACAGACCTCAACACGGTGCTTTTTCCATGTACTCAATTCATGCTCAATAAAAATATCTCTTTTCAAGCTCAAAAATTTACGCATTCTTATTGTCTAGGCCCTAGCTCAGATTGGACCCTCAGTTGGTCTGACCTATGTCCCAGCTCCAACACTTAGCGTTCGACTTAGGTCGTACTAAGTCTAAAGCCTCTAGCCTAGGCTGAGGCCTCCACTATCAAGACCCACGGTCCTAACGCAGACAAATCGCTTAGCCTGGCCCGTGGCCTTCCGTTGGTAAGACTCCCCAGAAGGTCACATTGACGACCTCTGGCACTCGACCTAAGGCATGCCACATCTAAACTCACACTGGCAAGACCCACGGTCTCAGCGCTGACCACTAGCACTCGACCAAGGTTATGCCACGTCCAAACTCAGATGGCGAAGCCTTCAGCTATAGCTCTGACCTCAAGCATTTGATCCATGTCTTGCCATGTCCAAACTCACACTGTCCAGACCCACGGTCTCAACGCTGACCATTGGTTCCCGACCCAGGTTGTGCCACATCCAAACTTAACTAGCCAAGCCTTTGGCTACATCTCTAACCTCTGACACTTGACCCAGATTGTGCCACGTCCAAACTCACACTGGTAAGACCTATGATCTCAACGCTGACCTTTGGCACCTGACCCAGGTCATGTCACACCCAAACTTAGCCAACGAAACTTTTGGCTACAGTTCTGACATGCCATGCCCAAATTAAGCCCCCGACCCAGGCTGGGGCCCTTCCTGGCGAGACCCACGGTCCAATTGCTAACTTCTGGCACTCGAACTTGGTTGAGCAATGTCCAAACCAAGCCCCAGTCCAGGATGGGGCCCCCATTGGACCAAACAGAATAAAGAGGAAATAGACGAGAGAAGGTTGGATAAAATTTGAAGACTCCCTCTTTTCATTTCAAAAGTTCTTTATCATTTACAAAATTTGGCCGATCTATGCAACATATAAATAGAAGACAACTACAAAAGGAAAAGAAAAAGATACATGGCTACATATTTTGCATAGACTTCTCAACAGGCTGCTCGTTCACAACGGACGCCTCCTCCAGAGGGGCTTGACCAGGAGCGCTGTCAGTAACGACGATGGAAGGTCCATCAATAGCAGAAGTCTCGCCAGCAATTGAAAAAGTAACTTGCTCGGCATCTAGGAATGACAATAGCTGCATCCCAGCCTCGAAGGAGATGTCAGCCTAAGATTCAGTAGCCGCCAGCTCAATTCGATAATTCTTAAATGCACTGTCTGCCTAAACCTCAGCCTTCTTCAGTTTAGCTCGGTGGGCTTCATCCACCTTCGTAGCATGTTCCAAAATCTCTGTCGGGTCCTCTCAAGCTCCCCCCCGTAGTGTAGTGACCTGACCGTCTTGCTCTACAAACTGTTTGAGGTGAAAGATGGTATTAACGGACTCGTCGCACTCCTTCTGGAGCTCAACGTCCTTTTCCTTAGCCTAGTGCAATTGAGCTACTCTATCTTAAAGCTTGAGGTCTAGGGAGCGGGTTTGCTTTACTGTAACGACTGGTTTTCGTGTGATTGAATTATCTATATTAAAATATAAGTTTTGGTGGATTTTCTCCTCATGCGTGGTTTTCGTCTCCGTAACTTTCATTTTCGATCGATTCGTCGTATTTTCTCGTTTCTTCCTTAGGATCGTCGATTTCAAAGTATGTCATTCGTGACGGGCTTCATAACGGTCGTATCTTACTATTAGATCAAGCCTAGGAGTCTTAGGAATCGATCCCGGGGCCCCGCGCTCCGTATCGGAACTTTTGGTGCTCATTAGTCGGTATAAGAAGGGGCACCGACCGACTAGATGACGATCCAGTCGGTCGGCAATCCTTCTTGGACCGACTAGTTAGCTTTCTAAATTTCTCAGGAGTTACTGTTTACTCTTAGTCGGTCTAAGAACGTTCATCGACCGACTAGATGATAAACTAGTCGGTCAGTATTTGTTCATGGACCGACTAACTCTAAATCCTATTTTCGTTCAGGAGTTACTGTTTGCACTTAGTCGGTCTGCGTTGGTCGACCGACCGACTAGTTGCCAAACTAGTCGGTCAGTGGTTGTTCTTTGACCGACTAACCAGTGTTAAAACCCTAATTTCTGGGCAGCCGCCAGCCCAACCTATTTATACCCAACCCAATCGTTTTCATCTTCTCCAACACGATCCAAAACCCTAAAATCTTCCCCCTTGAGCCCCCATCTTCCTCCAAGCTTCATCCCTTCATTCCAAGCCCTAAATCCATCATCCAAACCATCCATCTACCCTATCTACCTCTCATCTTCCCCAAAACCTCACCAAAATCCATCAAATCCCCAAAATCCCCCAAAACCCTAGTTTCCCCAAACTTCTCCATTTGCTTCCAGATCTGATCCTAAGGTTCCCCGGAGTGTTTCTTCCGCCTCCTCTCGGTAAGAAATCGATCTACCGTTGTTTTTATAACTTATTTATAATTTTGGTGAAACCCTAATTAATTTCATGTGTTTGGTGTTTGTTTCCCCCATAACAGCGTTTTCCCCGTAGATTAGCATCTGTGTGACGAAGTGGTCGTCATCCCCGGTGCTAGGCAAGTGAAACTTGCCACTTAGGGTTTAGGCCATGTTTTAGGCCATTTGCTTGTTGTAGGCGTAAAAGAGACTAGGCGACGAAATGATACTCGCCTAGGCGCAAATTGGGGAGTTAGCTTGACAACGAAGCTAATTCCGACATATAGCATGTTGCACAATTACCATGTCATGTTTACTTTCCATTAACGGTACGCAAATTAAATGTCATGTCATTGCATTGTTTTGGTGATCCCGTGATTGCGTAGCTTTGCTACACTACTTGTGTTACCTGGCTCGTGTTCCAGAAGCGAGCCCTGTAGTTGGAAACCCCAACGCTCGATATTGAATTGTGAACTAAGAAACAAGCTCACGTGCGGGGCAACCCTGGCTCACTTGCTGGGCTCATGTTCAGGGACCCTGGCTTGTTTAGTGCGGGATGGGGTGAGGGTTAAGCGTCCAATCAACTGGGGGTCTGTTTGATCAACAACTGCAGTTGTAAGGCGTAAACTCTTTGGGGTGGGGTAGTGTTTGGGGCCGATCGGACTGACATGCTAGCCATTCAGCGAAGGGCGCAAACATCTACAAAACAACCGTGAAATGTGAATTGTGTTTAGTGCCGATCGGTCTGAAATGCTATGCCATTCAGCGAGGGGCATAAACACCTACAACAATGTGAATTGATTGAGATTGATAGTAGCGTGGCTACTCTTGTCTTGTCTTGTCTTGTCCCGATGATTGTTCTCTTGTACAAATCGTCTTGCCATGTTTTAAATTGTGCACTCATGTTATAACTGCCATGTCATGCATACTAAACTGCTAGGTTGCTAGTTGCCTTACTTTCAGTTTCCTTGCCCAAGTCTTTTAGACTTGCTGACATGTGCCCCTTTACTCTTTTGGGTGACACAAGTTAGATCCTGAGCCTGAGTACCTTGTCGAGGACGAGGTATTTGCCGACGCCGAGCCCGAGCCCGTGTTTGACGGGGAGTACGTGGACACTGGGGACCAGTCCTAGTGTCTTCGTGTGTTTTACTTTTGTTAAACAGTTGTTTGTTATCGGTGCGTAGCACCTTTATTTATTTATGTCGTTGCTTTTGTTGGCCTTGTTCTGGGCCTTGGACTCTTTTCTTTTAGCCTGGTGGCTTTTCTGGATGTTGGACTTATTTTTTTTTGATGTTGGACATTTTGCGAGATGTGGAATTTTATTTCAGTCTCTCCTTGTGTTATTATTGTTATTCTGTTGTGGTTACAGGGACCTGTTTATGTATTGTGGACGCTTATCGGGTTTGGGGCTTCGCAGCTCCACTCTCGTGCGGACCTTTTCACGTCTCGCCTCCATTTTAGGGAAGCGGGTCGTGACATTTACCAAATTGACCTCTGCATCTCTGCATGCTGTAGCCTTTGTACCTATGCCCCTCAGCATCTCGAGCTCCACTTTACGCCTCTCGAGCTCCTCATCTACGGAGCGAGCCCTCCCACGGAGGGCCTCGACCTCTGTTCATGTCATAGCCCTCCCATAGCAGAGCGCTCTCCTCAGCCAGAGCATGGGCATGCTCCCTCCACTTAGCATAGTCGTAGAGGAAGCAACCCAACCCTTCCTGAGACTGCACAAGATACAAAGGAGAAAAGGTTACAGCTCGAATTCATCATTTCGCTATCCTTTACAAGGGAAATGCTTGCCTACCTCATCAGCATCAAAGCCGCGATGAACCCCTCAACGTCGAGGTCAGGGGATGGAGGGCATTCTCCATCGCGGTCTCCTCAACCACAAGGGCTAGCACCTGCTCCCAACTGGCAGGCACCCTCGTCCTCGATTCCTCCCCAGCCTTAAGAGCTGCCAAGGGTCCTACCTCAGGCTAGGGCAAACTCGAGGCCTGAGCAGCCTCATGCTCATTAACCACTGCCTTGGCCTTCTTTTGTCACGGCTCGACGATGTCTCGGAGAGAAAATGTCCTAAACAGTGGCTTGAGAGCTGACCGCTCCTTCTCCCTCTGTTTCCTCCTCACAATGAGGATGTTGTCATCGTCATCCTCACCCTCCAAGTCGGTAAAAATTGCCAGGAGACCCCACTACTCTACTCCTAGCTTCCAGAGCTGGGTTAGGGCGAGCTTCCACTGTGGAGAATGACGACAAGATTAGCCGTGGAGGTACCCTTAGTTCGAGGCCTAGAGGTCCCCACTTCACCTACTGCCTGCAGAGCCAGGGTGGCTAATGACTCTGTCCTGCGAGAAATATGGGCATATGCCTTCTTTCTCTCTCCCATAGGATGGGTGATGTTCTGCTCGTGGATAGTTTGGAGCCTCCCATTTTTGCAAAAGGAAAACAAAGAGAAGTTAGCAATGAGGGGAGGAATTTGAATGCCGACCTCTAAGTTGGAACTCGCTGGCGGTAGGCGGAGCTTTGCCGAGCTCCCAATCCTTCTCGAGAAGCATGACATGTAGCTCATAGATCGCATGGTCTGACAATAACACATCGCGGGACCTGGCGATGGTAGGTTGGTGATGTATCCATATTTTCTATGTTTATATCGCGCATTTCCATAGCATTTCGATCGTCCGAAGTTCACATTTTTATATTCTATCGTGCTTTTCACGATATATTTGATTCTTGCAATGTTTTATGGATTTTCAGGAACTTTGACGTGATTCGGAGCAATAACAGGTGATGGACATGGATATTAGAAGCTGGAGCTCACGTCGCCACGCTCGGCGACTCATAAGAGCTAAGGAAAGAAGAAGAAGGAAGAAGGAGAGAAGAGAAGGAACGAAGAAAGAGAGAGAGAAGGAAAGAAGGGGGGCAAAGAATGAAGAGAGAAGGAGAGAGTTTCTAGGTCACTCGGTCAAGCGTGCCCCACGCTCGACCGAGCCGTGATCTCATATTGAGGGGAAAAGTTGCAAGGGGCCGCTCGGCCGAGCGACCCACCTCGCTCGACTGAGTGTCCCTCTGCAGACAACCTCCATTTTGCCTTGGAACTCCCTGCCTACTACGCTCGGTCGAGCGGCTTCCCCGCTTGACCGAGCGGCCTCCCTCTCTAACGAGCCAAAAGGGGGCAATTCTCTGCCTACTACGCTCGGTCGAGCGGCCTACCCCGCTCGACCAAGCGACATCCTTTCCCCAATCTTGAAGCTGAAGCCCCAAGATGCCGCTCGGCTGAGAAACTCACATATCTCGACCGAGCGGCCCCTTCTCCAAGCGCCCGATTGGAAGCAGCAAGGGACGCGCTCGACCGAGCGGCTACCCAGCTTGACCAAGCGCGTCGTCGACAGCCTCCAGAAAAGGGGATTTTAATGGGTTTCAGGGCTAATTTTCGGGAAACCCGCAACTTATTGGGTTTTGTTTATAAGTAAACTTCTGTTTTAGATTAGGTTAAGTTTTTAATTAACAGAGAACTCTTGAGACACCATTGGGGGAGAGAGCTCTTGTGTTGGTTTTCTTCAATCCATTTCTTGTTGAACGGTTTGAATTCCTTAATTTTTATATATTTCGCTTTTGCATTGAATTCTCTGTGTATTGATATCAATTTTGATATGCTTGCTCAGTTTTTGATGAACTTCTCCATTGCCCCCATTGTTATGGCTATTGTAATGCTAGAGTAGTGTGATTTTAGGGCTTAGGGATGAACTCTAGGACCCTAGGGATTGGATGTTAGGTTAATCTCAGTTGGACCAATTTAGAGTTACTCTATGGTAGTTTGAACAAGGGTTTTGGGGGATTAGCCTCAGAGTTGGAGGATAGCGAAAGTAGCTCCACATTCTAGGGAGAATCCACACGAATTCGATTAGGGCTTAGTGGTCGTCTTCAGGGCTCGTGATTACGAGAGTAACTCGAGTGCTAGGGGTGATTACTAATCCCCAATCCGCTAGTCGGTGACTATGAAAGTAGCTCGATTGCTAGTGTAGCATCCCAATCCATAGATCACGTGAGTGGATACAGATTGTGATGCGGGAACCAGTGTCAAGCGTAATGCATGCATTTCTGTACGAAGCTGATTGCGAAAGCAGAGCTGCACGTGGGAATGCGTAGACGAGTAGGACAACGAAAGTTAAGTACTCGTTTCCATCCTCGGATGTGACGCTCCTACCCTAATCTATCGTCCAACGAAAGGACCATTGACCTGACATCCATGACCGAAGGGCCTAGCGGGGACTCCCAAATGTCCTAGACTGTTATTATTTCGTTAACCCACTTTCGTGACAACCAAATTTTAAGTCAAATCCATCGACCACGCATTCTCACCCTTCCAAAAGGCTAAACACTAAACCACCGCCTCCCTAAAGAACGACAATATTTATATACTACAACCATCGTGCACTTGCGGTGATTCGCACCCCTGGGTGTGAGCCCGGAGAACGGAACAAGTTTTTGACGCCGTTGCCGGGGAGGCAACGGGTTGTTTTAGTTTTGAGTTGGAGAGTGCTGGTTCCATCCATACTCTACCTTCCATCATTTTTTTATTTTTATTTTTTGTTATTATACGCTTCCTGTGCTAACATCCCTCCCTAGCTGTCCCTTGTTCGAATATCATACAGTTTGAGAGCTATAATGTGTCGGGAAAGCATTCTTGTCCAGGATCCATGTGGAAGGGAGCACCCCCAATGTGCCTTAGACAGGATACTGAGCCACATCAGATCTGCTGGCTCTTTAGTTATCAAGGCCATTCACGAGGCCAAATTTGAAATTCTAAACTACATTTCAGAGCAAATCCAACTAGGTGCTCTCGAGGACGACGTCTACGTTAGCATCGAAAGAGACGCTCTTGCTCTGCTCCAGGAATATTTCACAAGTCAACTCCTCTGATACACCGAATGAGACATCCCTTCTGACTGCTCTGAATAACATTGTGGATCATACCATGTGCATCGGACTAGTTTTCATACTGTTGACAGATCCATTTGCACGGCACCTTTTAGAATTCATGTCAGAATATTATGCTGATACCAACAACATTCCGGAAGGGATCCGCATACGAGTTGAAGCTTATGGTACATACTTCTTCACTGCTGACGTCTCGTTCGAGGAGATATTCGAACGCATTGTTTTGGAAGGACGAATAAATCCCAAAGACACAAGTTCACTAGAGACCGGCGACTTCCAAGAAGATGAACAAGATATTGTACCTGACAGCTTCCAAGGTGACCTCCAAGGAGGTGCATGGTTAGGTGACGACCTTCCCTTTGCTGACAAGCGTAGCTTGGAAGAACTCAAGAACTACAAGGGCTAGGAAGCATAGCATGAAGATACCTTTTATGAGGCACACTCATCAACCAATTCAAGATCATGCTATGATAAAGCGTCAGACGGCTCTAATTCAGATGAGTCAGCACATGGGGAAGATGCGTTTCAGTCACAGACAAGCGCGGTACAACACCCCCTGAGATAAAACTCAAACCTCTGCCTACCAACCTTTGATATGCGTTCTTATGTGATGATCATACGTATCCCATTATGGTTAATGCTTCGCTCACTGAACCTAAGCTCGAGGATCTTTTGAAGGTTCTTAGAGAGCATAGAGACGTAATAGGATATAGTTTTACCGATCTGAGAGGTATTAGCCCAGGTTTGTGTGAGCATAGGATCCACCTCGAGGATAACAGTTTGACCTCCATAGAACATCAAAGACGCTTAAACCCTAACACGAAAGAGGTTATTAAGAAAGAAGTTTTAAAACTGCTCGAAGCGGATATCATCTACCCCATCTCGGATAGCAAGTGGGTCAGCCCTGTCCAAGTCGTGCATAAAAAGGGTGGCATAACCGTCATAAGAAACGAAAAAATGAGCTGATACCAACTAGGACCGTCACGGGCTGGCGGATGTGCATAGACTATAGAAAACTCGACAAAGCCACCCGAAAGGACCACTTTCCCCTTCCGTTCATTGACCAGATGCTTGAGCGCCTTGCCAAGCACAATTATTTTTGCTACCTAGATGGATATTCGGGTTTTTTCCAAATCCCGCTACATAAGGAAGACCAAGAAAAGACGACTGTCACGTGCCCTTATGGCACCTTTGCATACCGAAGGATGCCTTTCGGTTTATGTAACGCACCCGCGACCTCTCAAAGGTGCTTGTCCTATGTCTTCTCTGATTTCATCGATAATATCATGGAGGTCTTCATGGATGATTTTTCAGTGTATGGCACTGATTTCGACTCTTGCTTAACGAACCTAGCCAAGGTCTTAGGGCAATGCCGTGAGAACAACCTCACTCTTAACTGGGAAAAATGCCATTTTATGGTAATTGAGGGAGTTGTCCTTGGGCATGCCAGTTCATCCAAGGGGATACAAGTCGATAAAGTTAAAATCGAAGTCATTAAGGAACTTCCCCCGCCGACCAATCTTAGGGGAATTCGTGATATTCTTGGGCATGCAGGATTTTACTGCGCTTTATTAAAGATTTTTCAAAAATTGCGTGCCCCTTCACTGAATTACTTGCAAAAGACACGCCATTTAATTTTTCTGACGCGTGTCTTGATGCTTTTAACAGATTGAAAGAGGTCCTCATTTCTGCTCCAGTCTTACAGCCACCGGATTGGAATCTACCATTTGAGCTAATGTGTGACGCAAGCGATCATGCAGTGGGGGTTGTGTTGGGCCAGAGGAAAGAGGGAAAGTTGCATGCCATCTACTATACTAGCAAAACGCCAGATGAGGCCCAGAGGAATTACACCACCACTGAGAAGGAACTGCTATCCGTTGTGTACTTCATTGAGAAATTCCGACAATACCTTCTGGGATCAAAAGTTATAATTTATATAGACCACGCCGCTCTAAAGTACCTGCTAAGCAAGAAAGAAGCTAAACCTCAACTGATACGGTGGATCCTTATCCTCCAGGAATTTGACGTTGAGAACAAAAGACAAGAAGGGTGCGGAGAATGTGATAGCTGACCATTTGTCTCGGCTCATTCGTGGGGACAATGACGACAGTTTACCTATTGATGGGTCCTTCACTAGAGAGCAGTTGCTTGCAATTAATTCTGCCGACACGCCGTGGTATGTCGATATAGTAAATTTTTTGGTAAGCGGGATCTTACCCCATGGATTGGTTACTTACCAGCGAAGGAAATTTCTAAGCGATGCCAAACACTATTTCTGGGACCTATAAATCATGCCCAGACGGAATCATTAGATGGTGCATCCCCAAGGAAGAAGCCGCTTCTGTTATTTTCCATTGCCATGACCAACCATGTGGGGGCCACGTCGTTGTAACAAAAACCACGGCAACGATCCTCTAATGCCACTTCTACTAGCCAACACTCTTCAAGGACACTAATGACTATATCAAACGGTGCGACAGGTGCCAGAGGACCGGGAACATTACAAGGAGGGGTGTGATGCCCCTTAAAGGCATCCTGGAGATCGAACTATTTGACTGCTGGGGGATCGATTTCATGAGCCCATTCTCTGCGAGCTGTGGGAACATATACATCTTAGTGGCAGTGGACTACGTTTCCAAATGGGTGGAGGCCATAGCTACCCGACGAATGATGCTCGGGTCGTAGCATAATTTTTCAAGAATATTATCCTCCCCTGCTTTGGAGTGCCAAGAACAGTCATAAGCGACGGTGGCAGTCACTTCATTGAAATAAAGGTTGAGGCCTTACTCAAGAAGTACGTGATATATCATAAGGTTGGACTCGCCTACCACCCACAGACGAGTGTGCAAGTAGAGACTCCAACAGGGAGATAAAAACTATCCTCGAGAAGACGGTGAGCTCATCAAGGAAGGGCTGGTCCCAGAAGCTGAATGATGCGCTATGGGCATACCGCACGACCTTCAAAACCCCCATTGGAACCACCCCTTACAGATTAGTCTATGCGAAGGCGTGCCACCTACCGGTGGAACTGGAGCATAGAGCTTTTTGGGCTATCAAGAAGCTCAACTATGACTACAAGAGTGCAAGACTACGTCGCCTCTTGGATATCAATGAATTAGAAGAGCTCATGAGGGACGCCTACGAAAATGCCAAGATATATAAGAAGAAGACTAAGATCTATCATGACAAGTTGATCACAGTAAAGCGTTTCGACGTAGGAGATCGGGTACTCCTCTATAACTCCAGGTTGCAACTCTTTCCAGGGACGTTGAACTCCCGGTGGTACGGCCCCTTTAAAATCCTTCAGATATTCCAAAGCGGAGCAGTAGAACTTGATGGAGGAAAGAATGGACCATTCAAGGTCAACGACAACGATTAAAGTCGTATACGGCCGACGAGCCGATTGGTTGGAAGGAAGCTCTCGCCCTCGTCGATTGCTCTCCTGCGTGACCCCATCTAAGGTTGGGGGAGACTGTTGCACCAATTCAGCACTCCCACTCCAACTCTATTTATGTTTTATCTCAACCAACCTTATGGTGATGGTGCTGCCTGATTATCCATTCTCGTTGTTTCTATGCCTCCCCCATTTATTTTGGTGCCCATCTGTCCTCACGGGGCCCAGCTTCGTCTAGCTTGGGGGAGACACATTTTGATGTGTCCATCATCATCATCAACATCATCATTTGCATACCCTGTATATATGCATCATCACCATGCATATGCATCTTTTGTTTCATTTTCTAGGATTTCTATTTTTACCTTTATCCCACCCATCCCACCCATAGCGTCATTCTTCGTCTCTACGTGCGTGTTCTCAGCAGTGAGGACACCGCTGCGTTAGCTTGGGGGATGAGCGCCATCGCTTTATGTTTCTGTTTATTTTCACCGTTTATTCTCATTTCTTTCCATTTTTCTTTTTTAGGATCATCATTTTATTTTATCTCTTTTGTGTGCTTGCATGCATGTTTCTCTTTTCTCTTATTTTTAGATTAGAGAAGGACTCTCCTATGATTGCACTATAAGCTACACACACTCAACTGATCTCTCTACACGCTCACATAGAATTTTCTAAGCCTATTGTGCTTCGTTGAAAATATAGAATGGATTTTTATTTTGAATTCCACGCCTTGATGAATTAGAGATACTTCCTTAATTAGAATGTGATTTAATATGCTATTTCATGATTTGATTTCATTTCTCCACAATGAGTATTCTCAAAACAGTAAAGCTTAAATTGCATGATTAATTGAAGATTGAATGGCTAATTGCATGATTGCGTGAATAACGATACGTTTTCATAATGAATGGTAATTCGAAAGAATTTGGGTAACCCACGACACTTGAGTAGTGTTAATTAGAGATTCTGACACTAAGCCATGTCGAGAATTCTATCCTTTTCTTTTTATTTTTGTATATAGCCAATAACGATCTTTGATCGTGCTTTGCATTTCATTGCGTTTACGTGAGTTTGCAAAAATCCCAAAAAAACATAAGAAAATTCATAAATAAAAGGCCTGAGGGGTTCTTCGTAACCCAATGCCTTAAGATCGTTTGATCTAGGATGCATAAGCCGCCTTATATATATTGAGTTTATCTCGTGTGTGTGTGTGTGTGTGTGTGTGTGTGTGTGTGTGTGTGTGTGTGTATAGAATAATGGTTATCATACGCCATATGAGAGCCTCTCTCATACGCCCTCTCACATAAAGCACACAAGTACAATCAAGTACAAGCCCATGTGGACTTGTACTTGGGTGCTTTATGTGAGAGGGCGTATGAGAGAGACTTTCATATTGCGTATGATAGCCATTATTCTCATGTGTGTGTGTGTGTGTGTGTGTGTGTGTGTGTGTGTGTGTGTGTGTGTGTGTGTGTGTGTGTGTGTGTAAAAGAAAAAACGTATATCCAAAACAATTGTAAAAAGAAAAATCCCACATCCTTACCACACTTTCTATATAGAATAGAGAAATGGTCGAAGATTTCTAGGATTCACGAATGGGTTTAGTGCAGTGATTTCCAAATTCAAGTGAATTTACTATTTTTAGTTATGAAAAACCAATTAAAAAGATTTATCCTGCATGCTTGAAAGATTGATCATGCTATTATATGCTGGATAGAGAATGAGTTGTGGAGACTTGAATTCGAATCGTGAATTTGGTGTATTAATTACAAGCTGTGATGGGAATCTCTCTAATTTCATATAGTATATTCGATTTCGAGTTCGCCTTATTCGTTGAAAATCCATCCTTTATAATCGATGCTAGACTTGATAAATTCTCGAGAGTCGTATGCTTTTAATTGTTATGTTGGTGTACTGCCGCGTGCTTATGAGATGATGAGATGATTTAGTCGCTTTTCCCTATCTTTGATTTCTTTTCCGTTTTATTGCTTTTATCCTCCGGCGAGCTTTTTATTCGTCTTCCTCGAGGATGAGTAAGAGGTAAGCTTGAGGGATTCTGATGTGTCCATATTTTCTATGTTTTTATTGTGCATCTTCATAGCATTTCGATCGTCCGAAGTTCACATTTTTATGTTCTATCGCGCTTTTCACGATTTATTTGATTCTTGCAATGTTTTATGGATTTTCAGGAACTTCGGCACGATTTGGAGCGATAACAGGTGATGGACATGGATATTGGAAGCCGGAGCTCATGTCGCCATGCTCGACGACTCATAGGAGCTAAGCAAAGAAGAAGAAGGAAGAAGGAGAGAAGAGAAGGAACAAAGAAAGCGAGAAGGAAAGAACGGGCAAAGAATGAAGGGAGGAGGAGAGAGTTTCCAGGTTGCTCGGTCGAGCATGCCTCACGCTCGACCGAGCTGTGATCTCATATTGAGGGAAAAATTTGCAAGGGGTCGCTCGGTCGAGCGACCCACCTCGCTCGACCGAGTGCCCCTCTGCAGACGACCCCCATTTTGCCTTGGAACTCCCTGCCTACTACGCTCGGTCGAGCGGCTTTCCCACTCGACTGAGCGGCCTCCCTCTCTGACGAGTCAGAAAAAGGGGGTAATTCTCTGCCTATTACGCTCGGTCAAGCGGCCTACCCCTGCTCGGCCGAGCGACATTCTTCCTTAATCTTGAAGCTGAATCCCCAAGATGCCGCTCGGCCGAGCGACTCACATTGCTTGGCCAGCCCCATCTCCAAGCGCCCGACTGGAAGTAGCAAAGGACGCGCTCGACCGAGCGACTAGCCCACTCGACCGAGCACGTCGTCGACAGCCTCCAGAAAAGGGGATTTTAATGGGTTTCAGGGCTAATTTTCGGGAAACCCGCAACTTATTGGGGTTTGTATATAAGTAAACTTCTGTTTTAGATTAGGTTAAGTTTTTAATTACCAGAGAACTCTTGAGCCACCATTGGGGGAGAGAGCTATTGTGTTGGTTTTTCTTCAATCCATTTCTTGTTGAACGGTTTGAATTCCTTAATTTTTATATATTTTGCTTTTGCATTGAATTCTCTGCGTATTGATATCAATTTTGTTATGCTTGCTCAGTTTTTGATGAACTTCTCCATTGCCCCCATTGTTATGACTATTGTAATGCTAAAGTAGTGTGATTTTAGGGCTTAGGGATGAACCCTAGGGATTGGATGTTAGGTTAATCTCAGTTGGACCAATCTAGGGTTGCTCTATGGTAGTTTGAACAAGGGTTTTGGGGGATTAGCATTAGAATTGGAGGATTGCGAAAGTAGCTCCACATTCTAGAGAGAATCCCCACGAATCCGATTAGGGCTTAGTGGCCGTCTTCAGGGCTCGTAATTACGAGAGTAACTCGAGCGCTGGGGGTGATTACTAATCGCCAATCCGCTAGTCGGTGACTATGAAAGTAGCCCGATTGCTAGAACCAACCGTAGTGTAGCGTCCCAATCCGTAGATCACACGAGTGGATATGGAGTGTGATGCGAGAACCAGTGTCAAACGTAATGCACGCATTACCGTGCGAAGCTGATTGCGAAAGCAGAGCTGCACGTGGGAGCTGCATGTGGGAATACGTAGACGAGTAGGACAACGAAAGTTAAGTACTCGTTCCCATCCTCAGATGTGACGCTCCTACCCTCATCTATCGTCCAACAAAAGGACTATTGACCTGACATCCATGACCGAAGGTCCTAACAGGACTCCCGAATGCCCTATACTTTTATTATTTCGTTAAACCACTTTCATGACAACCAAATTTTAAGTGACAACCACCGATCACGCATTCTCACCCTTCCAAAAAGCTAAACAATAAACCACTGCCTCCTTAGAGAACGACAATCTTTATATACTACAACCAACGTGCACTTGCGGTGATTCGCGCCCCTGGGTGTGAGCCCAGAGGACGGAACAATTGGACGGCCATCAACGCCCACCAGTTCAGCTCATTCTTCTTAGCCATCCTTAAAATGATGTCAGGTTTCCACTTGCAGAGCCACCCGAACCGGCAACGCACCCAATCGTTGACATGGTCGGGGCCCTCCTCAGAGCTCTCCCAACTCCCAGTAATCCAAAACCATTTTTCTTTCCAGTACTTGTTCACTGAGGGCTTCTCTTTGAAAATCATCAGAACCCCAGTTCGGCTGCTGAGATAGTACTGGGTGTCTGAGGTCTTCTTCAGCTCGGACACGATGTGCACATGCTTGACAGACAACCATCCATTCTCCCGAGAGGCAAACATCATAGCCAAAGCAATCAAAGGCATGAAGCTATTCGGTGCCAACTGGCAAAGTGCCATGGTAGATAGATACATGAATCGTTGAACAAGGCGATTGAATGAGAAGCGAAGCCCAACCTCTAGATGCACGGAGCTCAGTGCAATAGCCCCCTGAGGAGGTCGGGGTCCCCTCCAATTCATGTGGGCTACATCAGACCCACCAAAGGAGGGATTACATACTTCCCCAAGATCATCCACATGTACGTCGCATGCGCCTCGGGCACAAACTCTTGTGCTCCGATGCGTGGCAAACACTACTGAGCTACCATTACTCCTTGGCTGCAGATGTCAGAGGCTTTGGTCGCATCAACAACGACTAGGTCTGGGTGCAGTCAGGGCTCCGACGGCCCATCCAAGGTAGCGACCGGACTAGAAGGCGATGCCATCAAGTCGACAGGTTAAGAATGCCGGACGCGAATATGGTGAATCGGCTTCTGCCTCACAATAGATGCAGGGTTGCTAGGCCTGCAGAGTGCCCCGGATCTAGAATCGACCACATTCTCTTCCACCACCTTGAGGGGGACCTCCCTTTCTGTCGATGGAAACCTCCATGGATGGCGACAATCTCTGGAGTCTACATCCTGTAAAGCTCAGATGGGGTTGCTTGGGAGTCAGCGGTGTCTCTGCCATGACCGTGTTTTGGGGGAAAAAGAGAGAAAACTAGGGTATGAAACAGAAGAAGGAAAAAGTTTTTGAATGCAAGTGTGATCAGTGGTTGCCTCCCGTGCCCCTTTTTGCTTGCTCAGGATGAGAATGGGCAGGATCTGATCGCGATCGTCTGTTTTTCGTAGGCATGATCTGATCGCGATCATTTGAATCCCCACATTTGACCAAGTTATGCACATTGTATCACCCTTAAATCAGAAGTCGCCACAACAATAGTGGCATTCATTTGAGGCTCAAACTCGCCAATTCAGGTTTTGAGAAGAGATACAGTCATAATCAACCTTGTCTTTTCAGGTTTATGGATGGGGTGGCCACGTTGGCATGTCATTACGAGGGTGCCTTCACCTAGGCATCACCCTTCACTTTGAACTCCTCATACATAAGGCAAGTTGATCTTGTCATACGAGGTTAGTTAAAGTCCCCATGCTCCTCAGTTTCTCTGGGGTTCTTCGTCTTCTTGTCTCTCTATGATTGATCTTGAAGTCGCATTTTAGGCCGATAGAGTCACGCCAAAAGACGAGGGGCCATTGTAGATGATGCTTTGACCGGGGCCCATCGACAGCGGGGCCTGGCTCAGTTGGACCAATGTGACCCATTGAGAATCGTCAATAGTCTACGAAGACCACTTAAACTCAGTCCAGGGGTCAAGCTGACCAGACCCCGACATCAGTCAG
Organism: Scilla litardierei; assembly: GCA_030789695.1. NCBI lineage: Eukaryota > Viridiplantae > Streptophyta > Magnoliopsida > Asparagales > Asparagaceae > Scilla > Scilla litardierei. The sequence goes on along the minus strand of CM061133.1, from coordinate 110,882,958 downwards.
CAGGGTTGGCCTCTCAAGGTCGGCTCCTTTAGCAGTACAGCCCCACAAAGACGACCTCCACGAGGCCGTCTCTTTTGGCAGCGCAGCTCCACAAGGACGACTTCCACGAGGTCGGCTCATTCAGCAGCGCAACTTCAAAATGACGACTTCCACGAGGTCGGATCCTTCAACAGTTAAGCTCTATCAGGACGACCTTTACGAGATTGTCCCCTCAATGATAGCCTTCTACAAGGATGACCTTGCTATTCAAGATCGACTCATTGCCAATAGACTCCTACAGGGGTGACCTCGGCATCCGAGGTCAGCCTCTTCAACTTTATGACCCGAGCACATGTTTGCTTGGCAGGATTGGCCCTCGAGACCACATCTACACGATCTCAGGCGAATATGCCGTATTCTCTCCAAGCCGTCACCAACGGATCCGTCCAACACGTAAGTAATTTCTAGCTTTTTTTAGAGGAACATGCGGCCCTCTTTATGAGAGGGGCGCACTGCTAGCTTTATTAGTGGATGTGATTATGGCAGGCGGCTCAGATCCTGACAAACCTGCCGACAAGTTTGTTACAACGAAAAGTGGAGAATCTGCTGACATGGCGTAACCGTCCCCCTAATTCTGTAAAACGAATGGAGCGCCTCCTTCATCAGGTATATCTGTAAAATCTCTATACACTTGGGCAATTTTTCCAATTTTTCTTCTCCTTCCTCACGCTTGATACATGCTTAAGTATCAGGGTCTAATCGGAGTGCCACCTCCCCTCCGTTTCCTCTCAGTTTCAGGATGCGGAGGAGGAGTCTCTCTTGGCCAGATGAAATCCTAATCCGGGCTCTCTGTTGCGTGATTACTTGCCCGCAGCAGCTGGATCCCGGCTCTGCGAGATTCTAGGCAACAAAACTGTCGTTTTTAAACGATTGTTTCTTGCCACCTAACTTGTTGTTCTTGAAAGAATATGGCATTCAGTTGTGTACTATAAAACATTACATTTTAAAACAAAGACATTTATTTCTCAACTATTACAACAAGACTATTTGGATGATAATTGGATGTTATGTGCATGTCTTTTTCTCTTCAATGACATTGACAGCCATGGTAGTTGATCAAAACAAATATGCATTAAAAAAAGAGAATTCAGACAATGAACAGCAAGAAAACTAACAAGATAGCATACTTCCATTCAACATGACTAAAGATGAATGCATACCTGTATGTCCACGGGGAATCTTGAAACGGTATCGGATAAAGCAGCGTCGAACATATCGTAGGGGCGGCTAGAAAAGAGATCCTCCAGCCTCGCCTCCCATCGGTCGAGTGCAGAAGGCGTGATATGCGAAGCATTGGGTCCATCCACGAGCTCATCTGTTCTTCTGCACCAGACTGATCATAAAACCAACTTTCGGAGTCATACAAAGGCTAATCTTTATTTTCCACAATCAAAAGTTCTGCTAATTGCAACAGTGAGTTGTTGTTCAAGATTACTGGGTATGATACTAGCAATATTTCATCTAAATTTGTTTTGGTGCATAGACATGAGTCAATATTTACCATAGATTGCCCAGATGGCCCTCCTCCTCTCAGGAGTCATGAGCAGCGTTCCTGTCCAAAATCAGCTATGAATTTAGAAGCACTAAACATAGAGTTAAACACGCGAACAACAAAAACCTCAGACACGAGAGATTCTAACCCAAGTAGAAGGTCTTGGCATACTCTGCACAAACTTGGCCACACCGGTCATAAGCGTCTTTCAACAGATACAGAGTCCCGGGCAATACGATATCGGGCTTCACATCGAGCGATGCCATGCGGCTCCTCGCCCTCTGATCTTTCACCAAGGCAGCCTGCTTCAAAACAACATCATACACCCTCTGCTCTGATGAGACAGCGGCCTCCCCTGCAGGATTCGCCACCAAGCTCGATCGGATCGGAGAATTCCCTTTGCTTTCCGGCTCGAAACCGACGCAGGCGTACTTGGAGTCGGTGTACAATGAGTACAAGCTCCATCTTGGTTTCTTCCTCTGGAGACCATCACACTTCGGGCTCGAAATCCTTCCTCTGAAAAAGCCGCCTCCTACTTCTCTGTTTGCCTCTGAGAAGCCGAGGCCACTGGGGATCTCTCTATGCAAAACCACTCGCAACAGCCCGACTGCCGACATCCTCACTGGATTGATCCTAGATTCCTAAACGATGCGTAAAAACAATTAAAAAGAAAAATTGAGATTCCTAGCAATGGAAAAGGGCTCAAAAGAGAATTCCCGTTTGCTACGATCTCTGGAAAATTTTGAATTATGGTGGTTGAATGTATAAAGATGCAACAAGGTATCTGATGACAGAGGGAGCCAGTTAATGGGTACTCTGTTTTCAACCCATTAATGAGTGTGTTGATCGTTTTCTATTTAGAATTAGCCACCTAGCTTATTATATTACTCTTGAGGAACTAATTAATGTACACGCCCAAAATTTAGAAGGAAAAAGGAAAGCTTTGAACCACTCACCTTATCAACTGTCCAAGGAGCCAGAAAAACTTTCAAGAGATAATGAGAGAGCGCCCTGAGAAAAAAGAAGAGCTCTGCACTCTCAAATCAACGTCAAGAGAGAGAGGGGGGGAGCCTTTTTCTTCTTTCCAGTCTTCTCTCTAGTGTCCTCTCTCTCTCGTTTCTTTCTCCCTAGCGTGCTCCCTCTCTCCACCCTCTCTCAACACGAGTACACTTGTGATTTTGAGAGGGAGGGGGGCTGGAGGGAGGGACACGTGGAGGAGGGAAAGCCCAATTGGGGGGCATGAGAGGGGATAGGGTTATCACATGGAGTCTCCAACGGTAGCCATTTAGCCAATGAGCCTGTGACACCTGGAACCATTGATATGTTGAGCCACAGCCCGAGAGAGTGGGGTTGACTGTTTGCGGAGTTTTGAGCTCAGACTTGGGGATATTCTCTATGCGGGCGGTTTGCTCATTTTTTCATTTGAAACTAACGCCACTATTGGGTTTGGATTCCACGTAGCTCAGATACCCCATGAGAGTCTAATCACTAACGTATCCAACAAGTAATTTTTAAGGTTATGCTTTTCTACGCCAGCCGCCAGGCAAGCAGTTACGTTGGACGGTTAAAAATAGTGCAATTTTTTTTGGTAATAAAAAATAGTGCATTTTTTGAACTATTAGCCCGTTTTGTAAGAGAAATGCAATGGATTATGGACCCAGCATTGACGGGTTATGTGCACCCATTTCCTATTTTGAATCACCCTCGTTCATGTCGTCAAGCCAGTGTAATAGGTTTTCGATGCACACTTCTCGCTTTTTCCGCCTTATCAAGCCCCATGGCTTGGTGCAATGGATAGGCAATAGAGACCATTATTGTTGTCACACTGTATGTATAAAAAGTTACTTTATATTTAACTATAAAATCATATATTACCATCCCCCATATTTTATGTTGATGGACAGATTCTTGTTGGGCCGAATTAGGCCGTCGGGCGTCTGGACTGGACCCTGGGGACGAGCAATCCCACAACAGGTTGAGCCTGGACATGACAGTTTCGTTAGGCAGTCCTCCTTCTCCGGTACTGTTAATGCAAAAAATGACGATACCAATATTTGAGCTGACGTTGACTCTTCTACCAAGGCGGATCCTTGTCAGCAGGCCAGGCGGGATCCCGGTTGGTAGAACCTAAGGTCGTTGATCACCTGGAATGAGGTTGAAGGTCGTTCGACCCTCTATTTGCGTCGAACCTCGTACAGTTAGTGTTGAGAGCTTCTGATCAAGCCACCTGTCGAGTCGATCTTTGGCTATCTTCACCACAAATGATTGTTAGGGGGATCGGATCTGGGTTTCGACTCAAATCCCATCCGATGTTTAAGTTAGAACGAAAACTTAAGAGAGAGCTTGGAGCTGTCGAGATCGACCCACAGAGGTCTGCCTCGATTCAGTCTTCTCAAACTATTTGGAGGAAGAAGTATTAAGTTGAAGTCAGAGTTATATGTGTTTGGTCTCTCGTACCTTAGGAGTCTAACCCTTCTTTCGTTGTTGTCCCTTTTATTTATAGCTGAAGATGTCTGCCGATAGTGCATAACAGCTCCTCATTGATAAGGGTGAGATCTTCTTCGGGATTGCGGATAACGGCTGCCCAATTACTCGGCCCCCATTAACCACCTCCTCAAAATTAGCTGAGCTCCAACGATCGCCTACTCTGTTCTATCGAAGGATATTAAATCATCCCCGCTAACGGGTTTCGGGTCACTGGGCCGATGCTCGAGTCCTCTGAATGGGCCGTATTGTTTTGTCTCCGCTTCGTGAGCCGTATGCATGCATCAACAATGGCCTCCCATCATTTGTGCTCAGGAGAAATTTGACTGAGGGCGAATGATGTGAAACCACATTAAATGCGCACGACAGTCGAAGCGAGATTATTTGATTTATACCGTCGAAGCTCCTCATCTTCTGATTCGATCCTTGCCGTAGTTTGAAAAGTTCGGACACGTTCCGCTCATCGAGCATTTATCACTTGATCTGTCGTAAACCCTTTCTAAATAAATGGAAAGAATAAAAAAGTAGGGAGGTTTACTTGCTTTGCTCCAGGATTGTTGAAAATTTGCTTTTGCTCCTGCATCCTCCGAAGATCAATCACCTTTGTTAAGGTAGGTCTCTTCTTCCATTTAGATTTATAATGGAAATTTGGCCACCCGTTGTGATCAAAGAACTGACTTATGAGGAGATAATGGCACGTCGCCAGCCCTCTCAACAGTCGTGGTTCCTGGAAAAGGGAAGGGGGCTTCAGATGGAACCCTGCCTCCATGTTCTCTAAAAGGATCTGGCTTCAAAAGCTCCACAAGTGATACTGGACAAGGTGCCGGAGCTTTCTTACAATCTAACTGCCAAGATCTTAAATCCTTCCGATTTTGGCCTTCGTTTCCCTCTCCATCTTTTCTAGTAGAAATTCTGGATTATTTGGAGCTTTCATTTTGTCGACTTGCACCGCAGGCTATTTCTCCCATGGTTTGTTTTACCATGCTTTGTAAACTTTGTGAGTGATGTGTCCATATTTTCCATACATTTATCGCATCATTTCACGCCATTTTAATCCCTCAACACTCACTTTTATAGCTCATTTGACCGTTTATCATATTATATCACTTTCCGAGCTTTATTCTCATTTTCAGGAGTTTTGAGGCGATTTGGAGCAATATGCTGTCATGGACACATCAATGGCATGGCCTACTAGGTGCTTGACTTGGCGGAAGAAGAGATTTGAGGAGAAGAAGGGAGAGGAGGAAGAAAGAGAGCAAGAGAGCAATGCTTTCCAAATGCCTTCAGCATTCCCAGTCAGCTCGACCGAGTGGACTTGTTCCACTCGGGTCGAGCAACCACAACCAAGGGAAGCAACACAGCTTTAAACAAAGAACATCCGCTCAGACCGAGTAGCTTCACTACTCGGTCGAGCAGAGAAGCGGAAAAGAGTGCCCCCAAAGACTTAGCCGCTGAGAAGATCAAAGTAACCACTCGACCGAGCATCCAAGCAACTCAATCGAGCTAACTATGGGACAGAACGACATATTATAGAGCTCTGTGACCCCCTGAGCTCGCCCGAAAGACCAAGCCATTCGACCGAGTAGCTTCACTTCTCGGTCGAGCTAACGAAGCGGCAGAGCGATGTTTTCTGAGCCAAGCACGAGGCTCTGTGTTGGATCCTGTGGATGGCAAACAACACTAGAAGGTGGGTTGAATAGTGTTGCATGAATTATTAAAACTTTTCTGTTGAGTAGTACAACACAATAATTCCGTTCCAATGTTGCCTAAGAAAACAAGTAGAGTGATCTGCGCTTCGTTCTTAATCAACAAAATAAAATAGTGCAATTACGAGGAATAATTACAAACTGATGAATATTATAAACAAAGAGATATTAATACAGCAGAATAAAGAAAAACAACTTTGCAATATATTAACAAATGATTACAAAGATGATATATTAATCAACAAAGACATATCTTGCACAAATAAATAACCAAACACAGAAATCACGCAGAGACAAGAGATTTTGTTCCTGTTTCTCCACAACCTGGGTACGTCCAGTTCTTGACCAATCCGGTATGAGATTCAATCCAATATTACCTTGGCAATACAATTACCTAGCTTCACTTGCTATAGGATTTCCAACGACCTAGTATCCCTACCAGGATTTCTAACCGCCTAGACTTGTCTAGAATTTTCACAACCCTTATCACAAAGAGAATCCCAAATACAAACAAAGATCCAATTCTCCACAATATTTGATAGAGATTGGTTTTACACTCAACACGAATTCTATAGCCAAGATAATAGTGCAATTATGCTTATGTGGCTTAAAGAATTCAAAGTGATCTTATATCACAAAGAATATATTTTGATTCAATGTGATCTAGATTCTTTGTTTTTCAAAATCCTTCAAAGAATATTAAATCAAGAAAGAGGGATATTGAAAAATGATTTTAATAGCCAAAACGAAATGGATCTCAAAAAAGAATTTTAGAAGAAAAAATATGAGATCAGAAATTTAAAATCAGAAATTGGCTATAACGATGAGAGCAATTAAGAGCGACTTGAGAATTTCAGAAATATAACTTTAGCTCAAAAGATGATAATAAAATTGGTTCTTTGAAATGTTCTCAAGGGGTTCTATTTATAGAGTTTCTAAGATGAATTTAAAATTCAAAATACATTTGACTTTGGCCCATAAATCAAGGAGATGAGAAATTGAGGGAGCATAGTCAAATGACAGAAACACAACTGGTAGTCGACTTCCATATGAGGTAGTCGACTCCTAGAGAGATTTCATTGAAAATCTGCTCACAGTTGGTAGTCGACTCCCTCCTTTGGTAGTCGACTCGCAGAGCACTTTTTTACTGAAACTCAGCTAGAAAGATGAGTAATCAACTCCCGGGTGTTTGAGGTTGACAAAGAAGATTAAATCAAATAGCTAATGCTCTCAACGAGTTTAAAAAGAGTTTTCAAAAACTTTGTTTCGAAAACGTTTTGTGTGTTTGCAATTAATCTTGGCTTTAATATAATCCTAAAAGAACAACTCACACACTAGATTTAAATGAAGACGTTTGAAGCCGATCAGATGTTGATGCGTGCTTTCACTTTGAATTTGAGCTCCTCTTTCATTAGGCTTGAGCACGTTCCATGAGCTTTATCTTTGAGCTTCACTTGTGCTTGATTTAGAGCTACCAAATTCGTCTCCATCCTCTTAGTGTGGTTGAGCTTCATCGGTGTGTGTGTAAAGCTATTGATCGCACAATCTGCATATCTTAGATAGTGTTTATAAGTACACTAACATTATTTGGTGTGATCATCATCAAAACTACTCAGGGGTGGGATTCGATTTCCCATCACTCTCACCCTTTTTGATGATGACAACCAAATGAATGATAAAATGAATAATAGCGTAAATTGAATAATAAGTACGCTAACTTACTCCCCTGCTTAGATGAGGTATGATATACTCATACTCCCCCTGCATCAAAGTCGGTTAGCATATAGCACTTATTCATTTTCATGTTTTGCATTACTAAATTTTTCTCCCCCTTATCATCAATAAAAAAGATTACCAACGTGATAACATCGAAGTAAGTTGAATATAATTTCAATAATTAAGCAAAGTTCAACCATCAATCAAGCATTTTATCATGTAGAAATTTTTTCAACCAAATATATAAATCTGCAAAAAATAGTTTAGTAGTTCAAGATATATTTAGGATGACATGAATGATATCAATTTTAAACACATGTCATAGCATAAACATAATCATCGTTCCAACTCCTAGCGTTAATATCATAAGTCCAAGTTCACCACACCATAAAAATATTACAAAACCAAAGTGCATTGTTTCAAAAGAGCATTGTTTTTTAAAATCCAAACCCAACGTGTTTAAGAAGACATGTCGTTCTTCTTCTCCTTCTTCAGCTCATTGATCTCATCAATGATCATACCAAGGGTCTTCTCAGTCATTTCGTTGCTTTGGGCCACACATTCCTTCAAGTTGGCTACCTTCTGGTTGAGCTTTTCAAAGCCTTTGGATCTTGAGAGTGAAGGGTTAGGATCACTTTCTCTTAGTGGGTTTAAGTCATTCCTTGGTTATGAACCCAATAGGCTCAAAGTAAAAAAAAAAACAGGAAATCAAACATAGATATTCGGCTCAGCACTCTGGTAGTCGACTCCCTAGGGGTGGCAGTCGACTCCCTGCTGGGTTGAGCAGTTTTCTCATTCCGAGAGGTTTTTATTGCAATGGTTTCAATGTTTGGCCAAAAATATTTCACGAGCAAACATAATCAACATATATAAGCACTTATATGAAGCAAAAAAAATTAAACAAAATTTGAACATTCATATAATTACGTTTTGCGAAGCAATTTTATTTTTAACGCAAAGCGTTGATATGATTTGTGTTCCTTCTCCTTGGTTTAGAGTACCTGAAAAATATGATCGTTTATGGTACTATTTATACATTGAGTCCAAGGGGTTAGCATTTAGGAAACCAAACCCAATACGGTTTAGTTCCTTTAATAGAAATATACTTATAATTTTTATTTAAATGAACATTCTGAACAAAATCGACTGCGTACCTTTTTTGCTTTTGATCTGTCAAGTTCTTGGGAACCCATATACTCAAAAAGTTTGGGTTAGTATGATGCATCCTAGTATGTTTAATCCTTTTCTTGGTATGATTAGAATCATAACCAAGCCCGGTTTTGTTAGATGGTGCTTTTTGACTATTTATTAAACTATCTAGTTTTCCTTTCACTTTATTGAAGTTTTCAACAATCTTCGTCGTAGAATCATATTTGTCTTTAATAAACACGAGAAGATTATCTAAACCTTCAATTTTCACTTTCATGGATTGTACAACCTTTTCTAATAAATCATTCTTTTCTTTTAAAACAACATTTTCTTTGAGGAGTTCTTCCTTTTCTTTTGCATCATTTTTTAACTAATCTAAGTGTTCTTCTATGTTCTTTAATGAGCTTTTCATGCATTGAGCAAAGCTCATTATATGCTCCTCTATAATCTATGTCTTCATCATCACTTGATGATGAGTCATTTTCACTAAATGATAAATCATGCAAAGAACTTACCTGTGACGATGTGGAGGCAAAGAAACACATATGAGCTGTTTCTCTTCTCTCTTCTTTGTCATCTGATGATGATTCGTTGGAGGTAGAATCATTGCTTTGATCGAAGGGTGCATATGCTTCCTTCCTTGGTCGTCGAAGCTTATTTCTTCTATCGTTCCTTATCTCATTGTTCTCTCTACTTTTGCCACGATCTTTGATGTCTCGGTCATTCTTCTCCAAGGGACAATCTCTTTTTACATGTCCTGATTTTTTGCAACCAAAACAAATAATACTATTAGTAGGACGGAATGATCATTTACTATACTTACTTGTCATGAAGTCTTTGAAGTTTTTTGAGACAAAGGTAATATGATCTTCTTTGTCGGTGTAGTCGGAGTCATCTTCTTGTGCTTTGAATGCAAGGTTCTTTTTCTTCGGGTTTTCTTCTATATTCTTGTCTTCCTCAAGCTCTATCTCATATCCCATGAGATTTCCCATCAGTTCTTCAATGGTGAGGTCTTTTACGTTGTGAGCTTCTCAAATGGCCGTTGTCTTCCCTTTCCATTTGGGTCTAAGAGATCTTAATATCTTCATTACCTGATCATATTCAGATAGATTTTTGTCTAGAGCTGCAAGCTCGTTTGTGATGTTAGTAAAACGAGTATTCACCTCGGTAATACTCTCTCTTTCTTCCATTTTAAAAGATTCAAATTTAGAATGTAAAACGTTAATTCGAGATTCTTTTACCTTCTCGGTTCCTTTGTGACTTACCTGAAGAGTATGCCAGATAAGATGTGCCGTCTCACATTGTGAGACACGATTGAACTCATTACCTGTCACATCACAGAATAGTGCGTTCATGGCTTTGGTGTTGAGGTTGGCTTTCTTATTTTAATCGGCAGACCATTTTCCGTTGTCGACTTCAATGTGTGTTTTGTATGGATCATTGGTGATGATCCTGTAAGAATCGCCTTATCCTTGCAATACTAACAACAACACACTAGAGGGGTGTGAATAGTGTAATGGCAATAAAATTGTCCAATTAAAATTAAACTTGCAAATACAGAATAATAGATGCAAGAGGAAATAATTGACACAATCAATCCAAACGCAAACACAAGATTTTACCCTGGTTCCCCAAAACTTGGAAACGTCCAGCCACACCAATATTCACTATAATCCTACAAAGAGAAGTGAATACAAATCCCACAAAGAGATACCCCACCAAGAAGATTTTGCTCTACACAAGGACCCAACCAACCCTACACAGGGGTCAAACTCCCACCTAGAGAATTACTAACTCCCACTCAGAGAATTAGGTTTAGCCCTACACTAGGACACCAAACTCCCACTAAGAGTGTTACTCCCACAAAGAGAGTTATTTCCACTAAGAGAATATCCTTATCCCACAAAGAGATAAACTCCCACAAAGAGAGAAAGACTAATTCCCACAAAGAAAATTTGTGTTACAAGAATCACCAAGTAAAATAAATACTCTTACCTATGCCTTGAGATGCTTACTCATAGGTGAATGCAAGGCATGGAAGAGGATCTCCAAGTGTTGAGATTGGCTTGAAAGCACTTGGATAATTGCCCTTGAGCTGGACTTCAATGCATGAAGAGGAATGAGAGCTCAAAGAGGAAAATGAGAGAGTGGCTTATTGATCTCTTATGATTTTCAATAGCATCAAGAAGTTCTCTTGAAATCAACACACCCATATATATAGGAACCCTGTATCAACCCTAAAAACCCAAGGCAACAGTCAAAAGCACAAGACAACAACGACTAGAAACTGGGCGAAAACGACACCGACAGTCGACTGATGATCAAAAGACATTCGACTGATCAACGGCTAGAAAATATCCAACGGCTATAATCTGAGCTAGGATAGTCGACTGATTAAGTCGATACAGTCGACTGTGAACAGGATAGGCGTCTGTAAAACCTTCAGCAGGCGACTGCTGTAGGGGATGGAATAAACAGAGAGCTGCACTCTTTCTCCAGATAAGCATACATGCGACTGATGATAATAATACAGTCGACTGTAAAATAGTCAGGCGACTGTAAATCCTTCATCAATCGATTGCTGCAAGAGATGGAGAAAAACAGAGAGAAGTAGTATATGCACTTATGCTACTCAGACGACTGTTGACCAATTCGCAGACGACTGTAAATATACATGCGACTGTAAGCTGTGCATCAGTCGACCGTTGTGAAAAGCTCAAGTAGAGTCAATAGAAATGTTGACTTGAGCAGTGCATATTAATCGACTGTAGAAGGATCGACATGAGACTATAAATCACCCAGTCGACTGTAAATCCTTCAGCAGGCGACTGATGGAAAGCCAGAGACTCCAAATGAGTCTTTGGTCAAGATGAACCTATTAGGTTGGATTCTATGATAATTCTAAGGCTCACTAAGATGGCTAAATGCATATGCATGAATGAGTAGACCATCTATCAAGGCATTACATTAACCTAGACTCAAATGAGAGAGAAAACAATAAATGAAATATTACATGGATTACATTGCTTTCCTTAGAGTCTATGTCTTCAATCTTGATGCCTTGATTCTCTCCATCATCTCCAAGCTTTGTCACCCCTTGAGTCCAAGCTTTGGCCCTTCTCCACTTGATGTCCATCCTTGAACCAAGTGTTTAGTCTCCAGAAATGATATTCTAGAAATGAACTATGAGACTAAAACAAGAGAGTCATTAGCAACAACATAATGTTGTGATCATCATCAAAATAAGATTGGTATGAAACACCAATACTCAATAGATCCATGCTTCAATTTCTAGTGACTCTAAATGAGTCATAATGCTTATCTTCCAGTTTGCATAGTTTGTTCCATTAAACAACGGTGGTCGCATGGTGTTGAGTCCTTTAGAGTGGAATGATGTTGATGCCATCGTCTTTTAAACCCTCTCTGATAGCAATTGTTGGATCCTGTGAATGGAAAACAACACTAGAAGGGGGTTGAATAGTGTTGCATGAATTATTAAAACTTTTTAATTGATTAGTACACCACAATAATTCCCTTCCAATGTAGCCCAAGAAACCAAGTAGAGTGATCTACGCTTGGTTCTTAATCAACCAAAAAAGATAGTGCAATTACAAGAAATAATTACAAACTGATGAATATTATAAACAAAGAGATATTAATACATCGAAATAAAGAAAAACAACTTAGCAATATATTAACAAATGATTACAAAGATGAATATATTAATCAACAAAGAAATGTCTTGCACAAATAAATAAACAAACACAAAAATCTCGCAAAGACATGAGATTTTTATCCTGTTTCCCCACAACTTGGGTACGTCCAGTCCCTGACCAATCCGGTACGAGATTCAATCCACTATACCCTTGGCAATACAATTACCTAGATTCACTCACTAGGATTTCCAACGGCATAGTATCCTTACCAGGATTTCCAACAATCTAGACTTGTCTAGGATTTTCACAACCCTTATCACAAAGGGAATCCCAAATACAACAAAGATCCAATTCTCCACAATATTTGATGGAGATTTGTTTTACAGTCAACATAAATTCTATAGCCAAGATAATAGTGCAATTGTGCTTATGTGGCTTAAAGAATTCAAAGTGATCTTATATCACACAAAGAATATATATTGATTCAATGTGATCTAGATTCTTTGTTTTTCAAAAATCCTTCAAAGAATATTAAATCGAGAAAGAGGGATTTTGAAAAACGATTTTAATAGCCAAAATGAAATGGATCTGAAAAAAGAATTTCAAAGAAAAAATATGAGATCAGAAATTTAAAATCAGAATTTGGCTATAACGATGAGAACGATTGAGAACGACTTGAGAATTTCAGAAATATAACTTTAGCTCAAAAGATGATAATAAAATTGGTTCTTTGAAATGTTCTCAAGGAGATCAATTTATAGAGTTTCTAAGATGAATTTGAAATTCAAAATACATTTGACTTTGGCCCATAAATCAAGGAGATGAGAGAATTGAGGTAGAAAAGTCAAATGACAGAAACACAGCTAGTTGTCGACTCCTAGAGAGATTTCATTGAAAATCTGCTCACAGTTGGTAGTTGACTCCCTCATTTGGTAGTCGACTCGCAGAGCACTTTTTCACTGAAACTCAGCTAGAAAGATGAGTAATCAACTCCCGGGTGTTTGAGGTTGACAAAGAAGATTAAATCAAATAGCTAATGCTCTCAACAAGTTTAAAAAGAGTTTTCAAAAACTTTGTTTCGAAAACGTTTTGTGTGTGTGCAATTAATCTTGGCTTTAATATAAGGGTAAATGACATTAAAATACCCCAACGTTTGGGCCATTGTCATGTATATACCTTATCGTTCAATTTGGTAAAATTTGATACCAATAACTCAATTTGGGTAACGAGAGACTTTTCTCGAAACGTCTGACTGTTATGCCACTGACTTAAAACAAAGGGTAAATGACATTAAAATACCCCAACGTTTGGGCCATTGTCACGTATATACCTTATCGTATCCAAACGAAACCATTAACCCCACCCCTCTCACTCACTCAAATAAATCGCACGAAATCAAATACAACCCTAATCTATGTTTTTGATGTCTGAAATAACTATAAGACTTCATTAGCAACGCTAGTTTAGAAGCAATGCCTCAGCATAGTGTGCATGGCCAGTGGCCACCGCAATAACTTAAAACTAGAGAGAGAAAGAAACAGCAACAACAAACCATGAGTATAGAATGGCATGTAAATTCTTAACCTCAGAGATAAATCAACTCCATCAGCGACCTCATCATTGCTAGTGCCACCAGGCCTCATGTAAATTTCCACAAACACAGGCGCCCCCTTAGCCTCCTCTGGATCTGAAACCTCCACACGTCGTATAAGTAGTCGTCTCTCGTCTTCTCTGTCCGAGGAGACACCATTTGGCTCCGTCGCTGGCAGCTGTCGGCAGAGCCGGCCTCGCCGTTATGCGGTCAGGCAGCGGTGGCCAACTCCCGGCTTCGCTTTGTGATCTGTAGAACGTCTTTCGGCAGTAGTTGTAAGAGAAGAGTTGTGGAGATTTTGAAACAGATCATGTAGATTTCAAGTACTGCAATTGTGGGTTGCAGACGCCAAGGAGAATGTCATGGACAAGAGTAAACCCAAGAAGATGATTTTGGTCGTGTCCAAGTAGGGATAAGGAGAAGAGCTGCAAATTCTTCATGTGTAAGGATTAACCCCACTCTAATTAGTCAATGATGGTGATACTACACTTAATGGATGCGAATGAGAGTAGGATCAAGGTGGACAATTCTTCACATGCATTGACGTATAGAAGGATGATAGATAAAGAGAACAAATTGGATTAGGCAATAGGAATGTGGGAGGAAAGCAATGTACAACTTCAGAGGTTCATAAATGAGTGCAGATCAATTAAAGTTTGGGTATCAAATTTTACCAAATTGAACGGTAAGGTATATACGTGACAATGGCCCAAACGTTGGGGTATTTTAATGTCATTTACCCTTATGTATTGGATGATGAGGGGCAAATTAGTCCAATTTCTATCACGTGCTATCACATGATCAACTTTTCTGCCGGAAAACTTAGAAAGGGTATCACGTTTTACACTTCATTAAACGTTTGTGTATCAAATTTTACCAAATTGAACGATAAGGTATATATGTGACAATGGCCCAAGCGTTGAGGTATTTTAATGTCATTTACCCTTAATATAATCCTAAAAGACCAACTCACACACTATATTTAAATTAAGACGTTTGAAGCCGATCAGCTGTTGACACGTGCTTTCACTTTGAATTTGAGCTCCTCTTTCGTTAGGCTTGAGCACGTTCTATGAGCTTTATCTTTGAGCTTCACTTGTGCTTGATTTAGAGCTACCAAATTCGTCTCCATCCTTTAAATGTGGTTGAGCTTCATCAGAGTGTGTGTAAAGCTATTGATCGTACAGCCTGCACATCTTAAATAGTGTTTATAAGTACACTAACATCATTTGGTGTGCTCATCATCAAAAATACTTAAGGGTGGGATTTGATTTCCCATCACTCTGCAGCTCGACCGAGTGGACAATCCACTCGGTCCTAGTAACCACTTATTCAGATCGAGACTACGGAGTTGGGTCGAGACTTAACCGAGCTTTAGGCCTACTCGACCGAGTGGCCTCATCTACTTGGTCGAGTAAGGCAAAGCATGCAGAATTCAGGACAGACTCTCACTCTTTTGAGATCTGCTATCATTCTAGTTGGCAAAGTATTTTCTCATAACGGTTCCAATTCCACCAAGAATGTGCGAAAAGGAGGTCGGATGAAATCTGAGGAGTTTTTGCAAGTTGATGTTTCAGTGCTGGAATCTGTGCTCGGGTCGAGTCAACCAGGGCCCACAATTTAAGTTGCGGCCAGAACTGGGTTGTGCCGAATTTTAGAGGGTTTTGCTAGGGTTTGAGGGGACTTCTTATATATGTTTTAGCCATCATTAGAGGAGAGATCTATCTTATTCTTTGATGCTTTGGAGAGGCTTTCTTTGGAGGCTAGGCATGCCTTAGGCCTCCTCCATTGTATCAAGCAAAGTATTTTTATTCCTTTGAATTATATTTTAGTTCTTCTTATTTTCCTTTGATGCTGGCAATGTTTTCTATTGATTTCTTATCTATTGCTATCGTTGAGTGATTCTATGGCTAGTGCTAGGTTGAATCCTATTGCTAGGGCATCATATTTGATGGGCATGGTGATCCAAGATATTGGCACCAAACCCATCTTAATTTAGGGATTCTTTGATTGTTGGGAGTTAGCTTAAGGAAGGGATTCTACCACATTCGGATCTAGGAATTGACAACCCTAGAACCCTTGAATTGACAACTTTTGGTGGTCGATGAACTCACCTTAGGATATACCCAATAATCAAGGGTATTCCGTAGCAAAAAAGATGATCCACGGTGGTGGCATCGATGTGATCCAAGATACTGGCCCCGCTACAACATAGCTAGGAATCGAAGGAGTCGTAGAGTTATGTTGTGGTTTGCTATCATTGGGGGTGCCGGGAATTCGATAGATGCAGTGATCTATGATAGTGGTACTCGTCATAAACAGTCCCCTCATGTCCGAATATGGTTGTAACATCGTCAATCTAGGTGCAATGATCCACGATAGTGGCACCAACCTTAGTCGTTTATTACACCCCTTTATTGCTTACTGGGTGATCCACGATAGTGGCACCGAAGTTAAGAGCCCGCACAACATATTATCGACTTGTCAAACGATTCGATCCCTAGACACGAATGAGCTTAATTTCATGCTGAAGCAGTAGTGAGGATACCGAAACCCTAGTGATACTTTTCTCATTTGTATTCTCCTTATTTTATTTATTTCTTTCTTTGTGAAGTTCTTTGTTTGCAACATCGAGTGGCATGACCTTTGCATCCATCACCATTACGACACTCCATAATCCATCTCAATTAATAAAATAGACTAGTCTAACTCAACCCAGGAGTAGATAGGTAGTATAGCACCGCCTCCCTGTGTTTGATACCTGCTCACCGCTATACTGTGCGCTTGCGGTAAAACGACATCGTTCCAGGTGTAAATCCGGAGCCGATCAAGTTTTTGGCACCGTTGCCAGGGATTCATCTCTGTGTAATTCACGCCATAACAAAGTTGTTTCCGGAGTTACATTTTGGATAGATCAAGATTTTGGTACCGTTATCGGGTAGGGGTACCACCATATTATTTATTTGTCACAATTAGGTTGATTAGACTGCGAAAAAAGAAATAAAAAGATATTTTCCCCATCACATGATATTATTATTATCTTTTTCTCTTTGTACCACTGACGTCTTTTCTGTAGGTAGTATATTCTTTATGTTATATTTCTTTTTGAAAATACTTTTAAGAAGTTATTTATACCTCTCTCTAGAGTATAAGGAATACTGGAGAATATTTACGAAGATAGCGGAAGGAAAGCATGAAATGAATTTTGAAGTTGGGTCTATTGTAGATAATATTGTTTTATTTTCGACTGACTTCGTTCAAGTTGTTGTGAAGGTACTAAATCATTCAATGTTGTGCTCATCTAGGACATGTTAGTTGGTTGGGTGTAAAATTTTGTTGTGTTGGCTAATTACCATTTGTTATTTAATTTTCAGGATTTTCTTCTTTCAATAGAGGGAATTGTTGGTGTTGTTGCTGGAACCATTGAGTTCCAAGCTAATTAAATTATGGACTGATCATTTTCATCAAAATTTTCATTTTAAATCATCTCATGGGTTTCTATTTGATCTGTAACGCTCGACTGCAAGCTCATGGTCAAGCAGCCAAACTTATTGTTGGAGCCAGGAAGAAGCATGTCCTCCAAAACAGAAAGAGGATCTTTCATTAATCAAGAAGGTATCACTTTTTGTGCAGGTATTATGTAGGCAGTAAATTGCTTTCGGTAGTCGTATAGTTGATAACTTGTAATTTACCTTTTTGTGCAGCTATTATGTAGCCAGAAGATCCACAATTCAATTCTAGCCTCTTCGTTGATGTTTCAGACAGCTCTCAGGTGCATGTCTTTTCTTCAAAGTTAAATGAATTGCAATTCATTTTCAGTTTTCCCCAAAGTTAAATGAATTGTAATTCATTTTCAGTTGAATGTCTTCTCTCTAAAGATGAATTTCCTGAGAGAGGAAAAAACTTGGGCAACAGAGAAATAGGTGAACGCCTCAAAACTTATGTAGCGATAATGAACCTTCAACAATTATCAATGTCATTAAAAGATCATTATTATCAAACTTTTCATTTTAAATCCTCTCATGGGTTTCGGTTTGATCTATTAAGATCCACATCGAGCTTACTCTCAAGGAGCGAAATTGCTGTTGGAGCGAGGAAGCAGTGTGTCCTCCAGAAGAGAAAGATGATCTTTTATTAATCAATAAGGTGATGTATCACTTTTACTCCACGATCTTGAGACATGAAGAGTGTTTCGAAAATTTTAAATTTTAAAATTTTCTTCTTTATTAGTGGGAAAAAATTTGTTGTTATGAGAGGAGGAGAAATTGGATGCCTGAATGGTGGAATGAGCTTAGGACCATTTATTTTGGACATAAGCTTGACAAATGAATGACCTAGAAATTTCAGCTCCGAGTAATAAAAATCATCTAAAAATATGGTAATAATTCATTAAATTGAATTATATGTAACTGAATATGTAACTGAATGAGTAATTGAATTTGATTAATGGAATTAATGGCTGGTTTCATTTCTAATTACTGTGCAAAACACGTCTTTGATTTTGTTATTTTCTCAGAGTATAAGTTGCTAGTTTATTATAGCAGTTAATAGAAAACAGGCTTTTAATTGGTGCCTTTTCCCAAAATTGATGGCTCTTCAAATCTATGGTTAATATTTTTTTCCAGATATGATAACTAATGTAAACCAAGTGAATGCTTAATAGAACCATTAAGAAAATGGAAATGATGACAAGATTGCCACGGGTGTGTGATCATCTTTAGTCCAACTAAAAGTTATGTGCCGTAAAGTAACAAAGTTTGGAACTAACATTGGTTGCTTACAGCATTAAAAGCAGCATTAAAAGCTTGGAAGATGTCTGTAGAGCTTTGTTTATAAATATGTTCACATCCATCAAGAAATTCCCTGAAGAAAGTGAGATCTTAGGAAGACAAAAGGAATAAGTGGTGTGAAAAAATGCACAAGGCTAAAATCAAGAGGAGACTGCAGTTACGATGCTATATAAGCTACGTAAACCACCAATATGAAATTGGAAACTAGGATTAGAATGGATATGCAAACAGAAAAATATTCGAGCACCTGGAATTTTTCACGGAACTCTTAAGAAGTTATTAGCGTTTTACCACTATCTCATGGTAACTGCCATTACCAATTATCACTCAGTCATTTGACAATCACTCAATTATTAACTTTTTCGTTGTTTGGTTTCACTGTCATAAAGTGGACATGGTGTCCTTGGCAATATCTGACAATATCTTTGACAATATCTTCTCTGTTGGTGGCCTTGGCATGACATTGCTCTCAAATATGCAAGGATCTCTTCATGGTATGTTCATAAATGCTGCACTATGTGTATTTCAAGGCGTAAATATCAGATTATTTGTATTCTATCAAATTTGCATGTACTTTCGCTAAACATGTATTTTTCACAGCAGTCCGAGAGCAGTCCAAGCAAGGCAAAAGAGACCTTTTCCCCTTTCGTATCATCTGGGTCTTCTCGCAAGGTGCATGCAGCGAGCAAGGTGCAAGGAGAAGGTGTGAGCAAAAGAAACCATATTTCTGGGGTTTTTTCTTGTAACTTAAATTCTTTCTTGCAATCATTTTAAGTTTATTTAGCAATAAGCATCTTGGTGCAGCAGAATTTGTACTTGCTCATGTTTATATAGTTTGCATGATCCATAAGAATTTGCAGAATTTGTACTTGCCACGTCACTCTCTTGCTTATAGTTTTCTATGTTAGAAGTCTGGCATAAAGTTGCAAGATATAGCACTTATGGATCTTGCAGTCATTTTAAGTTACAAGATATAGCACTCCAGAAATAAGGTTTCAATCATTTAAGTTGCAAGAAAAAACTCCAGAAATGAACATATGCAAAATATGTTGAAGGATCCTGAGCACTTAACACTATATTTTCATTCTTTCAAATCATCTGAAGATCCTGAGCACTTTTCTATTGTGAACTGTTACAATCCATTTACAATCCATTTACAATTAGTGAACTATTACAATTGTACCTTTTGTTCTTTAAAAAAATTATATGTTGTTAATTTCCCCAAGAGAGCAGTATTTTCGTATGATTTGGGAGAGCAACAGTCTTCTCGCAAGGGTCTTCTTGCAAGGTCTTCTCGCAAGCCTTTTTTGAGAGTGTGATTGATCGGTCCATATTTTACACCTTTTTTCTGCATATTTGCATGCCATTTCGATCACCCATATCACGCTTTTCACGATTATTCGATGATATTGCGTTACTTTTCACTATTTCTTGTTTTTGTCGGATTTCTGGAAATATGGAGCGATCGGGAGCAAAAATGAGCTTTAAGGATTTGCACACACTCCGGAGTGTCAACCATGGCTCTTTTGAGGGTTATTCTGCAATGGAAGACGAGTGGAAGAAGAAAGAACGTCGTAGGAGCGACGAGGAAGCGAAAAGATGGAGATTGGGCATTTCCAGCATGCCACTCAGCCGAGTGAAGGAGTCACTCGGCCGAGCATTGAGACCCCGCTCGGCCGGCCAGATCGGACATGCAACAGAGATGTATCAGCGTGCACTCGGCCGAGCATCGCACGCCCACTCGGCCGAGTTCAGAGACTCCGTCCGCCCGAGTGGCACCTAGACGACGGCGAGCCAAAATGTCCAACTCTCTGTAATCCGTCAGTCAACTACGAGCTCTGACTCGGCCGAGTTCCAAAAGCCCCTCGGCTGAGTGACATTTGCCACTCGGCCGAGTGATGCCGAGGACACGAAGCGCCCAGATTTTCAGATATCCTCCAACTCTTTTGAAATCTTCTATCATTCCAGTGGGTAAATTATTTTTCTCATATTTTTTATGGATAGTAGACTTCATGACGATTCCAACGCTGCCAAGAACGTGCAAATCGGATGTCGGATGAAATCTGGGGAATTTCTGCAAGTCGATGCTGCAGTGCTGAAATTTGCATGTCAGTGTCACTCGGCCGAGTGACATTTCCACTCGGCCGAGTGACCAGTTTTTGACAGATTTTGACAGTTTTGACAGAGTGCTGTTTTCTGGAGTTTCTGCAGGAAAGCTCACTAGACCGAGTGAGATTTCCACTCGACCGAGTGAGCTGTCCACTCGACTGAGTGAAATTTCCACTCGACCGAGTGAGATTTCCACTCGGCCGAGTCGTAACTGGCGCAGATTTCTGGGCACGCGTAGATTCAGTTTTGGGCCCGAATTTCATGGGCTTTTTAGGCAGTTTTGCTAGGGTTTTTTGGGGGCTATTTAAGAGGGTTTGTAGCCGTCATTGAGGGAGGTTCCAAGATGTTTTCTTATTGATTATTTTAGAGGTTAGGCCATGCCCTAGGCCCCCTCTTGGATCAAAAAGCTTGTATTTGGATTGGAATTCTTCATCAAAGCTAAGTATCTTTGTTCTTATTCTTTGAATCTTTGATTTGATATCTTTTTGTATGCAAGCTATGGTTTTTATTGATTCTTATATCCTTATTGCTATGCTAGAGTAGATTTGTTGTTCTAGGGCATGTGGATGAACCCTATGGATCTAATTTCAGATTTGTGATGAATGAATTTCTAAATTGCTAGAATTGCTAGGAGGTTAGGTTGTGATTGATTTATTACGAATAGCTAGGGATTTCCATCGATTGGGGTTTGCAAGAGATTGGATTCTAATCTATGGGAATGCCTAGATATTCGATTTAGGTTTACAATTGGGTTTCTCTAGATTTGGTTTGCAAGAGATTGGACCAAATCTAGGATTTTTAATTGTAAATCTATACCCATATTCGTTTGCAAGAGATTGGACGAATACGAACTATCACAACCTAGATCGTAACTCGAGTTTGCACGAGAGTGGGCTCGAGGAGCGATTGAACGATGACGTCGATCTTCATGCTAGTGGCTTAGGTTAGGGTTTGCAAGAGATTGGGCTCTAATCTAGGTTGCTATATACCAGCAATAGCGTGAGAGCGTGAGCTTGGTTCTATATTCAGTTACGACTAGTTCACCTCAATGCAAGTCTAGTAATATTGAGATTCACTATTTACGATGATGTATGACGATCCGTAGTGGGAATTCCCTAGCCCTAGACACTTTTATTATATTGTATTTGAATCGATATTTGACCGATTTCTTTATCACCGACACCGACATCCACCACCATTTCTATTATATCATACCATAGCCATCTCCACCAATAAAACATTCGTAGTCAAACCAACCTAGGATAGAATCGACACCACCTCCTCGTGTTCGATACCCGCTCGCCACTTGGCCGTGCGCTTGCGGTAAAATTACAATCGTTCTCCGGGTGTATATCCGGGGCCGATCAAGTTTTTGGCGCCGTTGCCGGGGAGGTGTTTTCCCGTTGGGTTCCAATTTGTCACAATTAGGTTGATTAGATTACGTTGAAAAAAAATCAAAAAAAAATCAAAAAAAAAAAAACATTGAGAGAGATTTTTTCCCACCACATGCTATTATTATCTTTATCTCTTTTTTTATCACTGACGTCTTTTCCAGGTTGTTTACTTTGATTGATCAGGTACAGTTGTTGCAGCGATGGTGCTTCCAAAGAAAATGCGAGCGGGCTCTATACAATCCTACATATATCTCGCTGCATTCTATCAGGCTGATGGAGAATCCTTCGGGGAAGCCTTGTCTAGGTTTGAAGGAATGTTAGAAATGTTCCAGACGGAGTCAGACCATGAGTGGAATGACTCCACGCTATTTGATATCTTCACTAGAAGGCTAAAGGGACCCTCACGTGAGTTTTTGAAGAGGATGCAAGTGGGGAAGTTCAGTGATCTACAGTTGACAGCAGCCTTGGAACAAATGATAGATGATGCTCGATCTACCGGTTCACTAACCGTTACGGTTAGTAAACCATACGACCAAGTATTCATCGATTTTGTTATGGCTAATGTCTCTAGTGCAGGTACCATCATAGATGGAGTGTATGCTTCACTTGAAGGTGATCATATCCACCTTTATACCATCAACACTCCACAAATAGAGACATCTGAGTTGCCAAAGGAGGACACGTACACGGACCTATTGAGAAACATTGTCGACATAGTTCGAATTTCTGGTCCATTGACAATAACGGCAGGTGATCCTTTTGAGCTTGAATTTCAAAAATTTATTACTCATTGTATCTCTTCCACAGGCACAATTGATGATGGAGTCTACGCTCTAATTGAGGGGCACAAGACCCACTTTTATACCACGGTCAAGATACATGAGCCCATAGAGCCACCTGCACCTACTATTGAGGAGGACAAGCCATGCAATCGGGTGACTCGAGCTCCAGAAAAGAAACAAAGAAGGAGGCATGAAAAGGAGATGATGACGTTTACATTGCCTTCTATACCTGAGGAGCCTAAGGAGGATGTCCACGTTCAGCTTGGGGGAGAGTCAGCTTGTGCCATCGTCGCTCCCCCTTGTCACCCACATGAGCCAGAGCTTGCTGTTGAGGAGGCCTTACATGCGGAGCCAGAGCTTGTCACTGAGGAGGCCATGCATTGGGACGAGGACACATCCCTTCATGAGGATCTCGAGCATTACCCTCCTCCTTTCGAGCTACCGCATCCACCTCTACTTTCTATAGAGGCTGAGCATCCCTCAGAGGACCACCCTTCCACTGACGTCGAGGACAATCCCACAGAGCTTATGGCTCCCCTTCAGGGGGATCTCTTTACTCACTCGCCCTTTATATTTGATTCCCCTCTCGTATATGATGCTTGTTATGATTCAGATTTTGATGACTCATTGCACCTTTTGCAGGATTCATGTACATACGATCAAGAGGTACGATGGGACGTATACGTGGAGGAGATCGAGGAGTTAGCACCCATGTACGCTATTGAATATGATCAGGAGGTGCGATGGGATAAGTCTGACGATGAGGAGGAGCTGCCTGATGAGACCTACACTTATATGCCCAAGCTACCTGAACAACCTGAGGCGAACAATGTGGAGTTGATCGATGTGGTACACGAGAGTAGAGATTTATTTCCAGGGAAGTGTTGTCAACCGTTTTTAATTTTAAATACTTATGTTGATGACCCTCTTTGGAATACATTTATTTTGGGGAAGAATTATCCACATCAGATTGATGCGGCTTATCTCTTGCAGAGTACAGGTGGAGTCCTTGGAGAGATGCTGGGAGCCGCATTGCTGGAATCTGATGGAGTCCGTGGACATGTGCGCCTGGCAGAGCCACGGAAGGAGCAGTTGGAGCAATTGCCTGCACCAGCAAAGATACTGGATCCGCCTTTTGCTATAGGTGATATCAATCCAGTAGTGTAGAAATTTTTATGCTTTGAATAAACACGAATCCTCTCGACAGCGAGAGGACCGTATAGATTTGCTTGAATAAATATCACCTCATATGACGGCAACAAAAATTTTTACACCCCAAACCCATTATATATATTAATTGCCCTCTCCATATTTTGATGTGTCACATCCTTTTGCTCACCACATTCGAGCATTTCTTTCAAGTGAAACCTTACTTTCTTATTCGTTTGACTTGATCACGCTTTGCAAAGCCGTGATATTTATGGTCAAGTCATTTGAATAGGATTATTTGGTATAAGCTTGGGGGAAGGCGCTCTCATGCATCATTGTATGTGCATGTAGTTACATTAGGATTTCATGTCATTTATTTCATCATATTTCATTCACCCCCTTATTATTATTGTTGTTCCTCATATTCTTTAATTATGATCACATTGAGGACAATGCGAAGTTTAAGCTTGGGGGAGAGTGCATTTCCATGCCATTTAGATGCATTAGTTGCATTTTTACTTTATTTTAGGGTTTTTAAAAATTTTCAAAATTTTTGCATCATCTTTTTGAATTTTCCATCGTATTTTCCTTTTATGTGTGTTCATGCATCATGTTGTGTGCTTGTTTTTCTTTTCTTTCCTCTCTTTTATTTTTTCTTATTTCTTTATTTTCCTTTCTCTTCTTTTGCTAGATTTGTTCCTTATGATGATATCTCTTATTGCTTTAGCAACCATCACGATGCCTATTATTCATTGACATGCTACTTAGAGTATTCCATAGTCTTGCTATTCACATGTGCTCGCAAACCTATTTCTCTTGATGACTCCTCTAAGTGATTGCATGATATTCATTGAAACTGAATGTGTGGATTAGTGTTTAGAATGCTTTTGTTGGAAATGCACCAAGATTCACGCATCATTAGTATATCTGAAGCATCAGTTTTATTGTCTTATTCACATTCTGTTGCATGCCTGATATGATTGTAAACTTACTGCTTGACTTCACTATTTATTGAAATGATTGAGAATATCCATGCTTACATATGAGTTTTAGTTGAAGTATTATTTTATTGAACCGTTCGTGCACATCTTAGAGTGAACTGAGTGTTACATTATTTCTTTCTCCACATATATCTTTTTATTCCCTACATGTCACTTGAGTTCACCTCCTAAAGCTACTTATATCGCATCTATTTCCCAAAAATCACCACAAAAGAAAAAGTTAGCTCCAAAAAGTCCAAAAAGCCAAAAGGATCCAAAATCCAAAAAATACAAATCATATAGCTCCTACAAAAATCCAAAAAGAAAAATGAGAAACAAAGTCCAAAAGAAAAAAAAATATTTCTCTATCTCATTATTGGAGCCACAAAATACTTGGGAAAACCAAGGCAAAAATCCCATTTTTCACTATTATATTCCTTTGGATGCGACGCCTCAAGCTAAGCTTGGGGGGTGAATTCATTTGACCATATGAGTGAGTATGACATTAGAGTGGAGACGTGCATGAATGGGAATATTCGATAATGCTTAGACTTTGCAAAATATATTAGATATGGAGATTTTTCATGATTTGAAATAAATATGTGAATACCATGACTTTTATTCTATTCTCTATTGCATGCTTGGTGTGTATCTTATATGCTTCATTTATAACTTTTGATTGAAAAGTGCATCGCAAACATTTGTATATTAAATTCTATGAAATGCGTGATGTGGATATGAATTGATTGTATGAATTTAGAGAGTCCCTCTTATTGTTCTTAAAAGCTTGCAAGTACCATGTTTATGAAAGATATGAAATCCTTATAGCATGTGATTTGTATTTTCCAAGTCATCGTGATGTGTAGCTTATGGCTTGAGATCTGAGAGTATAATCTAGTGACCCCTTTCACTTCGTATTCTTTTATTTCATTTCCCTTATTTTTCATCTCCCGAGTTCGTCTTTTTACTTATCGTCCTCGAGGACGAGTAAGAGGTAAGCTTGGGGGATTTTGATCGGTCCATATTTTACACCTTTTTTCTGCATATTTGCATGCCATTTCGATCACACATATCACGCTTTTCATGATTATTCGATGAAATTGCGTTACTTTTCACTATTTCTTGTTTTTGTCGGATTTCAGAAAATATGGAGCGATCGGGAGCAAAAATGAGCTTTAAGGATTTGCACCCACTCCGGAGTGTCAACCATGGCTCTTTTGAGGGTTATTCTGCAATGGAAGACGAGTGGAAGAAGAAAGAACGTCGTAGGAGCGACGAGGAAGCGAAAAGATGGAGATTGGGAATTTTCAGCATGCCACTCGGCCGAGTGAAGGAGTCACTCGGCCGAGCATTGAGACCCCGCTCGACCGGCCAGATCGGACACGCAACAGAGATGTATCAGCATGCACTCGGCCGAGCATCGCACGCCCACTCGGCCGAGTTCGGAGACTCCGTCCGCCCGAGTGGCACCCAGACGACGGCGAGCCAAAATGTCCAACTCTCTGTAATCCGTCAGTCGACTACGAGCTCCGACTCGGCCGAGTTCCAAAATCCCCTCGGCCGAGTGACATTTGCCACTCGGCCGAGTGATGCCGAGGACACGAAGCGCCCAGATTTTCAGATATCCTCCAACTCTTTTGAAATCTGCTATCATTCCAGTGGGTAAATTATTTTTCTCATATTTTTATGGATATTAGACTTCATGACGATTCCAACACCGCTAAGAACGTGCAAATCGGAGGTCGGATGAAATCTGGGGAATTTCTGCAAGTCGATGCTGCAGTGCTGAAATTTGCATATCAGTGTCACTCGGCCGAGTGACATTTCCACTCGGCCGAGTGACCAGTTTTTGACAGATTTTGACAGTTTTGACAGAGTGCTGTTTTCTGGAGTTTCTGGAGGAAAGCTCACTCGACCGAGTGAGATTTCCACTCGACCGAGTGAGCTGTCCACTCGACCGAGTGAGATTTCCACTCGACCGAGTGAGATTTCCACTCGGCCGAGTCGTAACTGGCGCAGATTTCTGGGCACGCGCAGATTCAGTTTTGGGTCCGAATTTCAGGGGTTTTTAAGGCAGTTTTGCTAGGGTTTTTTGGGGGCTATTTAAGAGGGTTTGTAGCCGTCATTGAGGGAGGTTCCAAGATGTTTTCTTATTGATTATTTTAGAGGTTAGGCCATGCCCTAGGCCCCCTCTTGGATCAAAAAGCTTGTATTTGGATTGGAATTCTTCATCAAAGCTAAGTATCTTTGTTCTTATTCTTTGAATCTTTGATTTGATATCTTTTTGTATGCAAGCTATGGTTTTTATTGATTCTTATATCCTTATTGCTATGCTAGAGTAGATTTGTTGTTCTAGGGCATGTGGATGAACCCTATGGATCTAATTTCAGATTTGTGATGAATGAATTTCTAAATTGCTAGAATTGCTAGGAGGTTAGGTTGTGATTGATTTATTACGAATAGCTAGGGATTTCTATCGATTGGGGTTTGCAAGAGATTGGATTCTAATCGATGGGAAGGCCTAGATATTCGATTTAGGTTTACAATTGGGTTTCTCTAGATTTGGTTTGCAAGAGATTGGACCAAATCTAGGATTTTTAATTGTAAATCTATACCCATATTCGTTTGCAAGAGATTGGACGAATACGAACTATCACAACCTAGATCGTAACTCGAGTTTGCACGAGAGTGGGCTCGAGGAGCGATTGAACGATGACGTTGATCTTCATGCTAGTGGCTTAGGTTAGGGTTTGCAAGAGATTGGGCTCTAATCTAGGTTGCTATAGACCGGCAATAGCGCGAGAGCGTGAGCTTGGTTCTATATTCAGTTACGACTAGTTCACCTCAATGCAAGTCTAGTAATATTGAGATTCACTATTTACGATGATGTATGACGATCCGTAGTGGGAATTCCCTAGCCCTAGACACTTTTATTATATTGTATTTGAATCGATATTTGACCGATTTCTTTATCACCGACACCAACATCCACCACCATTTCTATTGTATCATACCATAGCCATCTCCGCCATCTCCACCAATAAAACATTTGTAGTCAAACCAACCTAGGATAGAACCGACACCACCTCCTCGTGTTCGATACCCGCTCGCCACTTGACCGTGCGCTTGCGGTAAAACTACAATCGTTCTCCGGGTGTATATCCGGGGCCGATCAGTGATTCAATGTCTTTCTGTTCTTTCTATATTGATCGATGTGAGCTGTAAGCAGCGAGTTTAAGTCTGTATTCTCACCACATTTTTTAACGCAGAGAGCAACAATCATTGTCGCTGCTCTAGATTTTAATCCAGGTTTAAAACATGACAGATTTTTGATGAGATTATCTAATACAGGTTCAAAACTATCCAAATCTTAATGTTTTGTGCTGTTACGGGTGCTTAATTCATTATATCTGGCAACATCCAATTGTATAACAGGTTATGAATAAACATGATATATTGTAATGTGGATTTATACAATGATCTAACTGTAATCCAAAAAAATATAATAGATAAGATATACTGTAATTACAACCTGAAAATGGCAAGTGCTATAATAAGTTGTGTTTAAATTAACAACTCTGTGTATACATGAACTAATTGAAGTATGAGAGCAAGATTATTCAGTAACCACACATTGAATAATCAAAAACAACATTTTAAAGTATGAGAGCATGATTTTTTGGTTGTAATGTGGGTGTGATGCCAACTAATTAAATGTAGGTACTAATTGAATAATCAAAAACAGCATTTAAAGTATGAGAGCAGCAAGTGTTCAAATACCCTATAATTTAATGTGTGGTTAATGTTGAATGAGGTTAGTAGTTTTTTGGTGGTTAACTGTTCAAAAACAGGTATGAGATTAATCACACATGCAGGATAAAACGATTTTTTCTATTTTATGCTCAATTAGGTATACATGCTCAATTATGAGAGCAAGATTTTTTTGGTTGTAATGTGGGGTGATGCCAACTAATTGAATGTAGGTACTAATTGAATAATCAAAAACAACATTTTAAAGTATGAGAGCCGCAAGTGTTCAAATACCCTATAATTGAATTTGTGGTTAACGTTGAATGAGGTTAGTAGTTTTTTTTGGGTGGTTAAGTGTTCAAAAACAGCATGTTAAAGTATGAGATTGCCACACATGTAGGATATGATGTTTTCTATTTTATGCTCAATTAGGTACACATGCTCAATTAGTACCTATATACAGATTAACCACACATACATGAGAAAATAGCATTTTATCCTGCTCTTGATGCTGCATGTGTGGTTAAGTGTTCAAAAACAACATTAACCTGATGTGTGTTTAATGTTTTTGCCTGCTTGTTATTTGAGCAAGATTTTTTTGGTTCAAGTAAAAGTATTGCCCTTGATGCTGCTCTCATACTTTGCATTGAACCAACTACTTTTGATATTTGAACTTAATTTTGTTTTGTTGTCGTTTTTGATTGATTGCAGTTGGGATCTATGCCCAATCATTTACATTTTTAATTAGTGAGCTTAAATTCTTTCAAATCATCGGAAGATCCCGAGCGAGCAAAAGAAGGTGCGAGCAAAAGAAACCCTATTTCTAGAGTTTGTTCTTGCAACTTAAATTCTTTCAAATCCATATTGACAGTGAACATATGTAAATCCATATTGAAATGTTCACTATTAACATATGTAAATCCATTTACAATCATTTTCTGTGGGAAATTAACAACATATGTTCATAGATTAATATGTTGTAACAGTTCACTATATGTTCATATATGTAAAACAAATCCACCTATGTAACAGTTCACTATATGTTCATATGTTCATATATTAATCCACGTATGTAACAGTTCATTATATGTGCGATTGAAAGAATCGGTTGGAGGAACTGGTACAGTGAACTTCAGCTTGATTTGTGTCAGGATCCTGGTGCCACAATGTCATCTCCAGGATCTTCGGTTGGTCTTAGTTAAAAGGGGGGCAAAAATTTCTTCCACTCTACGACCATTGATTAAGGGTGGAGAGAGAGGGAGAGAGAACAGAGGCGTTGAGGAGGCAAGCGAGTAAGCTTAGAGATCAAGTTGCTAAGCAGCATGTACAAAAGATCCCCTTTTTCCATTTATCTGAATCTCATAGAACAATACCCATGTTTTTTCCCTGGGATCTTGTCGATTTCAGCTTGATTTGTGCCGGGATTTCTTCCTGTTAGATCGTGGTTCAGACTCCATTTTTTCAGTTTTGTGATTTATTTTAATCTTAATGAAACCTCATTTCTGTTATTTTTCAGTTTTTATTATGTCCAAAAATGAAAGTAGAAATTTCGTTCCGATTGTAGAAATGAGAGGATAAAGAAACCATTTTTTTATTTTTTGTTTATTTTATTATGTTGGTGTATAGTAGTTATTAGAGCTGTAATAATTTTTAGGTATCGATCTGCATGTGTTTTTTGAGATAATGTATTACTTTTTTGTCTAATTTTTGGATGCAGTCTGTCATGAACATTATAAATTGATAAATCTTTAAATCATATTATTTCGCTCTGATGAGTTATATGCTGTTTATTCTGTTAGTTATTTTGCATCATCCCACTCCATCACTCATTTGATATCTCCAATAATTTCAGAGCCCTTGGTACTAAGCGTCCATTTTAGTGTGTGTTTCATGCAAATTGAGGATAATAGTATATGTTCGACGAAACTGAGAACTCTGGGATCCTATAGTGTCCATGTCCTTAAATGGCTTCTGATGGAGCCGGCTTTTCAATAGAATTTTCCATTAGTCATCCCTGAAAAACACCTTCGATGGTTATTGTTTACATACCAGAGACCATCCTATCATACATTTAAAATGGGACTGTCCCCTCTTAACTTCAGGTGTTACTATAATCTCTAGAGTTGGAAGAATGTTCATTATGTAGACTCTTTTGCCATGGTGAGAGAGTATCCTTCACCATATAGAAAACATTACATGAATCCAACGCCTCCTTTTATGGTCATGGCTTGAGACAAAGCTCCTAATTTTATTTTGGACATGTATTACCGGTCAAATTTTGAGGATTGGATTCTTGAATTGAAACAGTCAAAATATTAGTGTATCTAAACATAAATATAAGTGCTGATGGTGAACTAGAAGGGTCTCATTATATCGTCCCTGACTAATCCTGGTGTAGTCAAGTATCGTCTATCATATGCCAGTTTTCTTTATGAAACGTTGTTCTCATGTCATTGCAGTTTATCATATCGTCAAGTATCGTCTATCATATGCCAGTCCAACGTTGAATGGTGTGCATGGAAGATATAGGAAGAATGGCCATGTAGAACTAGATGCATGTTTATATGAATTTTGGGTGTGTTTGTTGCACATAAAGCCTTGGGCATTAATGATATTGTTGTAGTTATCAGTATATCATACCTTGCCACAACATATTTTGCATGCTATAAACACAATTAGAAGTGTACTGAATTACTAAACATGTTTCCTTGCTGATCTCTTTAGAGTTTAGTTGCAAGTAACTTGGACATGCATGGAAGGTTCAATAAACCTGCACTTTGACGTCTTCCTATCTACGACCCCAAATCTGTGCTGCGAGCTGCGACGTCTTCCTATGTGCTTTCCCAGTTCTGATTCGACCTCAGAGCTGTGACGTCTTCCTATCTGCGACGTCCTCAGATTTAAGCCCCCCGCTTCTGATTTCCCAGTCCATCAATGGTAGATTTGGTACACAAATTTTTGTTAATAAATTTCGTTTCAATTTTGGTTCATACATGAATTTAAATTTGATTTTCTATTTACAGGCCTGAAGATTTCAAATCTAGATCTCTAGAACGTCGGTTGATTTGCAACAAAGGTTCGACCTTTTCTATCACTACTTCCCGTAAATATTATCGGTTATATGCATTGTTACTTCTCTATTTTTGTTCGTTTTTTATTTGCAAGAAAGGTTCGTTTTCATTCATTGATTTTCTATTTACAGGCCTGAAGATTTCAAATCTAGATCTCTAGAACGGCGAGTTTGATTTGCAAGAAAGGTTAGATATTTTCTTCACTACTTCCCCTAAAAATTATTGGTTGTATGCATTGTTATTTCTCTGTTTTTGTTCGTTTTTTATTTGCAAGCAATGTTCGTTTTTTATTGGTTATAAACATTTTTTGGTTATGGGCACTCAAAAACTGTTACTAATGACATATTTTGGTGTCTTTACTAGCCTCCAACTTATGATTAATACATTGTATACCTGACTTGTATCAAAAGACGAAAATAATTGTATAATTATCAATGCTTGCTCAATCTATTTGATTCCCCTTATAAACCATTTATTCGCTACTGATTTATATATCTTTTATATGCTGTGAATATAAAAAAGAATGAGCAAAAAAAGAAAAAAATTAGAAAGAGCAATTGCGTGTTTAACAATAAATTCGATTGATTAGTATGCATATAAATTTTTGTCCCATTTATTTGGCAACTGGCATTATCCTTATAAAGCATTAACAATATCACTACCAAGTGAAGATCAATTCAAAATAGCAAAAACTATTAGCACCAGTTATTAAATGCATATACTTAATTTGCAGTAAATGGATTAAAAAACAAAATGCAGTTACCAAAATCAGAACCTGTCAAAATTTGAAGAAAAAAGGTGTCAAAAATGGTATGCATTGTTATTTCAACTTCTCGGGTGTTTCAGAGTGTTTTCTCACTACAGAGCGTTGACCGTGGACAACCCGGTCAACGTGGTCAAGGGGCCCGCTTGGGTCCCTCGGGGGCTTCGAATTGGTGCAGATGGGACGAGGGGAAGCCTCGGCCCAGGTTGAGACGCTCGGCCTCGGTCGGATGAGCACGGCCTCGGAGGAAGGAAGACGAGGGGTAGCCTCGGTCGTCCAGCTAGATGCACGGTCGGCGAAGGGTGAGGGGAAGCCTCGGACCCAGTTAAGACGCTCGGCCTCGGTAGGATGTGCTCGGCCTCGACGGGCGGACGGTGAGGGGAAGCCTCACTCGTCCAGTTGATTGTGAGGTTGGAGAGGGGCGAGGGGAAGCCTCGGCCCGTTGATCAGCTGTCCACCTGCGCAGACGAGAACGCTCGTCAGGGGGCCGGACCTAGGTTCCGGCCAAATCCCCTCCGATGCCTAAGTCAGATAGAGATCTGAAAGAGGAGGCCCGGCGGAGACGGTTCGACTTGTGAGGAGATCGGAACGGCGTCTCACGGCGCGAGCGGGGGAGGAAGGAGATGAGATGGGGGAGCTAGGTCGTTGATGGAGTACCTTAGGTTTTAGATACCTGAGATGCGGTCCCGTTCTTCGTCGTCTTCCTAGCCCTTTTATAGAGCTCCCAGCATGATTGCCTCTGGCCCACGTCCCACGCCCGCCCTCAATCGTGCCCCCTCAATCCGCCCCCTCGCCGCCGCTCTCTTCGCCATGCCAGCACCTCCACATTACCGCCATTTAGTGGTCGCGCAACCGGGGGAGCGGTTATCGCAGGAGTGGGCGAGTGACCAGCGGGTTATCGGGGCCGGGTCGGATCGACATTCGAGAGGGTCCTTTATAGGGCCCTTGTAGAATGGGCTTGAGGATGCAGATGGGCTCTCGACCAGTAGTCGGGCCTCTGGGCTCGTGTCTTTTGGGTCTCGGTCAAATAGGCGTAACATCGGGTTTTGTTTTATTGGTTATATACATTTTTATTGGTTATATACACAACCACCAATAATACATTATTCTGCAGTAGTGCTGCCTGCGAAGCTGACAAAGAGCTTTTAAGTGGTGAAATGGACAGAATGAGGTTTGTTCGGCTCACATCCTTTTAGACTTCTCTTTTATCCTGTTGTTGATTCTAAGCTCCTTATTGTCTAGATTATAGTTGCTCGACTATTGTTGGTTGCCATTGCAGATGCCACTTCATGCAGGAGTATATCGAAGATTGACTTCCTGTCCAACGCTCATGAATTTAGCACATGCTTTAGCGTTTCACAAAGCATAAGTATATTTAGTCATATTGCTTTGTTACACAGTTGGGCTTTATTGTCGGATTCTTTTCTTTATATTTCGAATTAATTTCCATTCCCATGTTTTAGTTGCTATGAGGATATGCCTCTACAAGAGCCTCAAGCAGTGCAAGAGCAGCAGAACATTCAGAACCTATGTGATATCCTTAGAACTATATTCCAGTTGTAGGCATAACTTAAAACGCAGTGACCTAAAGGACAAAGTTTGGGCACAAATCGACTGCAGTATAATTAAGAGCAAAAGATACAAATGGCTTAAATATGACAACTGCTGCTTGTAAGGATCGCCTTACCCTTGCAATACTAACAACAACACACTAGATGGAGGGGGGCTGAATAGTGTAATGGCAATAAATTGTGCAATTAAAATTAAACTTGCAAATACGGAATAATAAATACAAGAGGAATTAATCAACACAATCAAACCAAACGCAAACAAAAGATATTACACTGGTTCCCCAAACTTGGGTACGTCCAGCCACACCAATATTCACTATATTTCCCACAAAGAGAAGTGAATACAAATCCCACAAAGAGATATCTCACCAAGAGGAATTTTCCCTACACAAGGACCCAACCAACCTTACACAAGGGTCAAACTCCCACCTAAAGAATACTAACTCCCACTCAGAGAATTAGGGTTAGCCCTCCACTAGGACACCAAACTCCCACAAAGAGAGTTACTCCCACAAAGAGAGTTATTCCAACTCAGAGAATATCCTATTCCCACTAAGAGAAATTACTCCCACAAAGAGAGTGACTAATTCCCACAAAGAGAATTAGTGATTCAAAGAAACACAAAGTAAAACAAATACTCTTACCTATGCCTTGAGATGCTTACTCGTAGATGAATGCAAGGCATGGAAGAGGATTTCCAAGTGATGAGATTTGCTTGAAAGCACTTGGATGATTTCCCTTGGGCTTGACTTCAATGCATGAAGGAGAGAATGAGCTCTAAGAGGGAAATGAGAGAGTTTGAGAGTGGCTTATTTAATCTCAAAAGATTTTCAATAGCATCAAGAAGTTCTAATGAACTCAGCCCTTTCATATATATATAGGAACCCTATAGGAACTCTCAAAAGCCAAGAAAACAGCCAAAAACAAAAAGCTGCAACGGCTAGTTTCTGGGCAAAAACGTCACAGACAGTCGACTGATGAACAAATGACAGTCGACTGTTCAACGGCTAGAAAAATCCCAACGGCTATAATCTGAGCCAGGATATTCGACTGATGAAGACAATATAGTCGACTGAGAACAAGATAGGCGCCTGTTAAACCTTCAGTAGGCGACTGCTGCAGGGGACGGAATAAACAGAGAGATGCACTCTTACTCCCAGTATGCACACAAGTGACTGATGAACAAAGTACATTCGGCTGTAAAATAGATAGGCGACTGTATATCCGTCATCAGTCGACTGCTGCAGGAGATGGAAACAAACAGAGAGTTTCATCGTTCGCACTTACGCCTTTCAGATGACTATTGACCATTTCACATGCGATTGTAAATATACAGGTGACTGTAAATACTTAATCAGTCGACTGATGCAAAAAGCTCAAGTAGAGTCATTAAAAGATTGACTTGAGCAGTGCACAACAGTCGACTGTAGAAGGCTCGACAGGCAATTGGAATCACCCAGTCGACTGTAAAACCTTCAGTAGGCGACTGTTGGAGAGCCAAAGACTTTAAATGAGTCTTTGGGGAAGATGAGCCTATTGGGTTGGATTCTATGATAATCCTAAGGCTCACTAAGATGGTTAAATGTATATGCATGAATGAGTAGACCATCTATCAAGGCATTACATTAAACCTAGACTCAAAGAGAGAGAAAGCAATAAATGAAATATTATATGGATTACAATGCTTTCCTTAGAGTCTATGGCTTTAATCTTGATGCCTTGATGCTCCCCATCATCTCCAAGCTTTGGCGCCCCGTGAGTCCAAGCTTTGGCCCTTCTCCACTTGATGTCCATCCTTACACCAAGTGTTTAGTCTCCAAAAATGATATTCTTGAAATGTAACTAAGAGAATAAAACAAGAGAGTCATTAACAACAACATAATGTTGTGATCATCATCAAGATAACGTTGGTATGAAACACCAATACTCAATACTGCTTGCGTGCAAAGCTTAAGCATATTCATTATTCTTATTTGTTTCTACATATTATTCATGTACAGTTTGGTTCTACATAACTTCTACATATTATTG
This sequence comes from Scilla litardierei, assembly GCA_030789695.1. Lineage (NCBI taxonomy): Eukaryota > Viridiplantae > Streptophyta > Magnoliopsida > Asparagales > Asparagaceae > Scilla > Scilla litardierei. The sequence continues at coordinate 110,846,735 of CM061133.1, read as the reverse complement.
TAACTAGGAAGCCCTTTTGTTCTTCCATACATCTATGAATGATTGTTTGCAAATTGAGGACTAGGACTGTGCCAACGTGGGATGAGGTTATTATATCAAAAATGATTGTTTTGATATCTAAATCCACGTGGGATGATGTCTTTATGCCAACGTGGGACTAGGACTGTCCATGCTGAGTTGTTGTCCGATTTGATATCAATCTGCAGATGAATTGGGTGCACATTTCTCTTGATGCCAATACGTTTTAATATCAAATTGTTATTTGGCATTTAATATGCTTTGTGTTAACACATTTTTAACACATGCTAGATTACTTCACATTTTTCCTTTGATATCAATTTGTTGGTTGTTGTCCACTTTTTTCTTTTGATGCCACAAAAACAGCTTGATGTCGGATTACTACTATTGTTTTAATATCAAATTGGACAACAACAGAGGAGCAAACTATTAGTTAATTTTGGAGAGTGAAAAATTAACGGGGATAACCCTAAAATTTTGGAGCGGAGCTAATTTTGGAGTGTACTAAATTTTGAGGAGAACTAAGATTTTTGGGATGAACTAAATTCCACGTGATGAGCTAAAATTTTGGAGGAATAAAGATTTTGAAGGGGAATATCTAAATTGAATCATGCCCTACGGGCACGGGTTATGACTAGTATGTATGTGTGTGTGTGTGTGTGTGTGTGTGTGTGTGTGTGTGTGTGTGTGTGTGTGTGTGGAGAATATGCTTTGCGTCTTTATTGAATCACACAAAAAAATACAAGACTCACGGATGGAAGAAGGAAGTTTGTAAAGCGGGGCAAGGGCACATGCGCCGTCACCCCCACCAATACTTAACCCCTTCCGCTATCCGACGAGCAAAAAAAGAAACAAAGAATTACATGATAAGATCAACTAGCCTAATAACCCCCAATTGGAAGGGGGCTCACTATCAGCATCATGGTCGTCCCAATCCACATACCTCAAGGCAATACGGACATCATCAGCTATGTTCTCAAATAGAAGAGTCTGCGCTTGGCTAGTACCTTCAAAGATTCTCCTGTTTCTCTCTCTCCAAATATGCCAAGTCAACACAACCAGGACCATCCTGACCAACCTTCCCATGTTGTCCTTTCTATGAAATTGAGAAAGTATCAAATCACCTATTCCTTCCAGGGAGGCTGGCAAAGTAGAGGTGACCCCCAGTTTAAGGAAACTCCTACAAAGGATGTAGTTAGTATAACTGCATTCAAAAAATATATGATCCCTATCTTCATGAATATTGCCAGAACATAAGACACAGAAGGGTGAAGTAGGCACTCCCCATTTTACGAGCTTGTCACGGGTAAGAAGTTTCCCGTGGAAAGCTCGCAGTAAGGTGATAGCCATCTTGGGGATATGCCCCTGGAACCAGACCACCTTGTAATAAGGAAAGAGTGGTTTAATAGCCCAAGAACCATCCCAAGCATTACAGAGAGATGGAGACTTAGAAACCCAGGTCCAAGAGTCATTGCCAGTGGTCAAAGCCACCATATTGATGATGTGGCGAACGGGGAGAAGGGAGATGCTATCTGCCCAACCTCCATCAGTCTAGTAATTATTGACCATATACCTCTCCTCCCCAGCAGGGACCTCATAAGAGTCACCAAGAGGGCCACATGGAAGACAATTATCATACCAGAATAGTGTAGTAGTACCATCTCTGAAATTACGCTTGGTAAGTTTTTTAGTGAATTCCCGATAATGAAGAATGAATTTCCAGGTTCCAGATTGCATAGGATAAGTCTTCGCCAGAAATAACCCCGTATTACTCATATACTGATTCCTCATGTAAGAAGCCCAGATTCCACCATGCGTAAGCATGCACCATGTCAGTTTAACACCATAAGCATTGTTAAGATCGGTGAAACTTCTAATTCCCACTCCCCCTCCTGTTTGGGAGCACACATATCATTCCAAGCCCAGAGGTGATTTTTCCCCCAAATAAACTTTCTGCACATGGTGGTAAGAGAGCGAAGAATAGTTTTAGGAATACAGAAAACCTGCATCCAAAACCCCACCATGCTATAGATAACAGTTTTGACAAGTTCAATATGCCCAGCAATGGATAATAAAGATGAAGACCACCCCTGCAACCTACTCTTACCTCTATCAATCAGACGACCATACATAGAGGCGTTGGATACTGTGTAGAAAGAGGGAGCCCCAAATACGTGGATAGGGATTGTATGTGACGAATACCCAAGATATCAGCAAGACTGCCAGGCCCCCTAGTGCCCTTACTAAAAATGCCAGCACTTTTATTCTAGTTGACCTCAAGACCAGAGAAGGATTTGAAAACAGAGAGGAGATCTCTTAACCCCTCAAAGGATTTAGAGTTGGCTCTATAAAAAACCAGCAAGTCATCCGCAAAAAGAAGATGTGTGACCACCCCGACCCTATTTATAGGCATAATACTGCGAGTGGCATTGGCTTTAGCCATGAGCAAGGAAAAAGCCTCCATAACGATCACAAAAAGATAAGGGGAATGGGGGTCTCCCTGCCTCAGCCCCCTATTAGACTGGAACATACCATAATGAGAACCATTAATCATGACAGAGAAAGAGGGAGTAGAGATACATTCACAAATCCAGCTGATGAATTTGTGCTTGAACCCCATCCGATGCAGCTATAATAGATGAATTCTCTGTTAACACTATCAAAAGCTTTACGTAAGTCCAATTTGAGACATGCCCGAGCACCCATATGATTATTGAAACTCCTTATATGCTCATGAGCAAGCAGCACACAATCAGCTAGTAATCGGTCTTGGAGAAAGGCGGCTTGATTAAGTGAAATAAGCTCAATAACTGCTCTACTCAATCGGTTGCAGAGAATTTTGCTTATAATCTTGTAAAGCACATTACAACATGATATTGGACTGTAGTCTCCAAGCCCTGAAGCATTGGCACTCTTGGGTATGAGCGTTAAAAAAGTGTGATTAATCTGCCGATATATCTTCCCAGATTTGAAAAAATTAAGAACAGCAATGGTGACATCCTTGCCAATGATGTCCCACGAATTTTGATAGAAAAAGTCATTGAATCCGTCAGGGCCAGGGGCCTTGTCAGCCCCAATTTGGTAAACGGCTTTTTAACCTCCTCAGCAAGCACTGGTCTTTCAACCCAATTAGCAGCATCTTCAGTAAGCACTCTTTTAGTGACAAGACAGGGGAAAACCCTCTAGTAATCATTCTGATTATATAAGCTAGAGTAAAACTCAGGGGCATCGACTTTAAACAGATCAATAGAACTGTTGTGTGCACCATCAATAGAAATAAGATGCCCAAGATTATTATGGCTTTGCCTAGCCATCATAGCCGTGTAAAAGAACCGAGAATTACGGTCCCCGAGATGCAGCCAATGTTGCCTACTTTTCTGCTTAAGATTGGATTCTTCAATATTAATAGCCTCAGCCAGACGTTTTATTAGAATATGCTCTTTCTTTTGCAGCTCAGCACATAAACCCATGTTGGGATTATTCTGAATAGTAGCAAGCTCAGTATGAATTTTAACCACATCATTGGCTTCTCTAAAAGCCGCTCTAAAACACTTAAGCCCAATTTTCAAAATTTTAAGCTTGGCGACCAGGCGTATCATAGGGCAACCATTTACCCTGATGTGCCCACTGCTCCTTCAGCATATATATATATATATATATATATATATATATATATATATATATATATATATGATCTGTATGTCTCATTGTACTCTCAAGTGATTGTTGTGCAATTTTTGTCTCTTCTTGTGCTATTAATTGTATTAATTGAATGTTGAGATGAATTGCATAATTCATATTGCTGTTGGACTTCCATTCCTTTAGTCAACTAAAATTTTCTAGTTTTGATGAGTCTTGATACATATTTGTGTGATACACCCTCGTGCTTTCTGGATTTTCATTTGGTATCACATTAAATGCATATCTCATTCTTTATGCTCCCGTGATTGTTCTTTAGTTTAGTTAGCACTATTGTTGTTGTTTCTCTACTCCCACCTTTTTGGATAATGCCATAGGGGGAGAGGAATAAACAAATCATAATTATGTGCTAATTAGAAGATAAACTTGAATCTAAGATTGAAGTTGCCTTATATTCAGGGGAGTAAGATATAATGAATTTGGATTCAAAAATCCTAAATTCCATTACTTGAATTCATTTCATTCATGTATATCATACTATTGCTTTAATTTGATCATTAGATGCCCGTAGATTAATTGTCTAACTTGATTGACATCTATGTATGTGGAGTAAGTATTTTTAACTACAATTATTTATCATTTTGTTTCTGTCTGGTTATCATTACCAAGAAGGGGATGTTGAGTATTGGATTTCTCCCTACTTAATTTTGATGATGAGCAAACATAAATACTTGTGACGAATCCCATACATACAGTTAATCCATTGCATAAGCTTATCATGAAGATCAAATAGCAATGGATGACCATGAAGATCAAGCAAATCTCAAAGTTGAAGATTGGGTGATCAAAGATAAAGAATGGAGCTTCAAAGTCTTCAAGAAGAATTCAAGATCATTCAAGAGAAAGAAGAGAAGCTAAAATATATGTAATCTTTTTATTTCCTTTTATTTCTCATTAGAATGTAGCTTTGAAGTAGTTTACTATTGGAGCTGACACACTTCACTATTTCCAGCCTATTCATTAGAGTTCATTTTCTAGGGCTCTATCTTTGATTTCCGCTTAATGTGCATTTTGGACTTTCAACAGGTGACTGATGAACATTATACATGCACCTGTCCCCCATACAGGCACCTGAGAACTGTTCTTCAATCGTCTGTCATGCACACTCTGTTTGACTTGATTTTTGGGCTTTCAGTTCTTTACTTTCATCAGGCGACTGTTGTACAAAGTACATGTGCCTGTCCAGTTACAAGCACCTGTGACTTGTTAGTCAGTCACCTGTCTCTTCTTGACCAAACTTCTTAAGTTTTGTCAACTTTTGCACTAGCCTCTGTAGGCGATGTAAGAAGGAATTACAAGCGCATGCCCTTGGCACATGCACTTGTATATACTTCTATAGTCGCCTGTCCAACACTTGCCCATAACTTTGATTTTGGCAAGGTTTGCATTTATGCAACAGACGACTGATATTGGTTACCCAGTCGACTGCCCATGGCACAGGCGCCTGTGGATTCCACACCAGTCGCCTGTCATAGTATATCCAGAATTATTACTCTCTGTCAACCTACGCACATAGGGTATCAGTCGACTGTAGAAGGTCTCTC